>JARQOD010000002.1:19113843-19218164 GCA_033576555.1 Oophaga sylvatica
AATTGATAACCGGCAAGGCTGCTGGGAAATCAGGCCACTTATATCCTACCATTAAGCGCCAGCTGAAGGCCATTCATTAGTCAGTTCATTACCCTCAGCAACCACGGAGGGACCCCAGCTCAGAAGCCGCCTCCAGCATATTCACAACAGTACCCCTCCCCTTGAGGAGGGGTCACCGAACCCTCACCTGCGCAACCAGGCCGATCAGGATGGGCTCGATGATAGGCACGGATAAGTCTCCCAGCATAAATGTCCGAAGCAAACACCCAAGAATGTTTCTCCTGACCATAACCTCTCCACTTAACCAAATACTGGAGTTTCCGTCTAGCAAAACGAGAATCCAATATCTTCTCAACCACATACTCCAAATTGCCCTCAACCAAAACAGGGTCGGGAGGTGCATCCATAGGAACCACTGGTTCGACAAACTTCTTCAATAAGGATTTGTGGAACACGTTATGGATCTTAAATGTCCCTGGAAGAAGCAAACGGAAGCAAACCGGATTAATAATTTCCATGATCTTATAAGGTCCAATGAACCTTGGCTTAAATTTAGGAGATGCAACCTTCATAGGGATATTCCTTGAGGACAAACAAACCAAGTCCCCCACCTTAAAACTAGGACCATCAGTCCTAAGCCGGTTGGCAAACCGCTGGGTATTCTCCTGAGAGACAACTTCTCCACCACCTGGTCCCAAATCTGCTGCATACGCTGCACAATAGAGTCAACCCCAGGACAGACAGAAGCGTCCACCTGTCCTGAAGAGAATCGAGGGTGAAACCCGGAATTGCAGAAAAATGGAGACATCAAGGTGGCAGAGCTAGCTCTATTATTAAGAGCAAACTCAGCCAAAGGCAAAAAAGAGACCCAGTCATCTTGATCAGCAGACACAAAACATCTCAAATAAGTCTCCAAGGTCTGCTTTGTACTCTCGGTTTGTCCATTGGTCTGAGGGTGAAATGCAGAGGAGAAAGACAACTGAACACCAAGTTCAGAACAAAATGTCCTCCAAAATCTGAAAACAAACTGGACTCCTCTGTCAGACACAAAGTTCTCCGGAATGCCATGCAACCGAACCACATGCTGAAAGAACAAAGGCACCAACTCGGAGGAGGAAGGCAACTTAGGCAATGGCACAAGATGTATCATCTTGGAAAACCTATCACAGATTACCCAGATAACTGTCATTCTCTGAGAGACAGGAAGGTCAGAAATAAAATCCATAGAAATATGGGTCCATGGCCTCTTGGGTACAGGTAATGGCATTAACAAACCACTAGAATGAGAGCAAGGCTTGGAACGAGAGCAAGTCCCACAGGACTGCACAAAGTCCCTGACATCACGAGACAAAGTAGGCCACCAAAAGGAGTGACTCACCAAGTCTCTGGTACCAAAAATCCCGGGATGATAAGCCAATGCGGAACAATGAATCTCAGACATCACACTCTTTTTCCACTGGTCTGGAACAAACAACTTCCCAACAGGGCAGCGCTCAGGTTTATCCTCCTGACACCCTTCCAGAGCCAGTCTCAAATTGGGCGAAATGGCGGAAAGAACCACACCCTCTTTCAACATAACAGCAGGATCAGATAACTCAGGAGAATCTGCAAAGAAACTCCTCAAGAGGGCATCCGCCTTGACATTCTTAGTGCCAGGAAGAAAAGAAACCACAAAATTAAAACGTGTGAAAAACAAGGCCCACCTGGCCTGTCTAGGATTAAGTCGCTTGGCTGATTCGAGATAAACCAGGTTCTTATGGTCCGTGAGGACCACCACCTGATGTTTGGCTCCTTCCAGCCAATGTCTCCATTCTTCAAAGGCCCACTTCATGACCAATAACTCCCGATTACCCACGTCATAATTACGTTCAGTTGGAGAAAATTTTCGAGAGAAAAAGGCACAAGGGTTACTGTTGTGAATAGGCTGGAAATGAGTTCTGAGCAGAAGCTCCCTCTGGTGGTTACAAACGGTACTGGACTGTCCAGTGAAGATTGTGAGGATTGGGAATCAGGTGTTACTGACTGGTCTTATATAAGGGAGTCACCTTCCCATCAGGGTGGCCGGTGATCAATTGTTCTGGTCTCAATCCTTGATTCCTGTTTCCTTGGTAGCCTGCTGTGTCGTGTCTGAATCTCCTGCTTACAGATAAGACATTTTCTTCTTTTTTGTTTTTGTGCTTGATTTTTGCATTTTGTCCTGCACTTCTGTGGGGGCCTTCAGGGTCCCCTCTGGGGGCTTTTGCCTCTCAGTTCAGTTCAGCCACTGATGTTTGTACATTTGCTTTTTCCAGTTTTTTCAGTGGCTGCTGTTTTGTTTTTGGTCACACCAGAGAACTAATTTAGGTGGTAGAGGTCGTGTGATCTCAGGTGTTTTTGAAATTAGTAGAGTTGGTGCTTTTCAGGGTTTTTTG
Organism: Oophaga sylvatica; assembly: GCA_033576555.1. Lineage (NCBI taxonomy): Eukaryota > Metazoa > Chordata > Amphibia > Anura > Dendrobatidae > Oophaga > Oophaga sylvatica. The sequence continues at coordinate 19,116,255 of JARQOD010000002.1, forward strand.
GGATTGCAGTAAGTGCCCTTCCTATCCTTTTCTATTTAGTAAGTTTGGGCCCCAACGTTTGCTCATACTATTTTCTGTCTGTGTCAGTATTTCTTCTTGTCTAACCGCCATTACATGTTTGGGGGCTTTCTATGTTCTTTGGGGATCTGCTCCGGGGCAGATAGCTTTCCTCTTTCTATCTTTAGGTGTAGTTAGTTTCTCAGGCTGTGACGAGGCGTCTAGGACCAACGTAGGAACGCTCCACGGCTGCCTCTAGTTGTGGTGGTTAGTCAGGGTACTGCAATCTCATAGTTTCCAACTGCTCTAGTGTATTTCCTTTTTTGCCTGCTCTCCTCAGCTACCAAATCATAACAGGTTACTCTTAGAGGACTCTGGATCCCTTTGGGACAAAACGGCACCTGCCCCAATCTCAGAGGCATCAACCTCCACCTGAAACAGCAGAGAAACATCAGGCTGCCGTAGAACAGGAGCAGAAATGAATCTCTGCTTAAGTTCCTGAAATGTAGAAACTGCCTCAGGAGGCCAATTCACCACATTGGAACCCATTTTGGTCAGATCAGTCAATGGTTTAACAATACCAGAGAAATTACCAATAAATTTACAATAAAAATTGGCAAAACCCAAAAATCTCTGAAGAGCCTTCAATGAAGTAGGTTGAACCCAATCACAGATGGCCTGAACCTTGACCGGGTCCATTTCAATAACAGACGGAGACAAAATGAATCCCAGAAATGAGATCTTCTGTATGCCAAAAAGACACTTTGATCCCTTCACATACAGTGTATTCTCTCTCAAAATCTGGAACACAGTCCGAACATGTTTCACATGAGAGTCCCAGTCATTGGAAAAAATCAAGATATCATCCAAATAAACAATCAGAAATGTATCCACAAAATCCCTGAAAATATCATTCATGAAGGATTGGAAGACGGAAGGGGCATTAGTAAGCCCAAAAGGCATCACTAGGTACTCAAAATGCCACTCTGGGGTATTAAATGCCGTCTTCCATTCATCCCCGTGCTTAATGCGAATAAGGTTATACGCCCCCCTGAGGTCAAGCTTGGTAAACCAACTAGCACTTTTCACTCTGGAAAATAGGTCAGAAATCAAAGGTAACGGATATTGATATTTAACAATGATCTTATTCAGGAGGCGATAATCAATACACGGCCTCAATGAACCATCCTTTTTGGCCACAAAGAAAAAACCGGCGCACAAGGGTGAAGAGGATGGTCTGATATGACCCTTCTCCAATGACTCCTTGATATAAGATCGCATAGTATCGTGTTCACGTACAGATAAATTAAAAAGGCGACCTTTAGGAAATTTACCACCAGGCATTCATTCAATAGCGCAATCGTAGCTCCTGTGAGGGGCAAGGATGCAGATTTACTTTCACTAAACACATCAGAAAAATCAGTCAAAAAGTCAGGGACATCCTGAGACTGGGGAGAGGCAGAAAAAACAGGAGTGTCAGTATTAACACATTGGCAGCCCCAACTGGTCACAGACACAGATTTCCAATCCAAAACAGGATTATGAGACTGTAACCAAGGGAAACCTAGTACAATAATGTCATGTAGATTATGCAGCACCAGAAATTTGCAACTCTCCTGATGATCTGGTTCAACCCTCATTATCACCTGAGTAGAAAACTGGGGTTTATTCTCTGTCAAAGGGGTAGAATCAATGCCCAGTAGGGGAATAGACTTCCGCAGGGGTATTGTGGGAAACCCACAATGTTTGGCAAAGTCAAAATCCATCAGGTTAATAGCTGCTCCTGAATCAACAAAAGCCTGAGCAGAAAATGTGGACAGGGAGCAAATCAGGGTAACAGTCAACAGAAATTTAGTCTGAACACTCCCCTAAGACAACTGAGCGTGCAAAACGTCTTCCCCGCTTAGGGCAGACAGAGATAGCATGGTAAGCGTCACCACAGTAGAAACATAACCATTGCGCTTACAAAACTCATGACGCTGAAACCCAGAAGTCACTCCATCACACTGCATGGGCTCAGGAGCTGACTCACAAGGCAACACTATCTCACGCATACCTCTGCGCTCACGCAAACGTCTGTCAATTTGAATAGCCAAAGACAAAGAATCATTGAGACTAGAGGGAACAGGGAATCCCACCATAACGTCCTTTACTTTTTCTGACAGACCCTTTCGAAAAAGGGCTGCCAAAGCATGATCATTTTATTTGGTCAGGACTGCCCACTTTCAAAATTTCTGACAGTACAACTCAGGGTCTTCAAGACCCTGATTTAATGCCAACAAGGTCATTTCAGCTTGATCAGTGACATTAGGTTAATCGTACAATAACCCCAGAGCCTGAAAAAATACATCAATATCATTCAAAACAGGATCCCCAGGTGTCAGGGAAAAAGCCCAATCCTGAGGGTCGCCGCGCAGCAGGGAGATGACAATTTGAACCTGCTGTGCTGCCTTCCCTGAGGACTTAGGCCTTAAGGCAATAAACAACTTACAGTTATTTTTGAAATTCAGAAATTTAGATCGATCCCCAAAAAACAAATCTGGCATGGGGATACTAGGTTCCACAACTGGCAACCCAGCAAGATAGGTAGCAATACTCCGAACCTCAGTGGCAAGCTGATCCACACGGCCAGACAACTGTGCAAACTCCATTGAGATAAAAAAAAATTCCTCCTCAGCATCCAGAGAAAAAGAGGGAAAAAATGCAACAAACAGAAAAAAAAAATTTCTGACAACTCCCTTTTTTCTTTTTTACTATTTTTCCCTTCTGTTGAGTACCATATAATTTTCAGTTTGGCCGGTTATACTGTTATGATTCGGTAACTGAGGAGAAATGGCAAAAAATAGTAAAAGTGGTAATACACCAGAGAGGCTGGAACCTATTGGATTGCAGTAACCTGAACTAACCACACAACTAGAGGTAGCCGTGGAGCGTTCCTACGTTGATCCTAGACGCCTCATCACAGCCTGAGAGATAACTACACCTAAAGGCAGAAAGATGAAAGCTATCTGCCCCGGAGCAGATCCCCAAAGAAAATAGGAAGCCCTCAAACATGTAATGGCGGTTAGACAAGAAGAAAGCACGGACACAGACAGAAAATAGAATGAGCAAACGCTGGGGCCCAATCTGTCTAGACAGAAAAGTACAGGAAAGAATTCTGACTGCAATCCAACAAAAACCCTAACAAAAATACCAACACTTCTGATTGCCAAAAAACCTGAGATCACACGACCTCTTCCACCTAAATCAGATCTCTGGTGCAACAAAACGCTATTCAGCAAATTAAAAGTAACAAAAGAGCAAAGCAAAAGTGCAGACACAAACGGAGCACAATTGCAGTGCCAGACCCCAAAAGGGGACAGGCTGCAGTCCACTGCAGGCAGCAAACCAGCAGAGAAAATAAAACAGAGAAAAAAAAACAGCAAACACTTATCTGAAGGAGAGCAGGAAACTAGCAGTGCTTCAAGCAAGACCAGAAGAACAATTGATAACCGGCAAGGCTGCTGGGAAATCAGGCCACTTATATCCTACCATTAAGCGCCAGCTGAAGGCCATTCATTAGTCAGTTCATTACCCTCAGCAACCACTGGAGGGAGCCCCAGCTCAGAAGCCGCCTCCAGCATATTCACAACAGTACCCCTCCCCTTGAGGAGGGGTCACCGAACCCTCACCTGCGCAACCAGGCCGATCAGGATGGGCTCGATGATAGGCACGGATAAGTCTCCCAGCATAAATGTCCGAAGCAAACACCCAAGAATGGTTCTCCTGACCATAACCTCTCCACTTAACCAAATACTGGAGTTTCCGTCTAGCAAAACGAGAATCCAATATCTTCTCAACCACATACTCCAAATTGCCCTCAACCAAAACAGGGTCGGAGGCGCATCCATAGGAACCACTGGTACGACAAACTTCTTCAATAAGGATTTGTGGAACACGTTATGGATCTTAAATGTCCCTGGAAGAAGCAAACGGAAGCAAACCGGATTAATAATTTCCATGATCTTATAATGTCCAATGAACCTTGGCTTAAATTTAGGAGATGCAACCTTCATAGGGATATTCCTTGAGGACAAACAAACCAAGTCCCCCACCTTAAAACTAGGACCATCAGTCCTAAGCCGGTTGGCAAACCGCTGGGTATTCTCCTGAGAGACAACTTCTCCACCACCTGGTCCCAAATCTGCTGCATACGCTGCACAATAGAGTCAACCCAGGACAGACAGAAGCGTCTCCAATTACGTTCAGTTGGAGAAAATTTTCGAGAGAAAAAGGCACAAGGGTTACTCTTAGAGGACTCTGGATCCCTTTGGGACAAAACGGCACCTGCCCCAATCTCAGAGGCATCAACCTCCACCTGAAACGGCAGAGAAACATCAGGCTGCCGTAGAACAGGAGCAGAAATGAATCTCTGCTTAAGTTCCTGAAATGCAGAAACTGCCTCAGGAGGCCAATTCACCACATCGGAACCCATTTTGGTCAGATCAGTCAATGGTTTAACAATACCAGAGAAATTACCAATAAATTTACGATAAAAATTGGCAAAACCCAAAAATCTCTGAAGAGCCTTCAATGAAGTAGGTTGAACCCAATCACAGATGGCCTGAACCTTGACCGGGTCCATTTCAATAACAGACGGAGACAAAATGAATCCCAGAAATGAGATCTTCTGTATGCCAAAAAGACACTTTGATCCCTTCACATACAGTGTATTCTCTCTCAAAATCTGGAACACAGTCCGAACATGTTTCACATGAGAGTCCCAGTCATTGGAAAAAATCAAGATATCATCCAAATAAACAATCAGAAATTTATCCACAAAATCCCTGAAAATATCATTCATGAAGGATTGGAAGACGGAAGGGGCATTAGTAAGCCCAAAAGGCATCACTAGGTACTCAAAATGCCACTCTGGGGTATTAAACGCCGTCTTCCATTAATCTCCGTGCTTAATGCGAATAAGGTTATACGCCCCCCTGAGGGTCAAGCTTGGTAAACCAACTAGCACTTTTCACTCTGGAAAATAGGTCAGAAATCAAAGGTAACGGATATTGATATTTAACAGTGATCTTATTCAGGAGGCGATAATCAATACACGGCCTCAATGAACCATCATTTTTGGCCACAAAGAAAAAACCGGCGCCCAAGGGTGAAGAGGATGGTCTGATATGACCCTTCTCCAATGACTCCTTGATATAAGATCGCATAGCATCGTGTTCACGTACAGATAAATTAAAAAGGCGACCTTTAGGAAATTTACCACCAGGCACTAATTCAATAGCGCAATCGTAGCTCCTGTGAGGGGGCAAGGATGCAGATTTACTTTCACTAAACACATCAGAAAAATCAGTCAAAAAGTCAGGGACATCCTGAGACTGGGGAGAGGCAGAAAAAACAGGAGTGTCAGTATTAACACATTGGCAGCCCCAACTGGTCACAGACACAGATTTCCAGTCCAAAACAGGATTATGAGACTGTAACCAAGGGAAACCTAGTACAATAATGTCATGTAGATTATGCAGCACCAGAAATTTGCAACTCTCCTGATGATCTGGTTCAACCCTCATTATCACCTGAGTAGAAAACTGGGGTTTATTCTCTGCCAAAGGGGTAGAATCAATGCCCAGTAGGGGAATAGACTTCCGCAGGGGTATTGTGGGAAACCCACAATGTTTGGCAAAGTCAAAATCCATCAGGTTAATAGCTGCTCCTGAATCAACAAAAGCCTGAGCAGAAAATGTGGACAGGGAGCAAATCAGGGTAACAGTCAACAGAAATTTAGTCTGAACACTCCCCTAAGACAACTGAGCGTGCAAAACGTCTTCCCCGCTTAGGGCAGACAGAGATAGCATGGTAAGCGTCACCACAGTAGAAACAACCCATTGCGCTTACAAAACTCATGACGCTGAATCCCAGAAGTCACTCCATCACACTGCATGGGCTCAGGAGCTGACTCACAAGGCAACACTATCTCACGCATACCTCTGCGCTCACGCAAACGTCTGTCAATTTGAATAGCCAAAGACAAAGAATCATTGAGACCAGAGGGAACAGGGAATCCCACCATAACGTCCTTTACTTTTTCTGACAGACCCTTTCGAAAAAGGGCTGCCAAAGCATGATCATTTTATTTGGTCAGGACTGCCCACTTTCAAAATTTCTGACAGTACAACTCAGGGTCTTCAAGACCCTGATTTAATGCCAACAAGGTCATTTCAGCTTGATCAGTGACATTAGGTTAATCGTACAATAACCCCAGAGCCTGAAAAAATACATCAATATCATTCAAAACAGGATCCCCAGGAGTCAGGGAAAAAGCCCAATCCTGAGGGTCGCCGCGCAGCAGGGAGATGACAATTTGAACCTGCTGTGCCGCGTTCCCTGAGGACTTAGGCCTTAAGGCAATAAACAACTTACAGTTATTTTTGAAATTCAGAAATTTAGATCGATCCCCCAAAAACAAATCTGGCATGGGGATCCTAGGTTCCACAACTGGCAACCCAGCAAGATAGGTAGCAATACGCCGAACCTCAGTGGCAAGCTTATCCACACGGCCAGACAACTGTGCAAACTCCATTGAGATAAAAAAAAAAATTCCTCCTCAGCATCCAGAGAAAAAGAGGGAAAAAATGCAACAAACAGAAAAAAAAAAATTTCTGACAACTCCCTTTTTTCTTTTTTACTATTTTTCCCTTCTGTTGAGTACCATATAATTTTCAGTTTGGCCGGTTATACTGTTATGATTCGGTAACTGAGGAGAAATGGCAAAAAATAGCAAAAGTGGTAATACACCAGAGAGGCTGGAACCTATTGGATTGCAGTAACCTGAACTAACCACACAACTAGAGGTAGCCGTGGAGCGTTCCTACGTTGATCCTAGACGCCTCATCACAGCCTGAGAGATAACTACACCTAAAGGCAGAAAGATGAAAGCTATCTGCCCCGGAGCAGATCCCCAAAGAAAATAGGAAGCCCTCAAACATGTAATGGCGGTTAGACAAGAAGAAAGCACGGACACAGACAGAAAATAGAATGAGCAAACGCTGGGGCCCAATCTGTCTAGACAGAAAAGTACAGGAAAGAATTCTGACTGCAATCCAACAAAAACCCTAACAAAAATACAAACACATCTGATTGCCAAAAAACCTGAGATCACACGACCTCTTCCACCTAAATCAGATCTCTGGTGTAACAAAACGCTATTCAGCAAATTAAAAGTAACAAAAGAGCAAAGCAAAAGTGCAGACATAAACGGAGCACAATTGCAACGCCAGACCCCCAAAAGGGGACAGGCTGCAGTCCACTTGAGGCAGCGAACCAGCAGAGAAAATCAAACAGAGAAAAAAAAAAACAGCAAACACTTATTTGAAGGAGAGCAGGAATCTAGCAGTGCTTCAAGCAAGACCAGAAGAACAATTGATAACCGGCAAGGCTGCTGGGAAATCAGGCCACTTATATCCTACCATTCAGCGCCAGCTGAAGGCCATTCAATAATCAGTTCATTACCCTCAGCAACCACCGGAGGGAGCCCCAGCTCAGAAGCCGTCTCCAGCATATTCACAACACAGAACCTATAAGACTCTAGTGATGCTATACCTTGACACATTGGAGATATTCATTGGTGCCCAACTGGTTACTTTAGTAAGAGTTAGACCATGTTAAATCAAAAGATTCTTCAATGGGCAAAGGTTCTTCTGACACAACCTCATAGGTGAATCATGAACAAGGTCTGTGACTTCCAGCAGTGAGCAACCTAATCATAAGCTTATGAAAGAGCAAAATTTTTCACATTTTTGTGCTGTCCATGAAAACCATTAGACATTTTTTCATAAGATCAGATATGGTGCCAATAAAGTAGACATTTACACTTAAGCCAGATATCAAATAGACACTTATTTGTCCAACAGTTTATCCATCTCGATAGCTTGAAGGATGGAATTAAGGTAGTTGTCTATTGATGACACCCTCTTTGGATATATGCTATGAAGACATTGAATGTCATAGTGTTGGAGTCTCTCTACAAATGGCTCCTGTTTTGGCCGACTTGAGCTCTCAAAAATAATACAGAGTCAACCATTTGTGTGAATGTTCATCACTGACTACTACCTTGGATTTGGCCACTGCATAGGAGATAGATTTTTGACAGTGGTAGAGTCAGAACCTATAACAATCTGTTAACCTTTACAAAGGCTCCAAAATCAAAGGGACTTCCAGTGATGAGACACTTTTAGGAAAGTTCCCTCTACTTTTTTACCTTTGACGTAAAAAGAAGGTATAAACACTTCTCCACTTTACAACTTACCCATTTCCCAGGCATGACCCCCAACCCTGATTTCACTGTTTCCGCATGTTTTTTTTTATAGAACCGGTATTATTTCATGCATGAGCGCAGATGACTGGTGACTGCCCAAGCACCAGAACTTAAAAGTCTAATGAAAGTCAAGATGCTCATTTCATCTGATGCCAAACTATCTAATTCTGAAATACAATTAACTTTCATGAGCATCCACATCATTACTCTCATACTTCGAAAACTAGATTGATGTTGCCAGGCCTACCTTAGTCATTCTGAAATAACCAGCGATGTGCCCGCCATACAATGATCATCTGCTTCAATTTTGAGGCATCTTTCATTATTACAAGACTGCCAGAAATAACTAAGCCTCTGGAATGAGATCATGAGCGGAAGTCATGCACAAAATACACTGTATATATGTCGAGTAGGATCACGGGTGGCCATACCACAAATGTAGGGTTCAACAAATTGCCAATTGTCAGAATTTTCACATTTTTTAAAATTTCTAATTTTTTGCAAATATTTTATTCTCTGTGAGCAGGGCCACTATCAGGGCATTACTATCCTTACTGATGTATGGGGCCCGGCAGTGTCAGACTGGGGTGCCAAGGGCCCACCAGTAACCATCCTAGGGCCCCACTTTTCAGCTACATGCAAATGTGACATTATCCTCAATCACAAATTTATATAACAATGAACTGGGTAGATTTATAAATGAATAAGATGCTACCTCTGTCTGTACATAGTGATTCAAGTATATAGTGCCAATTTTGCTCATATAAGAGTGGTGGCACACTGTTGCACAGGGGCCCACCGGAGGATTCTACTGTTCTCCAGTGGGCCAGTCTAAGCCCAGGACCTGGTGAGCAGAAGCAAAGAGGGGAGACAAGACCCAATTTGGGCCCCCCCTCTTTTACTTCTGCTCACCAGGCTCCAGGGACATGGGTCGGTGTGAGGCCAGGAGGATCGAGAAATGATGGATGTGGGGCCAGGAATGAGACACATGGGGATCATAAATGAGACACATGGGGGCCAGGAATGAGACACATGGGGGCCAGGAATGAGGCACATGGGGGCCCGGAATGAGACACATGGAGGCCAAGAATGAGATATATGAAGGCCAGGAATGAAACGCAGGATCTGTGGCCAACGTAGAAAAAAAGTAAAAAATAAAAATACATTCACACATTCAGATTTGTGTTGTTGGAGACATCCAGGAGAAGATTATGAGAAGCCTCAGGCAATTAATGTGGAAATGCTCCCAGCAAGCGGTGTACTGAAATCACTTCACCTAAAGCCACCACATCAGGGAAGAGACGAAGGAGGGTGATGATCAGAAGTACTGGGCATATTGTAATTGGCTACTGGATGGCCATTGAGACTATCAGCGTTGGGACCGCCATATGAAAGCATTAGTCTTCTGCTTTTCCTGCCATTTCACCATATGACTATGGGCCTACACCAGGCCATGATATAGGACATAAAAACCTGCTCTTTTACAGCTCTAATTTATTACAATTTTCCCCTTATTTTGATTATTGCATTATTATATCCTCATGTTTTATTATACTATTCTGTTGGCTTTTTTTACTGATGTGTTTTCTTTCTCTGCAATCTTATTTCCCACACTCTTCTGTAGAAGGCTATCACCTCGAATGCCCCAAGCTTCATTATCAAACTTCAGGCTCTCCAGAATCTGCTCTAGTTACGTCCATTGATTTCATGATTATTCATATCAAAAGACAACAGAAGTGTCTCTAATCTTTCTAAGGCGGTGGGAGCGATCACTACTTCCAGCTCTTTATCTCGGTAAAGCCACATTAGAGAAATTTACTAAGATGCTTATTTTCCAACAAAAGCCACAGAATTGATTTATTCAGCTTTAGTCCTAACTTTACTGATCTATTATGAATTTCCTCATCTTTTAAGGACCTTTTACATTTTTATTTTATAACTCGAACTGTATCTTATAGGATCTCTGGAAACGCTCTTAGATTTAACAGGAATGGGTCATGAGAAATTCAGATTTTTATTCCAAATTTAAAAATGTAAGACATTTTAGTATCAAATTAAGCAATATTATACAGCAATGTTTACAGTGGAGCGCTCACAGTAGTCTAATATTCTTGTTTTCAGCTTTGTTGTGTATATCGGGACAGAATCAGCAGAGTCATCTCATCAAGTGTGTACTTTGCCATTTAATTCATCTTGCTAAATTTAATGTTTAAATGTCAAGTATATTTTAAGGGGTTGTCCGGCCTTAGGCTACAAGTCTGCAATCACTTTATGTGGCTGCAGACTTATGAATCCAGGATTCTCTGGTGCCAGGAGAGGACGGCCATGTGACCGCAAGTGTATGATTTGCATACTTCTGGCCACATTACGACTAGACGTGTCCGGCCTTGCTCAACACTCTTGCAATGAGCGAAGCCACGGACGTCTAGTCAGTTTTTGGTTTGCAGTCCTATTTTAAACGGGTTCAAATAGGTTGTCTATGATGGGATCAGTTTAGTTAATATTTGTTTATTTATTATTTTTAGAATGGGAGAAAAAGAAAAAGTGTTCCCCTCGACACGCAGGATGCTAAATCCTTTTCACTTTCTTGTATTTGTTTGTTTCTAACACAACAGACAAATGGAAAATATTTTGGGAACAGAGCCTTAATGATTTGCCATCTGTAACACACAAAAAGAGAACAATACACCCTTGATTCTACCTGCAAATCCAAAAATCTAAAATTTGCCTATTGAACCGTAACAGACGGTAAATGAAAGAAAAAAGAAATCACCCTCTCTTATTGGACGTACAGTATTTTTAGACATTTTAAAGAAGTAAAAAGTAAGAAATTTGTCGTATTGCATTAAAGGAAATCCGTCTGCAGGTTTTTGCTGTGTAATTGTCACAATCCATTTTTGGATGCGTGGCAGCTCTTGTTCTACTACTATTTAAATGTAGCTTTTTTGCTTTCAGGCCTGATGCATCAGCTGACTGTCGATGATAGAGCAATCTACAGTGACCAAGCCTGGAGTAAGGAGCTCGCTGGCTGTTGTGGTGTATCAGCTGGTTTCGTGAGTTCGTGATCCTGGTGCCTTTATTCTGCTGTGCGGTGCTTTGAAGCAGAGGAAGTTAAAGCTAAGTTGTGTTATTACCCCGTCCCTTTCGTGTTTGTCACTGTCCCGTGTGGTATTATCTGCAGTGGTGAGGCTAGCGCCCCTTCCCGGCCAGTGCACTAGACAGGGCAGTGTTAGGTGACACCGAGGGATGAGGTTCCTGATGGCGGTGGGGGAAGGACCCACTTAGGGCATTAGGGGAGTGCAGGGAGAGGCTCAGGTTTGAGCTTAGGTGGTGACCATCCCCTATTTCCCTATCAGTATGACCTTCCTTCCCCCATTTCCATCCCGTTCTGAGTGTGTTGCGCCGTCCGCTGACTGACGCCCCCATTGGGTCGTGTCATATCGTGACAATATCACCAACTGTCATTTTTTTCCGATGAACCTATGGCACAAGCAAAGGCTTTTGCTCAACTGATCCAGACCCTCACTGATGAGGTTAAGGAGCTGCAGTGACAGGTGGTGCAGCAGCTTCAGCAGTTGTCGGCGTTCTGGGTCTCAGCTCATGTGCAGGCTCAACTGGAACCCAAGATATCTCTCCCTGACAGGTTCTCTGGAGGGAGAGATACATTTTTGTTTTTTCAGGAGCCCTGTAAATTATATTTCAGGCTCCACCCTCGTTCTTCAGGGACAGAGGAACAGAGTGTGGGGATTATAGTCTCCCATCTTAAGGGTGATCCCCAATCCTGGGCTTTCTCCTGCTGACTGATTCACCATCTCTGCGGTCAGTGGACGAATTTTTTGCGGCATTGGCGCTGGTGTATGGGGATCCTGATGGCGTCTCCCTGGTTGAGTATAAACTCCATAAAATCAATCATGGGGGGCAACCGGCTGAGGAGTACTGCTCAGAGTTTAGGAGATGGGTCATTGACATGCAGTGGAATTACCCTGTTCTTAGGAGCCATTTTTGTCAGGGTCTGTCACCTAGGCTACAAAATACTCTGGTGCAGTACGCTACTCCTGGGTTGCTGGAAGCCACCATGGCCCTTGCTATCCAGGTGGATAGACACCTCAGAGAGAGACATACACCAAATCTGCCCCCTGTTGTCCTTTCAAAGGAGGAGGACACGTCGGTGCAGACGGACAAACCTATGCAGGTGGGAGGAGTCTCTTCTCAAACGGGGTTGCCTGCGGTTCGCCGTGATATGGGGGCATGTTTTTACTGTGGGCTGACTGGTCATTTCATCAATGTCTGCTCAGTTCGCGCCAAAGTATGTTCACCATCTCAAAAGCCGCGTTCCCCTGGTCGTGTGGGGGGAGGCAACCAGAGTGTGTATATTTCCTCCCTCTTTTCATCTCAGTGTACCATGCCTGCTGAAGTGGTTGTTGGCGAGGTGACTAAGAATATACCGATGCTTGTGGACAGTCGAGCGGGAGTCAATTTGGTGGATGCTCGCTTTGTTCAGACCCATGACCTGATGGGTAGGACGCTGGCGATACCCATTAGTGTTCAGGCAATTGACTCTGTTCCTTTCAGTCAGGGGAGAGTGACCCAAGTCGTAGATATTAACCTACGTATAGGGACTCTTCATGAGGAGTTCCTGTCATGCTACGTCTTGGAGAGTATGCCGACTCCCATCGTCCTAGGCCTTCCGTGGTTGAAGAGTCACAACCCGGTCATAGATTGGCGGTCCAGGGAGGTAGCGTGTTCTGCACAATCCTTCAGTGATATAGCAGGTCCACTACTGCACCCCAGGGTGTTATGAACAACCCTCCAGTGATAAAGCAGGTCCACTACTGCACCCCAGGGTGTTATGAACAACCCTCCAGTGATATAGCAGGTCCACTACTGCACCCAGGGTGCTCTGCACAATCCTCCAGTGATATAGCAGGTCCACTACTGCACCCCAGGGTGTTATGAACAACCCTCCAGTGATATAGACGGTCAACTACTGCACCCCAGGGTGCTCTGCACAATCCTCCAGTGATATAGCTGGTCCACTACTGCCCCAGGGTGTTCTGCACAATCCTCCAGTGATATTGCTGGACCCCTACTGCCCTTCACGGTGTTATGCACAATCCACCACTGATATAGCTGGTCCACTACTGCCCCCAGGGTGTTATGCAAAATCCTCCAGTGATATAGCAGGTCCACTACTGCACCCCAGGGTGTTATGCACAATCCTCCAGTGATATAGACGGTCCACTACTGCACCCAGGGTGCTCTGCACAATCCTCCAGTGATATAGACGGTCCACTACTGCCCCCAGGGTGTTCTGCACAATCCTCCAGTGATATAGACGGTCCACTACTGCACGCAGGGTGTTCTGCACAATCCTCCAGTGATATAGACGGTCCACTACTGCCCCCAGGGTGTTCTGCACAATCCTCCAGTGATAAAGCTGGTCCACTACTGCACCCAGGGTGTTCTGCACAATCCTCCAGTGATATAGCAGGTCCACTACTGCACCCAGGGTGTTCTGCACAATCCTCCAGTGATATAGCAGGTCCACTACTGCACCCAGGGTGTTCTGCACAATCCTCCAGTGATATAGCTGGTCCACTACTGCCCCCAGGGTGTTCTGCACAATCCTCCAGTGATAAAGCTGGTCCACTACTGCACCCAGGGTGTTCTGCACAATCCTTTAGTGGTACATGTAGTGTAGCCCACTACAATAAGCTACCATAGCAGGGTTCCTACTTTTCTGTTTCAAGCCCCCAATATCTCAGAGAATAAGTCACTGACATTTGAAATTGTTCCCTGTGAAATGTAGAGACGCATTTACGGTAAGGGTTTCTTAATGAAATAATCCATGCAAATGAGAGCAATTTAAATGCATAGCTGTAGCAATTCAGTATTGTAATGCCTGAGATCACCGCGTGATTATACCAAGCGGAATATAACAAAGACAGACACATTGCAGACAATAAGAGAATTGTGATTTGCCGCAGTCTGTTAATTCGCATCTTCAGGCTGTCATTTCTTCTCCGCATAAAGCCTAATGTGTGTTTTATAACCCATTAATATTTGTGTTCTCCTCCAGAAATAGCTATTTATTTATCTGCCCATTATTTCATATCTTGTTAACAGAAAATCTGTAAAATAGGAAACTGTCAAGTGTCTGTTCACGTAGCCGCAGCTGCCGTATTTGTACCACTTAGTAAATGGAGGCTTGAAGTCTGATTTTAGGACCCATAAAAAGGGTATTTTGAAGTTTGGAAGTTATACCCTATCTGTGGGTATAAGGATAGGATCACTGGGGTTTAACTGCTGGGACCCCCACTGATCCCGAGACCTGAGGTCCGTCATGTGCGACTATGCTCCATTCATTCTTAATGAGACCACCATCACCCTGATGGTCTACATCATTCCCATGAGAATGAATGGAGCAGAAGTGGGAATGATCGACAATGCTCCATTTACACAGGTGTCTGGTTCTCGTGATCGGTGGGGACCCCAGCAGTCAGACCCCCAGGCAGCGGGATAATATCCAAACTAGAGACTAGCCATTTAATCCGTTCTCGCAGGAGCTATTTTTCATTTTAGCACTTTTGATTTTTCCTACCCAATAATTTTTTATTTTTTTCATTGAGATACCCATATGAGGGTTTGTTTGGCAGACGTGTTGGAGTGCAGTGAAATAGTGAAAAAAAACTGCAATTCCAACACCGTTTTTTGGGTTTCATTTTAACACTGTTTATTATATGGCAAAAATGAATTGGCAACATGATTCTCCGGTTCAGTACGATTCAAGCGATACCAAACACGGATAGGTATTATATTATTTTAGTGACTTGAAAAAATTATTGACTTTGTTAAAAAAAAGAAAAGATGATTTGTGTTGTCTTTTTAGACCCATAACTTTTTGGAGCTGCGTGAGGTAGTGATGAGTAAGCGTGTTCGCCACTGCTCGATACTTGATTGAGCATCGGGGTACTGGGGGACGCTCGTTACTCGATTGAGTATCACAAGTGCTCGAGCACCATGATCGAGTCCCCGGCATGCATGTTTTCCAGCTGATAGACAGCCAATAAACATGCGGGGATTGCCTGCCATACACAGTAATGCCGTAGCCATGTTGGCTACTAGTAGTGATGAGCGAGCATGCTCGGGTGTTCTCCAAGTATTTGGGCATGCTCGGAGATTTAGTTTGTGTCGCCGCAGCTGCATGATTTGAGGCTGCTAGACAGCCTGAATAGATGTGGGGATTCCCTGACAAACAGGCAGTCTCCACATGTATTCAGGCTGTCTAGCAGCCGCAAATCACACAAACTAAATCTCTGAGTATGCCCAAATACTCAGAGAACAACAGAGCATGCTCGGGAAAACCCAAGTAATGAGCATACTCGCTCATCACTAGCTACTAGCATTACTGTGATTGACCGGCTGCATCACTCATTGGGTCTTGTATAAGACCCCGTGACGCGATGCTTGGCACATTGTCCTCTAGAAGCAGTTCAGGGAGAGTAGTTATAGGAGGAAGAGTTTAGATTATTGTCCGCATCCCTTAAATATTATAAAGTTGCACCCTTTAGTGCCTTTTATGTGGCCCTAAAGGGTGTTTTTAACCTTTTTTAAACCTATTAAAGAAATAACTAATTTAAAATATTGACTTGGGATCCCCTTATTTTTTAAAAGCAGCCAAGATAAAGTAGACAGCTAGGGGATGATCTTATCAGTCTGGGATGATCCATGGATACTGGGCCCTTCCCAGCATAAAAATATCAGCCCGACAGCCGCCCCAGAATTGGCGCATCACATTAAATGTACCAATTCTGCCCGTCTCTTCCTGATTACTCTGGTGTGTTAGCAATCGGGGTAACTTTTTTGGGGTTGATGTCAGCTGTGTTATGTCAGCTGGCATCAAGCACAGGGGTTAGTAATGAAGAGGTGCCTATCATAAACCCCCATTACTAACCCAGTAAGTTAAATGGAAAAAAAACACAAAAATATTTTATTTTAAAAAACACTCTCAGACTCCCTGGTTCACCAATTTATTAATTGAAAAAAAAGCCATACTGGACCGAAGTAGTCCAAGGATTCCGACATAGTCCACAAATAGCAACCTGGGGTGGCTGCGGGCTGGTATTTTTAGGCTGGGAAGGGCCTAATATCCATGGGCCTTTCCAGCCTGACAAAATCAGCCCCCAGCTGTCTGCTTTACCTTGGCTGATCATCAAAAATGGGGTAACCTCACGTCATTTTTATTTTTTTAATTATTTGAGCCAGAGATCCATTCAGGCATCTTTCTTATATTGTTCGCATTCCATTTGAGAGCTGTTCCCATCCATTTCAGTGATTTTCCTGCCTTCCCAGACCTACTGGTAGTGTCTACTGGAAAAATGCTTGATTTTCCCATTGACGTCCATTATATTCGTTACTTGAGTTGAGCCCGTCCGAACGTCCGACCTGCTCTATTCAAGTACCGAACACCAGAGCATTTTAGTGCTCGCTCATCACTAGTGCTTGTTTTTTTGGGTTGTAGTTTTAAACAACACAATTTTTGCTTACAAACAACGTTTTGATTGCTTTTTATTGCATTTTATGATGGAGGTGAAGCAACTGGAAAACGGAGGTTACTTTCTCCTTTACAACATTGAACTTATGGGTTAAATAATTTTAGATTTTGATAGATCGGACTTTTATGAAGGCCACAAAGCAAAAAAAAAAACCCTTATTTTTATTTTTTTAATTCCTCATAGGAAATGTGAAATTACAATCACTTACTTTTAATATTGCAGTGTATAGTACAAATCACAGTCTCTTATTAATCCTAGCATTTGGCTGGGCTTCACTGGAGTACCAAAATGGTAATAACAGGGGTCTTCAGCATGCTCCCAACTGTCATGGCATACCGTCAGTGACCGCAGGTGAAGGTGTCTTAGTATGATTTTGCCACTTAAATGCGGTAGAGCTATTTAACTGGTTAAACAGCTCTGATTGCTGCTATTGGAAGTAGATGCTGGCTGTATAACACAGCTGGCACCTGCCCTGCGAGGAGCAGGTTCAGTTCCTGAGCCTGCGCCATGCACATGCGTCATAAAGTATAGGGAAATGGTTAAAGGGCTATCTCATGTTATAAAATCACATACACTATGACATGTATTTAGACATTGCAGGGCACAGTTATTTCTACCTAAATGTTGTTTCTCTGTAAATGAATACGAAATAATGGGATCTCGGATAAAATGACCACCACTAATATATTTTTGATTGGATTAGCCCTGCATTAACACTTACCTCATTTTGTTGATCTAGATTAATAGTCTCAGACTTTTGGGAGTTTTCAACTTAAACACATGTAAAAACTCCAAGTAAATACATCTGCGCCAGTGAGAACAGACGGTTTGTGCTTCACAGTATGAAGAATACGACATGTGTACAGTAGAATCCAATGAATAAAGGACGACACACCTGGTATTGGCCTATGGAGCCTATAATTTGGCCAGCCATGTCAGGAAATTAAGCATGGTTGCGGTATGCACGTAGCATATCTGGGTAGATGTCATGGCCCGTAGTTATCATAGTAACTCAACTAAAATTGCGCTATGCTTGTCAAACCAAATTTGAAGTAGACAAGGATAAAATTTAACGCTTTCACTCAAGGGCCACAGTCACCTCCACCCAGTCGTGCATTGGTGGACAGATTTGTACAGGACTATGAGTTGGAGAAAAGGAACCCACTGCCTGATGCATGTTGCAAGGGCGGACATATCATTGGTGCAAGCTGTTGTCACAAAGGTGTTGGGACTTTGGGTACTTACCAGATCCCTAGAACTAGGGGCATCCTGGGCTATCCCTGTCCCCGGATTACTCCTGAAGGTGGAGACACCGGGTTCTCATGACCTGATATGCTCCTCTATCTGCCATGATCTGTCCCCTCTCCCACACAGGGTCATGGGAAGTTGAAGTGTATAGGAAGACACTAACCAGACAAACAAGGGAAAACGGACAGTGATAAATGAAAATAACAACAATACAAAATACACACCAAACAACAGAGTGGGACACAAGAGAGTTAAAGGAAGGAGAAACCAAATAGGAGAGGTTGAGGATGTGCACACAGACAAAACTCCAAACAACAATCTCCTGAACAATCTCCAAACACCAACTCCAACCATGAAATACACCTCAAACTCCAAAACCAGGCAGTAAGAACTAACACTGGCAATCCCTGCTATACAGAGGCAAGTATATACTGTATAGCAGAGGGGAGTGTCCAACACTGAACAGTTGAGACGACCTAGGTAGGAAAGCTCTAGGAGCTTCAACTGAACAGATTAACCCGTGCACTGCTAGCAAGGAAAAAAACTGCACTGTTTAATATGACGGTGAAGTACTTCTAACCAGTGCAGGAGTTTGTGAAACCAGACAGCCCTCCTTCCTTTTCATCTCTCTCTTTCTCTTATTTCCTTTAGTTTTTTCTTCCTTCCCTTCTCTCACGTTTGTCCTTATCCTCTTTCTTTCTTTCTTTCTTTCTTTCTTTCCTCTCTTTGTTTTCTCCGGTTGCTTCTCTCCTTTTCTCTTTCTTGATTTTATTATCTCTCTTTCTTCCTTTCTTTCTCTTGCTCCCTTTCCTGGTCTCTCTTTCTTCCTTTCCTTCTCTCTCTCTCTCTCTCTTTCTTCATTTCCTTCGCTGTCTCTTTCTCCCTTTCATTCTTTCTTCCTTTCTCCTCCCTTTTTTCCTTTCTTTCTGTCTCCCTCTTTCTTCCTTTCCTTCTTTCTCTCTTTTTCTTCCTTTTATTCTCTTTTTCATCCTTTCCTTCTCTCTCTTTCTTCCTACCCTCTTTCTCTTTCTCTCATTCCTTCTCTCTTTCTCTTTCTTCCTTTCATTCTCTTTCTTGATTACATTCTCTCTTTCTTCCTTTCCTTCTCTCTATTTCATCCTTTCATTCGCTCTCTCTTTTTTCCTTTCCTCTTTTTCTTCCTTTCATTCTTTCTCCCTTTCCTTCTCTTTCTTCTTTTCCTCTTCTTTCTCTTTCTTCCTTTTTTTCTCTCTTTCTCTCTTTGATTTTCCTTCTCTCTCTCTCTCTGTTTATATTTCTTTTTATCTGTTTATCTTTCCTACTCTCTATTTCTCTCGTTCTTTTTCCTTCTTTCGTTCCCGGTTAATATCAGGATCTCCATTGTTTGTAAACTTATTTTTGATGGCAGTTCTTGCATTTTTCTGCACATTACATTCATGCCTGAAAATGGCTGATACCAGTGAGCAGCAGCGTTACATTTAGATGCAGTACAAGTCTGAGAACAGATCGTGTCTTCACCTCTAAAAATATTGTAAATGTAGAATGTTATTAAATATGAATAAGAATAATACGGCAGATGTGAGATATCCCAGGCAGACTGTGTATTTTACATATCAAATCCAGTTTTCCAGTTTAACAAGAATTTTTTCCCCTGGTATCAGATCTGCAAGAGAAAATCCAGAGCAACGCAAGGAAAGCCTATAAGAATATTAACTGATTAGCGGGGAATTTCAGCTCATGTCTTGAGCTACATCTCAGGAGCGAGTTCTGCCACATCACATAACCACAAATATCCAGATATCTGTCAGGATTCATTAGTGGGTGTTCGAGGAATATTACTGGGGACGGGTCTTAAAGACAAGGAAAATCTGGATGGACAAGTATTATTATTTGCTGACTGATGAGCACATCTGAATGATGCTTGATTATATAGAAGCAGTTGAGCTGAATTTGTCATTTTCTCACGTTCTAAGTAAACCTACTGCGTTATCTAGTCATCATGAATTCTCATGATACTTGCAGTACCATTCTTCTCCACTTCTAGCAACTCACACTTTCCATAGACATCAATGCAACAGCGCCTCCAGGACTAATATAGCTGAAAACTTGATGAAATTTCGAAAGCAAGAAATAAACCCCAAACAGATAGTACTGACCCTCTCAAAGATGTGTTTTCCCTATATGAATGAGAACAAAGGTGTTACATCTCAGTATACTCTAGGTTACTTCAAGATACATAGCTGGCGCTTCTATTGAAGACATGGAACATTTAAAAAGTCAGGGGCCCAAAGGGTTACTGCCCCAATGATCACTTTGCGCCAGGATACATCCTTCTTCTCTGATGGGTTGATCCAGTTTTCAAAAAATTGACAATGTCAATGGGACAGGTCCCAATTCCACCTCTGGAGAAAAAAAAGCCCTCCCAGACTCACTGCCCACTGGACTCCTAACCCCAAAATGAGCAGAAATGTAACCCTTTGAGGACTGGATGATTTTTTGTTCACGTGATCTTTTTTTCTCCTCCCAGTGAAAGGGTGAAAATAAAACCTTACAATTCCGCCATTGATTTTTGGGTCTCGGTTTTACGGTATTCATGGTGCAGCAAAAATGACCTAGAAACCAGATTCTCTAGGTCAGTAATATTACGGTAATACCAAACTTGTCCTTTTTTATTTTAGTGATGAAAGAAAATTTCTGCAACATATAAAAAAAACGTTTTTTTTTAATTTTTCTGCTGATGGAGCTTTATCAGGGCTTGTTTTTTGCGTAGTGAGTTGCAGTTTTATTAGTATCATTTTATGGTACATGTGGCAACCAAAAAAAAAGACAATTCTTGTTTTGATTTTTTATTTTTATTTCTCGTTTCGGAAGAAATATTTTTGCATTTTATTAACTTGTCAATTATGCAGTGAGAAAAAATAAATATGTCATTTTTTAATCATTTTTACATTTTCCAACCTACATTTGCAGAAAAGGGGGTTGAATTTAAGCTTTTTTTTTACACTTTTGATTTATCCTCATTGAGGACTTAGCATAGTAACACAGTAACATAGTTAGCAAGGCTCAAAAAAGACATTTGTCATCCAGTTCAGCCTATTTTCCGTCAGAATAAATCCCCAGATCTACGTCCTTCTAAAAAACCTATTAACTATAAGATACAATATTGTTACACTCCAGGAAGACATCCAGGCCTCTCTTGAACCCCTGGACTGAGTTCGCCATCACCACCTCCTCAAGCAAGGAATTCCAGATTCTCACTGCCCTAACAGTAAAGAATCCTCTTCCATGTTGGTGGAAAAAACTTCTCTCCTCCAGACGCAGAGAATGGCCCCTTGTGACCGTCACCTTCCTTGGTATAAACAGATCCTCGGAGAGCTATTTGTATTGTCCCCTTAAATACTTATACATGGTTATTAGATCGCCCCTCAGTCGTCTTTTTTCTACATTAAATAATCCTAATTTTGCTAATCTCTCTGGGTATTGTAGTTGCCCCATCCCCTTTATTAATTTTGCTGCCCTCCTTTGTACTCACGCTAGTTCAATTACATCCTTCCTGAGCACCAGTGCCCAAAACTGTACACAGTACTCCATGTGCGGTCTAACCAGGGATTTATACAGAGGCAGTATAATGCTCTCATCATGTGTATCCAGACCTCTTTTAATGCACCCCATGATCCTGTTTTCCTTGGCAGCCGCTGGCTGGCACTGGCTGCTCCAGGTAAGTTTATCATTAACTAGGATCCCCATGTACTTCTCCATGTCAGATTTACCCAGTGGTTTCCCGTTCAGTGTGTAATGGTGATATTGATTCCTTCTTCCCATGTGTATAACCTTACATTTATCATTGTTAAACCCCATCTGCCACCTTTCGGCCCAAGTTTCCAACATATCCAGATCCGTCTGTAGCAGAATACTATCTTCTCTTGTATTGACTGCTTTACATAGTTTTCTATCATCTGCAAATATCGATATTTTACTGTGTAAACCTTCTACCAGATCGTTAAAGGGAATCTGTCTATCACGGTGAGGATTGCAAGAGAACTCACCAGTGCAATCTCCCGGAAGACGAGTGCAGAAGAAAGCTTCAGGCTCCTAGGAACGCAGGGTGAGCAAGGCAGGAGAGAGATGGTTTCAGGGCCTGAATCACCTGACAGTTGAGGGGCGTGGCTTCAGCTCCAGGGAGCTAGAAGCTGAGGGAAAACTCCTAGAACGGTAACTACGGGACAAAGTTACCCAGGGGCACAGACAGAGATGTAAATCTGAACAAGCCAAGGTCAAAGCACGAGAAGACAGTATAATACCAAGGATGAGACAGAACGGATAGTCGGGGACAGGCAGAGGTCAAAACCAAACAGACAGCGAAGGTACAGAAACAGAATCCAACAAGCAGTATCCAGAGAACAGACCGAGTCAAAACCAAAGTATCAGGCAAACCAGAACACAGCACAACCACACTCAGGGGTCAACACACTCTGCCAAGGGCGAAAGTATAACTGACAGGGATTGGAGCTTCCTAGGGCTATAAGAAGCTCTCCCCGAACCAAGGAGAGGCCACAATAATAAGCCCCAGGTGTGCAGGTAAGAGCTTGCACTGGGATCAAAACCTTAACCCCTAGCGTGCAGGTCAACCCTGCACTGGGATCATGACAGTACCCCCCTCTCAACGGGGGGCCTCTGGACCCCCAGGCTTGCCCGGGAACCTGGCATGGAAAGCCCGAACCAGGCGATCCGCATGCATCAAACGGGCCGGCACCCAGGATCTGTCCTCCGGTCCATACCCCTTCCAATGAACCAGGTACTGTACCGACCGCTGCACCAACCTGGAGTCAACGATATGCTCAATCTCATATTCCATGTGTCCCTCAACCAAAACAGGAGGAGCAGCGGACTCGGACTCCCCCGGACTGCCTCAAAAGGTTTCAGTAGGGATTTATGGAAGACGTTAGGGATCTTGAATGAGACTGGAAGACACAACCTGTAAGCCACTGGATTGATGTTTTCCACAATCTTGTATGGGCCAATGAACTTGGGGCCCAACTTGGCTGATGGAACCTTCAACTTAATGTTTCGCGTGGAGAGCCAAACTTTCTCTCCAACCCGAAACATAGGACCTGGTGTTCTTTTCCTGTCAGCGAAAAACTTGTACCTGCCTTGAGACCTGGATATATTCCGCTGGACCTCCGCCCATGTATTCTTTAATCGCTGAACAGACCCCTCTGCCCCTGGACACCCAGAATCCAAACGAGAAAACTCACCAAAATGAGGACTAAAACCATAATTGATCAGGAAAGGAGACATACCAGTAGATTGGCTCACCCGACTATTGAAGGCGAATTCCGCCAAAGGCAGTACATCACACCAGTCATTCTGTCTT
Source organism: Oophaga sylvatica (assembly GCA_033576555.1). NCBI lineage: Eukaryota > Metazoa > Chordata > Amphibia > Anura > Dendrobatidae > Oophaga > Oophaga sylvatica. Next base: position 19,139,719 of record JARQOD010000002.1, read on the forward strand.
GCAGAAGTCAGACATCTGAGGATCTGTTCCAGAGACTGATTAGTGCGTTCCGTCTGACCATTACTCTCAGGATGGTATGCAGATGAAAAAGACAGAGACATCCCCAATTTCTTGCAAAAAGCACGCCAAAACTTTGCCACAAACTGCACTCCACGATCAGACACCACATTCAGGGGTACCCCATGCAACCGGATAACATGCTGTACAAACAATCTGGACAAAGTCTCAGCTGAGGGTAATTTGATAAGGGTCAGTTATAATATCACGGTGAGGATTGCAAGAGAACTCACCAGTGCAATCTCCCGGAAGACAAGTGCAGAAGAAAGCTTCAGGCTCCTAGGAACGCAGGGTGAGCAAGGCAGGAGAGAGATGGTTTCAGGGCCTGAATCACCTGACAGTTGAGGGGCGTGGCTTCAGCTCCAGGGAGCTAGAAGCTGAGGGAAAACTCCTAGAAAGGTAACTACGGGACAAAGTTACCCAGGGGCACAGACAGAGACGTAAATCTGAACAAGCCAAGGTCAAAGCACGAGAAGACAGTATAATACCAAGGATGAGACAGAACGGATAGTCGGGGACAGGCAGAGGTCAAAACCAAACAGACAGCGAAGGTACAGAAACAGAATCCAACAAGCAGTATCCAGAGAACAGACCGAGTCAAAACCAAAGTATCAGGCAAACCAGAACACAGCACAAACACACTCAGGGGTCAACACACTCTGCCAAGGGCGAAAGTATAACTGACAGGGATTGGAGCTTCCTAGGGCTATAAGACGCTCTCCCAAACCAAGGAGAGGCCACAATAATAAGCCCCAGGTGTGCAGGTAAGAGCTTGCACTGGGATCAAAACCTTAACCCCTAGCGTGCAGGTCAACCCTGCACTGGGATCATGACACTGTCACCCCATTTTTCGACCATCAGCTGAAGCCACCGCCATCAGGGACTTATCTATAGCATTCTGTAATGCTATAGATAAGCCTCCGATGTTACCTGAAAGTGAAGAAAAGCGAGTTATATTATACTCACCCACTGGCGGTCCGCTGTCCGGTCCGATGGGCGTCGCAGTCTGGTCCAGCGCCTCCCATCTTCTAGCGAAGCCCTCCTCTTAACTTTCCGTCGCAGCTCCGGCGCAGGCGTACTGCTCTGCCCTGGTGAGGGCAGAGCAGAGTACTGCAGTGTGCAGGTGCCAGGAAAGGTCAGAGAGGTCCGGCGCCTGCACCAGGGCAGAGCAGTGCACTTGTGCCGGAGCCGCGATGGAATAAGATAAGAAGAGGAGGGCTTTGCTAGAAGATGGGAGGCGCCGGACCAGACCGCGACGCCCATCGAACCGTACCAGACGTCGGACCGCCCCTGGGTGAGTATAACATAATTTGTTTTTCTTCACTTTCAGGTAACATCGGGGGCTTATCTACAGCATTACAGAATGCTGTAGATAAGCCCCTGATGGCGGTGGCTTCAGCTGATGGTCGAAAAATGGGGTGACAGACTCCCATTAATAAATATGTTGAAGAGAATAGGTCTCAACACCGACCCCCGCGGTACCCCACTGGTCACAGCGACCCAGTTAGAGAATATACCATTTATAACCCTCTGCTTTCTATCACTAAGCCAGTTACTTACCCATTTACACGCATTTTCCCCCAGACCCAGCATTCTCATTTTGTGTACCAACCTCTTGTGTGGCACGGTATCAAACGCTTTAGAAAAATCAAGATATACCACGTCCAATGACTCACCTTGGTCCAGTCTATAGCTTATCTCTTCATAAAAACTGATTAGATTTGTTTGACAGGAGCGATTCCTCATAAACCCATGCTGATATGGAGTTACACAGTGATTCTCATTGAGATAATCCAGAATAACATCACTCAGAAACCCTTCACATATTTTACCAACAATAGAGGTTGGACTTACTGGCCTATAATTTCCAGGTTCACTTTTAGAGCCCTTTTTGAATATTGGTACCACATTTGCTATGCGCCAGTTCTGTGGAACAGACCCCGTCGCTATAGGATCCCTAAATATAAGAAATAATGGTTTGTCTATTACATTACTTAGTTCTCTTAGTACTCATGGGTGTATGCCATCCGGACCCGGAGATTTATCTATTTTAATCTTATTTAGCCGGTTTCGCACCTCTTCTTGGGTTAGATTGGTGACCCTTAATATAGGGTTTTCTTTGTCTCTCGGCATTTCACCTAGCATTTTATTTTCCACCGTGAATATCGTGGAGAAGAAGGTGTTTAATATATTAGCTTTTTCCTCGTCATCTGCAACCATTCTTTCCTCACAATTTTTTTGGGGGATACACTTTCACTTCTGATTCTTTTACTATTGATATAGTTGAAGAACAGTTTGGGATTAGTGTTACTCTCCTTAGCAATGTGCTTCTGTTTCCTTTTTGGCAGCTTTAATTAGTTTTTGTAGATAAAGTATTTTTCTCCCTGTAGATTTTTAGTGCTTCAACGGTGCCATCCTGCTTTAGTAGTGTAAATGCTTTCTTTTTACTGGTAATTGAATCAGCGTTCACTTGATTACTTATTCAATACACTATACATGTTATGGCAGGGTATTGTGAAATTGTTGGGCTTTATAGGAGTTCTAACAAGGCAGACATGGGCAGCAATAAGCCAGCCCTAGCCTGATACGGCAAACGATTGGCACCCCCCAATGGATGCCATTTTAAATTTGGCGGTCACACTTGACAGTAGTGTTTAAGAAGTTAAACTGTTGCAATCGGAGCTAGCTCCAACCACATCAGGTTCTTTTGGATACTAGATAAATTCCACATCTGGCAGCCATGCCGTAAGAACCAGACTCAGCCCCGAGCCCACTCCACATAATTATGGTGCACAGTCGCCATACAAGTACATTGGCTGTGGCCAAGGGGATAAAGACTTAAAATAAAGGGTATACTAAATTTTTCCCATCAATCTATACATCAATTCACTCCTACTACTCTATAATCTGATGCTGACAAATAGGACACAATGTTCAATGTAATAGGTTTAATTTAAAGTGAATTTTCCTTTGATTTTTTTCATTTAAACTGACTACATTCTACAATTGCCGCTACTCCATTGATTTTGGAACAGTTTTTCTTTTTCTTCTGTGCCACTCTGTTCCAAAGTTATACCCCTGAAATTAAAGGTGTACATTTGCCCTTTCACAAACTGGGTGTGTACCACAGAAATTTTCTGTGGGAGTGGCTGTGTTTTGATTGGCCAGCAAGCATCATAGGAGAAAAGAGAAGTTCTGTGGTATGCGCACAGTTCATTGAAGGCAAAATTAGCATTTCTAATTCTAGGAGGGATAACTTTGGAACGAAGGGGCACAGAAGAAAAAGAAAAAACTGTTCCAGAATCAGAGGAACGGCGCTAACTAGAGGAGGTACTACATTTAAAATAAAAAAAAAACAGTGAACGTTCCTCTTTAAGTCGATCTAAGTTTGGCTCAAAGGAAACAGCCTGCAAATGATGAAATAAAGGAAAATATCCCTAGTTTTTAGCAGAGTCGTGGCTTTTTTATTCAGTATCTGCTGCGTGCGGTACCTTATTACATTATAGTTAAGGCTACACTCTCTGAAAAGAACATATTATTGACGTTTAGGATAATTCTCGGTTACTTACAAATGATTTATCTAGTAAACAATTAGATGTACCCTCCAGATAATAACTGCTGCACTGAATACTGTAATTAGATCAGCAATATGGAAGATTCTCACACCATGTTCCAATTAAAAAAAAAATGGTTTCTCATGAATGCGTTTTAGATCCGCCATAATTTATACATTGCGGCATTAACCCTTTCACTCCAATTTTCTTTTTTTTTTTCCCCTTTCTTGTTTCTTCTCTTCTTGCAAGAACCATAACTTTCTTTTTTATTTCTCAATTATTCCAGCCATATAAAGGCTTTTTTTTTTCTTTTTGCTGGGCGAGTTGTAGTTTTGATTTACACCACTCTTATTACTGTACAATTTAATAAAAAATGGGAACAAAAAGTCGAAAAGAGATGAATTAGTGAACTAAATGTAATTTTATCATTGCAATTTGTTTTTTTTACGATATTTAGTGCGCAGTGCAAATGACCGTCAGGTCAGTACGTTAATGGCGATATCATACCTGCTTGGTTTGTTTGATTTGTTTTTTTTTGGTTAAGTAGTGAAAAAAATTCAGAAATTTGTAAAAGAAAATGTCTTTACTTGAGTCTCCATTTTCTGAGATGGATGGAGCTGTGTGAGGGCTCATTTTTTTCTGAACTAAGCTGTAGTTTTTATTGCTACCACTTTGGGGTGCATATGATGTTTTAATTGCTTTCTAATGCATTTTTCGGAAGAAGTGAAGAGTCTGAAAAACAGGGAATCTGGCTTTTCAATATTTTTCTTTATATTGTCCAGTAAATAGTTTTAAGTAATTTTGAGTTAGGAATATTTTCTTTTAACTTTTTTTTTTAACTTTTGTTAGCACCCTTAGAAGAAGCATATAGTACGGCAGGGTTTCACTTGAGTACCGAGATGGCCATCCTGGAACATATGATGGGTGCCTGATCAGAGGTCGGGTAGGATCATATGCTGTAAATGCCTTTGTTAGAGATTGTTAACTTCATTTACATCTGCAGCGAGAGAAGCTTCTGTAGCTTCAGTCACTCCTGTTAGGCCTCTTTCACACATTCGTTTTTCGCCGTCAGGCACAATCCGTCCAAAAACGGAAAGGACGGATACGGCGCTGATTTCGAAAAAACTGATGCAACGGATCAGGTTTTTTGCCGGATCCGTCCTGAACTTTTGAAGCTGCAAATGCCTGGTACGCATGTCCGGACCGAGGGGAGAGAGAGAGAGAGACCTTGGCTTCCAGAATCCGGATCAGTCTTTTGCCGGATTGCACAAAAGACTGATCCGGCACCATAGACTTGTATTGTTTGCGCCCGCCGGATGCGCCGCTTCAGGCGCTATCAGGCGGGTGTGGCAGAAAAGAAAGACGTTGCAGTGACCGTTTTGTCCGGCCGCCGGAATGTACAAAAAACAGACGCAACGCAAGGACATCTGCCGCAATCCGGCGCTAATGATAGTCAATAACAAAAAAACGCATCCGGCAATTTAAAAAACCGGATCCGTTTTTAAAAAAAGCGCCAGATCGCGCCTGATGGCAAAAAACGGATGTGTGAAAGAGGCCTTAGTGGTGGATCCTGGCTGTATAACACAGCCGGCATCTGCTGGTTATAGTGCTGGCTCTGCTCCTGAGCCTTCTCCATGCACCCTCTCCGGTGTGTGGGATACATGTTACAATAAGATAAAAGAAAGCTCTTTCCAGGAGCTGATATAATTTTGAAAAATATTGCAAACTGTTTTTTATTAGTGCTGAATCCTCCCAGCCCTACATATTTGTAGACTTTTAGCCTGGCAGAAGAAAGTCTGATAAATATTAGGTTTAGGGCCCCATCAAAGAAAGGTCACCTTGTCGTGGCTGGTGGGCTCTCATGAAGGAATAGGCCAATTTGTGCACCAAGCACCTTCATTTTATAAGTATAGAATATATAGCAGTAATGCAGTTTATATGTCATGCAATCAATTTTTGCAAATATCTTGGCTCTTACAGAGGCTGCTGTATCCTATCTATCTATCTATTATCTATCATCTCTATATATCTATCATCTATTATCTATCTATCCATCCATCCATCTATCTATCTTTTGTGCTCCTGTGAAGTCGCTGCCGGTTCCGGCTCACATTCCGGCAGTTTAGTTGCTCTTTTGTTTAGGTGAATATATCTAAACCATATTAATAAGCGGAATGTAAATTGCAGACATAAATCCTCTGTGATCGCGCTGCTGAGAGGAACACGCTGTAACTCATTGTGTTTATTGCTCTTCCTCAGAAATGACTAAATGTGGAAGCTGTTGATACAAACACGAGAAATCTGCATTCTGCTTCTGATTCAGACACTAATGGGAACAAACAGGGCACAATGCAGCGATGGCAGAAGGTCGGGCCCTGGGAGAGATGGAGGAGAATAACAATCTTCATTGAATACAAGTGTTTGAAAATTCTATTATTTGGATTTTTTTTTTGCCTTTTCTTGTCTCTCTCTAATGTGTCTTTTACGCACGAACGCTCCCATTGTAACGGCTAACTGTATCGTTAATGCATTGCTCCAGCTGACAGCTTCGTATCAATGATCGCAACCTTCTGATGTCTGGCCAAACTCTTCTAAAGAGGAGACGTCACTGCAGGCTGTATGATGTATCACACTATAAACCCAGGCAAAGAATAATCATCATTCATAATGTATCATATATGTTTTATATCAGCAACCAGGAATCAAATTTAAAGAGAACCCGGTATCCGGGTCAAAAGTGGACAGGTTTTGCTCCTATTTTATTCCAAATGCTCCCGAGTATTCTGCATTTTAATTTCACCATACGTTTCCAGATGCTTTTTTATTTAATGCTAATTTTTATGGTCTTTGCTCAGGGGTGTGGCTCATAGGTCAATAATGCCGAGTAGCATAAAGACACGCCCCAGAGGATCATGTGAGCCACGTCCCTTTAGTAAAGACCATAAAAATTAGCACTAAATAAAAAAGCCCATATCTCTGAAACTGTACGGCAGATTTAAAAGAAACATAAAAAACAGAATACCAGGGGAGCAACAGAAATAAAATAAGAGCAAAAAACTGTCCACTTTTGATCTGGTGACAAGTTTTCCACTTTAGATAATCCCATTTTTGTTAGAAGGGTCTTCCTAATATCTTGATCACGGGTCGTCCTATTGCTGGGATCACCTCAAAGTAAGTGTTCACTTTCTATGCTGCGCCACCACAGGAGAAATAAAGTATTACACAGTTCAATTTTAAATCAATCTGTGTTACATATATATGGAAATCCTCAAGAGTTAGAAAAACTCTTCATTTTCTCTCTTTCCACTCTGTGCAATAGATGAGGGTACGGAAAATGAGAATCATTTTCCATAGAGGGATTTGTCCACCACTTTTAAACTGACAGCTGCGGCAATCAGCAGCCACTGATCAGTTGCAGCCTTCACATTCAGTCTGAGCATTTTTTTTCTTTGTGTGGTTTTTTTTTTTTTTTTTACTTTTTTTCTTCCCACCCTGGGCACTTTGAAAAAATGTTAGAAACTGGTGAACAATCTCTTGAAGTCAGAAATACATAGCAGGGTATTTGGAAAAATTTTTTGACAGATAAAAAAAAACCTTTTAAAAAGAAGCCAACTTGTTCGGCTTCTTAGATCCCATGGCAATCAGCCATTGTCACCAAGATAAGCTACAGTCCACTGTGCCAACCATTGAATGATGTCTGTCCACATAATGCATGAATGCACCAGATCCGCAAGAGTTGGCAGCATTTCCACAGAGAGTCTTTTCGTTTTGGCTTAGATTTGTGTTTCCCCATAGGGGGGTCCCCATTTTTGGCCTCCACATTCTTTAATAACATGATCAGCAGATTTTTACGTTTGCCCATTTTTCCATCTTCCAGAACATCAACCTCAAGAATTATTTCTGCTCCTTCACTGTCTAATACTCTAATTCTAATTTTTCTAATTCTAACTTTAAAACTTCTAATTTTATGGATGATCATTGTAAATCACAAAGAATCAATTTTGGATAAACCTATTGCTCAACAAAGTGCAGATCATAAGACCTCCAGGAGGATCCTGCCATGATATTTATTTAGACCATTCACTGTCCTTATATTGGGTGGCATGACAGTTTCCGAGAAGAAGGCCTTCGGGTACAGTTTTTGTGGGTCATAAGTTCATCCCATGATACATTTTTGTTCTGAGATATGTGACGTTAAAGATGAGTTCAGACCAAAATAGACAGGTCGAGAAAAACAATAACGTTAACGTTATTGGCCGGCCAGTCCGTCATCCGAGTCCTCCAATTAAACCTGACAAACTTTTGATGTTCGCGTTGTTTCGGCTACATTTGAGAAGCTGACAGTGATCTCTGAGTATATTATCTTTCTGACCATGAGGCTTCAAGCGTTTCTATAATTTGTAACACGATCTCACTCTATGGTCATACGTTGTACCACATTATCCTTACCGAAAGTGATTCCAACAAAAGAGAATCTGTCACCAAGTTTTACTACTACAAACCATTCCCAACGTGATATGTGTTTTGGAAATGGCCCTTTTATGATGACAGCTAATTACTCCTAAGTAAAGCTGCAAACCTTATAAAAAAAAAGTTGAAAAACTTTTGCAGGATGCAAATTGGGTACTATGAGATGTGTTCAATAAATTATCTATATCAACATGGTCTGTATGTGTTATAGAGTGGGTTTTTTCTGTACATGTTGAGACATGTCTGGAAATGCCACAGACACAGTAGAAGTTCAGTCTGATGAAAGCACTGGAAGCGACAGGATGGCAAGTGCAGTACAGTGCAGCTCTGTAATAAAAGTAAGGGATTTAAAGCTTTATGCCATGATTAACTTCCTCACAAAGAAAGAAAGGAAGCCTAAAAAATGCATGAAAGGGTGAGGACTGTATATGGTGATGATGCACCGTCCTGCTACAAGGTAAAGTTTTGTGTCAAGCAGTTTAAATGATGGAGTCAATTGAAGATGAGCCTCGTTCAGGGCGACCTGTTGAAAAATCTTCAGAGGAAATATGCGTACAGTGGAAGCCATGATTTCAGAAAATCATTGGGTCAAAGTCAGTGCTAAAGCTCATGAATTAGGCATTTCAGTTGGCACGGTTTCCAGTAATATTTATGATGTTTTGATGATATGAAAGGTTGGTTCCTGGTTGGTTCCACGAATGTTGATACCTGAGCAAAAAACATGTTGCTAGCAATTTAGCCAAGAAAATTATTATTATTCATTTTTATAGCGCCATTTACATGTGAAAAAGGGGGATACAAAGACAAGTACAATAAACAAGAACAGTACAAGGCACACACAAGTACAAAAAAAGAGAGGACCCTGCCCACGAGGGCTCACCGTCTACAGGGGATGGGTGAGAATAGACTAGGAGACGGTAGAGCAGGTCATGCGGCGGTTCAGTAGACTGAGGATTACTGCAGGTTGTAGGCTTTCCGGAAGAGGTGGGTCTTCAGGGTCCTTTTGAAGGTTTCCGTGGTATGCAAACATCTGATGTGTTGGGGTAGAGAGTTCCAGAGTATGGGGGAAGCACGGGGAAGTCTTGTATGCGGTTGTGGGAAGAAGGGATAAGTAGATAAGGTGATCTTGAGAGGATCGAAGGTTGAATTTAGACATGCTTGGTGAAAATCCAGATTTCTAGTCTCAAATTATTACAGGAGATGAAACGTGGGTCTACCATTATGATCTTGAAAGCAAAAAAGAGTGCATGCAATGGAAGCACAAGGGGTCACCAACTCCAAAGAAATTTTTGTGAACATGGCAACAGTTTTTTTTATACAGAAGGCATTTTATTACTATAATTCTTGCCACGCAAGATAGCAATTATTGGAGACACCTCTGCTTCAACAATGAAGGCATTTCGCAATGCAATCAAGGAGAAATGCTGTGGGAAGTTGTAGGCAGTTGTGTTGCTGCTTTGCGACAATTTGCCAGTTCTCAATTCTCACAAATCACAAGCTGGAAAAGGGCTTCCTGGAGCTTAACCATCCACCCTACACTCCAGACCCGACTCCCAGTGATTACTTTCTATTTCGGATCCTGAAGAAATTTCTACATGGGCAACAATGTGCTGAATATACTGCAGTCAAAGAGGCAGTAACAGGGTTCATGCAGCAGCAAGAAGACTCCTTCTATACTGAGGGCATCTGATCACTGGGGGTGGAATGGAAGAAGTGTGTTGAAGTCAAAGGCGAACTTACTACATTAAAAAGTAGTAATTAGTGTTGAGCGATACGATACTGCAAGTATCGGGTATCGGCCGATATTAGCTGTATCGGCCTTTCGATACTTAGTTCCGATATTTTCCATATATCGTATACCGGAATCGGAAGTTCCCATAATTCTTTGAGAGGCAATGTGATTTTAGTCAGCCAATGAGGAATCCTAAGAAGTGTGGGCACATCCTGTACTGCTGCGGTCATGTTAACTAATGGCATGGCTGTGATTGGATGCTGAAATGATGTCAGAATGCACTATAAAAGGCGCCGCCGCCATTTTAGCGTCACTGTGCTGTGAATTCAGTAAAGGACAGAACGCTGCTGTGCTGACTCTGAGGGACAGTTAGAGATTGCGATTTAGTGTACTGTGCTTTAGGCAGGCTAGCACCAACCGCTGTGTAAAGCTTCCTTTTGCCTGCAGTGTTGTTTTAACAGCTCTGCAAGGTGTGTGTGAGTGCAGGTGACGCTGCAGTTTGCTCTGCATGCAACGCTGTCTGTAGGCATCTGCACGTGTCACTCACAGACTCTTTTTTTTTTTCTTCAGTGTAATTCTTGCTGCTCCATGCAATTTAAATTTTAGTGTGACGCGCTTCCATCCGTATCCAATACATTGGTTGCAAACACTATAGAAGTAGACAAAGGAGTAGCCTTTCACAGATTGTGAACAGTTGTGTTTCAGTGTTCATTTCAGTCTGTGTTTTTTATTTTTTGAGTGCACATCACGCTCCAGTTACTTGTTCAAGCACTGCTGCTTGTACTCTGCTGAGCGTGTCTCAGTGCCTCATCCTTGTCATTTCTCTCCAATTGGTTCTGCTCCATTCCATTTAAAATAAATATAATCTATTAGTGTGACGCGCTTCCATCCGTATCCAATACATTGGTTGCAAACACTATAGAAGTAGACAAAGGAGTAGCCTTTCACAGATTGTGAACAGTTGTGTTTCAGTGTTCACTTCAGTCTGTGTTTTTTATTTTTTGAGTGCACATCACGCTCCAGTTACTTGTTCAAGCACTGCTGCTTGTACTCTGCTGAGCGTGTCTCAGTGCCTCATACTTGTCATTTCTCTCCAATTGGTTCTGCTCCATTCCATTTAAAATAAATATAATCTATTAGTGTGACGCGCTTCCATCCGTATCCAATACATTGGTTGCAAACACTATAGAAGTAGACAAAGGAGTAGCCTTTCACAGATTGTGAACAGTTGTGTTTCAGTGTTCACTTCAGTCTGTGTTTTTTATTTTTTGAGTGCACATCACGCTCCAGTTACTTGTTCAAGCACTGCTGCTTGTACTCTGCTGAGCGTGTCTCAGTGCCTCATCCTTGTCATTTCTCTCCAATTGGTTCTGCTCCATTCCATTTAAAATAAATATAATCTATTAGTGTGACGCGCTTCCATCCGTATCCAATACATTGGTTGCAAACACTATAGAAGTAGACAAAGGAGTAGCCTTTCACAGATTGTGAACAGTTGTGTTTCAGTGTTCACTTCAGTCTCTGCGTAATAACCACACTTAGGCCTTATAACTTTTCTGACTTTCTTTATCAATCCACCAAGATGAAGAAGTCAGTGAGTAAGGCACGTGGTCGTGGCCGTGGAGTTTCAGCAGGGAGAGGACGTGGGGATTCTGTGGCTGCTGCCGCCCTCAGTGACACAGCATCCACCAGTTTTACCCATGAGCGTTCCTTTATGCGCACTTTGGTAGGAGCTTGGCGTGCCCCCTGCTGCGGGAAGAACAAATTGAAGCTGTTGTTGGTTGGATGGCAGCCAATGCATCGACTTCAATTCCTTCCACCTCCTCTCAGGAACACAACACTGTTGAGCAACCATCTGTCTGTTCACAGCCTGTCAAATTGCCCAGGCAGTCAGAGAGTTCTGTATAGGAGCCAGCTGAGTCTCTGCTTCTGTTCTCAGAATCTGTTGGCTCGCAAACACGGGCACAGGCAAGCAGCATTCTGCAATTTGAAGAAGAGGGAGTATGCAGTGATGCGCAACAGCTGTGTCTCTCTCAATCTGAAGAGGCGGGTGAGCCAGTGCCGATGGACAGCACACTGCAGAACGCATCTCATGATGATGATGAGACTCAGGTGCCAGGTTTTGTGGAGCATGGTGCTGCCCAGACCATCCAACAGCAGCAGGTGTTGGAAGAGGGTAGTGGAGATGATGAAGTCCGAGACCCAACATGGCGTGAGCAACAGGAAGGTGGTGGGAGCAGCTCTGAGGAAGAGATTGGCCCAACGGTACAAAGAGGAGGGAGAGGTAGGCTGCAGACTCGCTTGCCTGTAGCCTCCAGTTTGGCACCTGTTGGGAGCAGTTCTCTTACAAATGTCAAAATTGGCGCTCCCATGACTTGCACTGCGTGTTCCTTTTTTGACAGACTTGTAGATGATATTTGCTATGTTAAATGCAAGCTGTGTAAGCAAAAAGTTAAAAGAGGTAAAAATATCAGTAACCTGAATACCACAAATATGTGGAAACATGTACGGACAAAGCACGTAGCTGAGTTACAAAGACACACTGGAGATGTAGGCCAACCTACAGCAGCACCTACATCTTCAGGTCGTGTTGGAGCCTCTACCTCCAGCTCACACACACCTGGTTCGGCTTCCTCACAGGATCTCCATGGAAGAACCTCGGTCACTGTTGTCCATAGACAAACTGTTATTCCACCCACAGCAGCAAGTTCACAGTCACTCCCAGGCCACAAAACAGCCATCGGTACCACAGGCATGGGATAAAAGACGGCCATACTCGGCAAACCATCCACGAGCACAGGCTCTGAATGCTGGCATTGCAAAACTCCTGTCCCTTGAAATGCTGTCATTCAGGCTGGTGGAGACTGACAGTTTCAGGAACTTAATGGCATTGGCAGTCCCACAATACAATGTGCCAAGCCGATTTTATTTCAGCAGGCAAGCCGTCCCTGCTCTGCAAAAACATGTCGAGGGAAACATTAAACATGCGCTACTAAACGCCGTCAGTAGCAGGGTCCACCTGACCACCAATGCGTGGACCAGTACCCATGGCCAGGGACGATACCTTTCCCTCACTGCCCATTGGGTCAATGTTGTGGAGCCGGGTACAGATCTTGCCAGTGGCGCTGTACGTGTTCTGCCAACTCCAAGGATTGCAGGAATCCAGTCTGTACACATTGATTCCTCCTCCTACTCCAGTTCCTCAGAATCATCGCTGCACGAGCCGTCACGGTATACCTCCACATGGACCCGTGAACGCTTACCTGTTGCGACCGATATGAGCACAGCCGTGGCCAAACGTCAACAGGCCGTCCTGAAAATGATTTCAATGGGGAATCTAAGCCCCACAGCGCAGGAGGTCTGGAATGCCATCAAGCAGGAGAGCGACGTGTGGTTTTTGCCTGCGAATCTCCAGCCAGGCTTGGTAGTGTGTGACAATGGCCGAAATCTGGTGGCAGCTCTGGGCCTTGGCAACCTTACTCACATACCATGTCTGGCACATGTGCTCAACTTGGTCGTGCAGAGTTTTTTGAGGGACTATCCGGATCTTGCTGGACTGCTGCAGAAGGTCCGCCTAGAGTGCGCTCACTTGCGACGTTCCAGCATAGCCAGATCGCGCATTGCTGCTCTGCAACGCCGATTTCGCCTTCCTGAACATCGCATCATATGTGACGTACCCACCAGGTGGAATTCCACGTTACATATGTTGGAGCGGTTGTGTGAGTGTCTCGACCCGCCACCACAATTGTGGATTACCAGGGCAATGGGGTACTCAGAGCCGAGCCCATGGAAGTCTATGGGGTTTGTCACAGGTAGCGGTGGCTCGGTCTGTGGCCCTGGCGGTCTGGCGTATGTTGGGGGAATATTTACAGGGGATAGATTTATATACAGTTCGTGACGCCACCTGTAGTCTTCTGGTAATTTGTACCAGCGCTGCTGTAGATCTCTGAGGGGATGGTGAGGCAGCTAGATGTCGGGTCCCCTACAGGTGGGACTCTTCCCTCAGGTCGGTAGTTAAAGCAGGGTTGTGCAAGCATGCAAATAAATAACTCAGTCTCACACATCAGCGTCTCTCCATACCTTTTACTTGTAAGATGGTAAGGCAGTTCCCAGGGAGGCTGATGGGGTTGATGGAGGATGAGCTTTGAGGCAACGGTTAAGCAAGTTAGGGGCCTCCTTTACTGTCCAATGTTGATGAGTCCAACCAGCCTGAAGCGTAGTTCCCTCTATAATTCCAGCTATTCCAAAGCTGTTCTGCCCAGTCAGTTTTGTGGTCGGAGCCTTCCTGTGGGAGAGCTGAATTCCTATCTTGTCCTGCAGAGACTCAAGGTCCTCACTTCCCCTGACCCCAGTTACGTACTAACTCTTCAGGGCTGCTTGCCACGACCTAAGGTCCGGTAAGCCTCTGGTTTTCTTACCACTAAGCTTGAAGCTATAGTGATCCTTCGGTCCCCAGTGACCGGTTACAATGTGCAGGTATCCTTGACCTATGGCACTTCTCTGTTCTCTTCCACTTTGCCCTTCGATTTGCTCAACTCTTAATAGATATCTCAGTCTGTCTTCCAGTGGGGCACAGCTCTGACTAGGCTGAGGTGAACTAGCTCACCTGTACTAGCCTCCACTTTCTGAACTGCTAACAGGCTCAGACTGAACACGTCTGCTCTGTCCAAGGACAGGAATCTGACTGAATGAATCACTCCCCTCCACACCCCTGCTGGGTGTGTCCGAAGTGTACGTGATGTCATGAAGAGCCCTTAACTGTTACCTCTCCACTCATCCTCCTGGTATTGTGTACCAGGGCTACACATGAGCAGCAGACAGCAGTAATGGAGTATCAGCTGCATCAGGCGCAATCAAGTCGCAATTTGTGCCGTCCACACTTCACCACTACTGAGTGGGCCTCTATGAAGGACATCTGCGACGTTTTGCGTGCGTTTGATGTCTCAACGCGGATGGCGAGTGCAGATGATGCACTAGTCAGCATGACTGTCCCCCTTATCTGCCTGCTTCAGAAATCACTGAAAGGACTAAAGGAAGAGGTTTTGGAAGAGGTGGAGGATGAGGAGTCACAAATTCAATTACCTTCAGGACAGTCAGCGCAACGTGGTTCCTCACAAAGGGCTGGGCAGGGCTCACTTTGTGAGGAGGATGAGGAGGAGGAGGAGTCAATGGAGGAGGAAGAAATCCCTACAGAGGGAGGTACACAACGCTCTAGTCAGTATGTAGAGCGAGGGTGGGGTGTGATGCAGAGGAGGCAGAGATGACGCCTCTTTCACAGGACAGCTTTTGTTGGCCAGTTGGGAGTCTGCAGCACATGGTTGATTTCATGCTTCAGTGCCTGAGAAACGACCGCCGCATCGCCCACATTCTCACCACGTCAGATTATTGGGTGTACACCCTCCTAGACCCTCGCTACCGGGACAACTTACAAACCCTCATCACACCGGGGAACCGGGACCGTAAAATGCGGGAGTACCAAGACACACTGGTGCAATCCATACTGTTGTACATTCCAGCCGAGAGAGATGCTGCTGCTACTGCTTTACAAAGCAGCTCTGTGCGTCGAGGCAGTGTAGACACCTCTACAACAAGAGGGAGCACAAGCAGCGCCTCTGCACAGGGCAAGAGCTGTATGTTACAAATGTGGCGAAGTTTTGTGACAGCGCCAGCAAGGTCTACACCATCCGAGACGGCTCCAGTCACCAGGAAGCAACGTTTCCGTAAGATGGTGACAGACTACTTGTCTTTCCCTCTAAGTGTACTCCCAGATGCCTCTTCCCCTTTCAAATTTTGGGTCTCTAAGTTGGATACATGGCCAGAGCTTAGCCAGTATGCATTGGAGGTGCTGGCTTGCCCTGCTGCCAGTGTATTATCTGAGCGCGTCTTTAGTGCTGCAGGTGGTGTACTAACAGACCGTCGCATGCGACTATCCTCAGAGAATGTAGACCGGCTTACTTTTCTGAAAATGAACAAGGCATGGATATCACCTGAATTTGCCTGTCCGTTTTCAGATTAAATAACTGTTTGGCAATGTTTTCCATGTCTCCTGTTATGTTCATCTTTCTACCACCTGAACTCTACTCCCTGGGCTACAACACCGCCATTTGTTGCTCGTAAGTAATTGGCAGGGGTACTGACTCCTGGCCAGCCTGGTTACAGCAAAACAGCTGTTTCCTGGCAGTGTGAACGTCAATTATCCTCCAATAAGTTGTGCTGTCGTGTTGCATTCGGGTTAGCCGACTCTATGGTGCCTGCAGTTTAGGTGATTCCTATGTGTGCTGTGGGATATGTAAATAAAGGCTGTTTCCATTGTGACAATAGGACAAGCACCCACTGTAGGACTGTGTGATTCGGTAACTGCGGACGGCTTGCGTCCTGTCAACTTACATTTTCATGGGTGCGTTCTGCTACCCGTCCGGGGTCCAGTACGGTCAACTGGTTCTCCCCAGTGCCTTTGGCCTAGGTGCCTCCATCTCCGTATACGAGTTCCAGCAACGTCTGCTGGTCCTTGGTAGTGCTTTGGAGCACAGGTACCTCCTGCTTAGTAACCGTGTCACAGTAACGTCAGCTGGTACTCGGTTGTGACATTGCCTCTTTTCCTTCTGCTACCCGTCCGGGGTCCAGTACCGTCAACTGGTTCTCTCCCAGTGTCTTTGGCCTAGGTGCCTCCATCTCCGTATACGAGTTCCAGCAACGTCTGCTGGTCCTTGGTAGTGCTTTGGAGCACAGGTACCTCCTGCTTAGTAACTGTGTCACAGTAACGTCAGCTGGTACTCGGTTGTGACATTGCCTCTTTTCCTTCTGCTGCCCCTCCGGGTTCCAGCACAGTCAGCTGGTCCTCGTTACTTCCATTGTCTCTTGTTCCATCTGATACCCGTCCGGGTTCCAGTAACGTCAGCTGGTTCTCGGAAATTAGACGACCTTAAAGACCACCCAGAAGAAGATGACGACAACAAGGACGACGAGCATGAAGCCAACCAGCCTGAACACCATCACAAAGAAAAAATAAAAGAATACCCTGAAGAAGATCACCAACAGGACAAAGAAGGTTAAGACAAACTACAAGATACAGAACAAGAGACAGAAGAACAATAAGCAGAAGATCAAAAAGCAGAAGAACATGAAGTATAAGACCAAAATGAAGAGCAAAATATATGCTCTGAATTCTAAGCAGAAGAAGACTAAGCAGTGTATGGGGGTGAGTCCGTTCCTCCTCGTGGTGCCCCTGGAAAATGCCTGCTGCTGCAGGCTAAACTGAACACGGACAAATACTGTTGTAATTTAAATCTTTTGTGACAGCAAGAACGGAAGGATGAAAAATTCATACTTTTACAGATTACAAGTACAGGAATCTCTGTCACAAATAAGAATATGATGAAGAAGATGAAGAGGAAGAAGATGAAGAATTTGAATATGAAGAAGATTAATAGTTTAATAATAACAATATGAGTAATGTAAACAAAAACATGAATAGCAAGAAGTTTAAGAAGAAGATTAAGAAGGTGAAGATGAAGAATAATTTGATGAGAAAGATGATGCTGCTGAAGATTATGAAGGAGAAAGTGTGGCACTGGCAAAAGTTAAAAAGGTGAAGAGCATGGAAGTTGTAAAACATACATATTTGCCAAAATAGAAAAAAGGTTAACAACATTGTCAATTTGTTCGTCAATCCAAACGTATTTCCAAAAAAAATATATTTAATGCTATTCCAATGCATTGGGTTAAACATGTATGCCTTTATTGTCTCCTCAACCTCCCCCAATACATTCTACATTACTCTTTGTTGTTTTCCTTCATGTACAATTAACCAACAAGGCAAGAATGGTTTTTTTTAATGTCGATATTTGGTTCCCATAGACTTACATTGGACTTCCGGTATCGGTATCGGGTATCGCCGATATTTTAGTGATATCGGCGATACCATTCCGATCCGATATTTTTAGATATCGAGCAGTATCGCTCAACACTAGTAGTAATTTCAATTTTCTCACAGGTGTTACCAAACCATCCAAGTGTCCTGTTGAGCAAGCCAATGGTCTGTTTATTAACATGGATGTTATTTTCTGTATCTATCACATTTCACTACAAAGCCATGTGTTGCTTAGTGTGGAGGAGAACCGGTGCATGCCTGATGTGTTTTCTCTTGAGCTGCCATGAAATGTATTTCTGCTTTACAGATGTACTAATCCAACTTTAGACTAGTCACGCTTTAGGGAGAAAAGAGCTGAATTTTTTGCCCAATAGGGAAACTAGACATCGCATGCATTGCACAACGCAAGACTTTGTAGTGAAATGTGGATGACAAAGGATACCTATTCTATTTCAGTCAATGGACTAAGGGTTGGCTCTACTTGATGCTTGGAGAGTCTTGTAACACCCAGATGACCTGGGGCCCAATCTGCGTATGGTGCAGAATTTTTCCTAACTTCTTTGGATGCCATATGCAGCTCTACTGAGGATAATAACTACACGTTTAGAAAGGTATTTTCCTAACACATATCATAGTGGGAATGGTTTATAGGGGTAAAATCTGGTGTTATATTCCCTTTAATGTAAAAAAAACTTCAAAGAGTTATCCACAACGTATATATTGATGACCTACCTTCAAGGAGCTATCCACGACTTTACCATCATGGAGTTATCCGCGACTTATATATTGATGACCTACCTTCAAGGAGTTATCCATGACATATATTGATGACCTACCATCAAGGAGTTATCACGACTTTACCATCATGGAGTTATCCGCGACTTATATATTGATGACTTACCATCAAGGAGTTATCCACAACTTTACCATCAAGAAGTTATCCACAACTTATATATTGATGACCTACCTTCAAGGAGTTATCCACGACTTATATATTGATGACCTACCTTCAAGGAGCTATCCACGACTTTACCATCATGGAGTTATCCGCGACTTATATATTGATGACCTACCTTCAAGGAGCTATCCACGACTTTACCATCATGGAGTTATCCGCGACTTATATATTGATGACCTACCATCAAGGAGTTATCCATGACTTATATATTGATGACCTACCATCAAGGAGTTATCCATGACTTATATATTGATGACCTACCTTCAAGGAGCAATCCACGACTTTACCATCATGGAGTTATCCGCGACTTATATATTGATGACCTACCATCAAGGAGTTATCCAACTTACCATCGAGTTACCGATTATTGATGACTACCTTACTACATCAAGAAGTTGTCCACGACTTATATATTGATGACCTACCTTCAAGGAGTTATCCACGACTTATATATTGATGACCTACCATCAAAGAGTTGTCCACGACTTATAAATTGATGATCTACCATCAAGGAGTTATCCACGACTTTACCATCAAGGAGTTATGCATGACTTATAAATTGATGACCTACCTTCAAGGAGTTATGTATGACTTATAAATTGATGACCTACCACCAAGGAGTTATCCACAACTTACATATTGATAATCTACCTTCAAGGAGTTATCCACGACTTATATTTATATATTGATGACCTGCCATCAAAGAGTTGTCCACGACTTATAAATTGATGATCTACCATCAAGGAGTTATCCCCGACTTTACCATCAAGGAGTTATGCATGACTTATAAATTGATGACCTACCTTCAAGGAGTTATCCACGACTTATATATTGATGACCTATCATCAAAGTGTTGTCAACGACTTATAAATTGATGATCTACCATCAAGGAGTTATCCACGACTTTACCATCAAGGAGTTATGCATGACTTATAAATTGATGACCTAACACCAAGGAGTTATCCACGACTTATAAATTGATGACCTACCATCAAGGAGTTATCCACGACTTATATTTATATATTGATGACCTACCATCAAGGAGTTATCCACGACTTACATAATGATAACCTACCATCAAGGAGTTATCCACGACTTATATTTATAAACTGATGACCTACCTTCAAGGAGTTATGTATGACTTATATATTGATGACCTATCCCTAAAATAGATCATCAATATCAGATCGATGGGGGACTGACACCTGGCACCAGTATAGCTGTTTACAGCTCACATTGTGACTGGATTTCCATAGTGTACAGAGTCTGAGCAGCACAGCTCCATATAGTCTGTAGTTGTCATTTGTAGGTACTGCAACTCAGATCCTTTAAAGGTGAATAGGAGCTGAGCTGCAGCTCCACTCACGGCTGTTAACATGTTAAATGCTGCTGCTAATCTTTTCACATCATCATGATCCGACATCAGTGGCGTACCGTGAATGAAGCAGACTAAGCAGCTGCTATGGGGCCCGGACAGGTGAGGGGGCCCGCGACGGTCGGGCAGCTGTGCTGACACAGTACTACCAGGGGGTCGGCAGGGGAGGGGGTGCGCAGCTCTTCTATATACTCATCCCTCCGCCGGCGCGGTCTCTGCAGCCCCTGCTCTTTCTCCATGGTCTCCGACGCCTGTGTTCAGCGGTCAGGTGGTACCGCTCATTACAGTCATGAATATGCACATATTCATGACTTTAATGAGCGGTCCCGCGTGACCGCTGAACACTGGCGCCGGAGACCGCGGGAGAAGAGCAGGGGCTGCATAGACCGCGCCGGCGGAAGGGTGAGTACAAGGGATATTTACCTGTCCCGTTCCACCGTTGCTCGTGTCCTCTTGCTGCAATGTTCAGGTCAGAGGGCGCGATGACGTCGTTAGTGCGCGCCGCGCCCTCTGCCTGATCATTCACTGCTGGAGGACCCCGAAGACAGCGGCACTCAGCAGTGGACCCGGTGACAGTTAAATATCGCAGGTGCTGGGGCCCTGAGCCAACGGTGACACCGGCACCTGTCCCCCATAGCGCGCTGGTGTCCCCGCCTGCTCAGGACACCAGCACCTGGCCCCCAGCGACGAGAGGTGAGTATGTCTTTTTTTTTTTTTTTGGTTGCAGTAGCTGCGGCAGCATAAGGGCCTATACTATGGAGCATCTATGGGGGCACAATCTATGGGGGCACAATCTATGGGGGCATAATACATTTTTTTTTAATGTGTCCCCTCACTGTGCTGGCACTTTACATTTACAATGGCTCTGGGTTTTTTTTTTGGGGGGGTGGCCCATTCAGACTTTTGCTATGGGGCCCCATGATTAAATAAAAAAAAAAATACACGTTTTGTACGTATGTACTCGTACTGTCCTGTAGAATCATATTTCCAGGTCAGTTTTACCATATAATGAATATTGTGAATAAAAGAATAAAAAAATAATTGTGGTATTGCACTTTTTTGGCAATTTTAATGCACTTGCAATTTTTTCTGCTCCCAAGGACATCACACGATAAAATGAATAGGGTCAATCAAAGTACAACTTGTCCTGCAAAAAATATATGGCTAGGTGTACATCAAATTAAAAAAGTTATGGCTCTTGAAAGAATGGGAGGTGTGAAGGGGTTAAGGACAAGACATATATACAGTATATAAGTCCTGGACAGCCCCTAAAGGTGCACCACAGGGGACAGACCCCATTCTGCCAGTAGATGGTCGGATAGTTGTCCAACCTGCACCGATCAATCAGGTGTCTCCTATTCTGTCCATAGGTGATAAGATGTTAATAATCTGAATGGAAGATCAGTAATCTCCCAGAATTCAGCATGTAAAGGGTTCGTAACAAGATGGCAGCATATCGCTCATCTATGTATTGGTGACAGGACGCTGCTTGCTGGAGTCCTACTGATCACAAAAATAGCAATTTAAATGGATCCGCAATCCCACAAGTGCAGAGCTGCTTCACTCACCGTCTACGAGAGCGACGAATAAAGCCAAGCGACGTACTCGGCTATATCCGCTAGACAAGGGCTGGGAAATTAATTTTCCCGAGGGGCCACATGAGAGACCATGACTGTTGTGGAGGCTGAACCAATAGGCTGAAATTAATTATGCTCAATATTGACATATTAATTATAATTATTATTATTATTTTATATTAATATTCATTGCATCACTTCATATTAAACAGAATTTAGTATGCTGACATCCCCCTATATACAGTATGAGCCCACATCACAACCCCTTATTGACATTATCAGTCCACACACAGCCCCCTATATTCAGTATAGTATGAGCCCCCACATACCCTCCTATATACAGTATAAACCCTCACATGGCCCCTATATAAAGTTTGAGCCCCCACAACCACCATATACACAGTATGAGCCCTCACAACCCCCTGTATACAGTATGATCCCACATACATCACTCTATGCACAGTATGAGCCCCTATACAACTCACTGTATACAGTAGGTGCCCCCACACAGCCCCTATATAAAGTATGAGCCCCATACAGACTCATATACAAAGTAGAGCCTACACTCAGCACCTTCTACATACAGTATGAGCTCCCACGCAGCCTCCAATATACAGTATGAGACCTCACAGCCCCTAAATACAGTAGAGCCCACACATAGCACCCTTTATATAAAGCATGAGCCCCCACACAGCCTTCTATATACAGTAGAACCTACACATAGCACCCTCTATATATAGCATGAGCCCCCACGCAGCCTCCTATATACAGTATGAGACCTCACAGCCCCTAAATACAGTAGAGCCCACACATAGCACCCTTTATATAAAGCATGAGCCCCCACACAGCCTTCTATATACAGTAGAACCTACACATAGCACCCTCTATATATAGCATGAGCCCCCACGTAGCCTCCTATATACAGTATGAGAACTCACAGCCCCTAAATACAGTAGAGCCCACACATAGCACCCTTTATATAAAGCATGAGCCCCCACACAGCCTTCTATATACAGTAGAACCTACACATAGCACCCTCTATATATAGCATGAGCCCCCACGTAGCCTCCTATATACAGTATGAGACCTCACAGCCCCTAAATACAGTAGAGCCCACACATAGCACCCTTTATATAAAGTATGAGTCCCCACACAGCCTCCTATATACAGTATGAAACCCCACATAGCCCTCCTATGTTTTCAGCCCTTCGGCTCTGACAGTCAGCTACAGTGCCAGATGTGGCCCTAGGCCGCACTTTTACCAGGTCTGCTTTAGGCCAATAGACTTTCTAGTTCAAATTGACTTTGTTTTCCCACCAATCGCAAGAATTTTGTGATCCCAAATCCACTGTCTAAATGGATCACCAGATGTGCTTCATTCAGTCTATGGACGTACTAGCAATGTTTCTGTTAGCCCAATAGACTTTCCGGCTAAAATTGACTATTTCGGTGCTGGCGGTGCACCGGACTGCGGGATATAAGTATTTTATATGTTATTTTACTGTAGGTGACGGCTAAACAGGAAAATAGAGGAGCGATGTGGGAACGCCATCAGTGAACAGCTATGTACTGCCCACTCATATTCTTACATATGTGAGAAGCGCTTCCATAGAAATCCAGCGCTATTATTCAGTATGAAGACCTCTCGGGATCTTTTACAGTTACTAAAAGTCTTCCTGGACAGCTTAGAAAAAGGCAGAATTATTCATAAAATAAGTCCTAACTGTCATTTCTATACAGGTCACGTTAAAACTGCTTAAACCAGATGACGTTCTAAAGAGACTTGGCAACTTCATTTCAACATAATGACTCACAGTCCTGGAAACTGCGGGAAAATGTCCCCACCGTACCCATATAAATACATTACTCTCCCGGAGTTATAATACACTTCAAAAGAAGTGCCGCATAAAGAGATCTGCCGTCTGCTCCTGCAAACTCCTTGAATTTTACATAAGTGAATTATAGGAATGAAAAGACTAAAATTTTGAGAAAAAAAATGTATTTTTAAATTTTTTGGAAATGGAAATATGATTTTCTGGTGCATATTAATACTGGTTTATTCACAGAACTGCCGATTAAAGGGGATCTTATTTAATGGGTGAAATTAAAGAAAGAAAGCAACTTTGCAATTAAAAATATTCAAGAATGAAGAGGTTTTTGATTCTATAGTTTACTGCTCATTGTCGATATCGGCCACCTCTGCAGTCTATCAGTGGTGGCCTGTTACCTAGGTAGGGAGCGAGCGCTTGCAAGTTCTTTGATATAAAGCTTGTAAGTGCTGCTCTAGAGTTAGCTGGAAGGCTGAATTCAGCTTTAGCGCCCCTGCGCTTCTCTCATGCTGCAGACGCAAAGCTGCCTCTGCTTGGTGAAAGGAAGCACACACTGGGAACAATGAAGCACCTATGCCACTGATCCATACTGTCAATCATCAGAAGAGGACCGCTCCCAGGAGGTAGAGGAGTGGTGTGCTCCTGAAGAAAGAAGATGTGAAAAACCCTTTTAATATAAGACTGTAGGGGATTCAGCACTATAGCTTAGAACCAATTACCCAAATGAAACTGAGTTAACCCTCATTCAGACATCTTATTTTTCCGCGTACGAAAAAAAAAACATTTTGCACATTGTAGAAGCTTTTATCAGCCAGAAAGAAATCACATGGACTCTGTCACAGCCAGGCGGGCTTCAGCATAAGGTCTTGCAGATATCACATCATGTGGTATAGCACAGCCAAGCAGGAGGGACTATCATAGCCAGTATAAAAGCAGAGGCAGGGAGTGCAGCAGCCATTTTATTTTAAATCTACATAAGGTAGATAAGTACGCCTGCGCAGCAGCGTGATTCTGGGGAGTCATGAAGCAAGCAGGAGAGCGGCATCACAAGAAGATGGGAGGCGCTGGGCCCAGACCTGCGACACCCATCGGACCGGACCGCCCCTGGGTGAGTATGTGGAGCCCAGCTGCGACTGAATCCATATCTCCCAGAAGGGTGCACTGAAAGAATATACCC
The DNA here is from genome assembly GCA_033576555.1 of Oophaga sylvatica. NCBI lineage: Eukaryota > Metazoa > Chordata > Amphibia > Anura > Dendrobatidae > Oophaga > Oophaga sylvatica. The sequence goes on from JARQOD010000002.1 coordinate 19,164,318, forward strand.
TAGAGGTCATTATACACCTTCACACACGTTCATCTTATCCCAAAGACCACCAGAGGGAGCTGTTTTAGACATATAAAAGAAGCTGAACATAGGAAGTTGCAGCTCAGTTCTGCTCAGTCATCTCAGAAAGAGCAGTGCAGTGCAGCCACCTCAGAGAAGTCAGTCTGCAGCAAGGTGGAGGTGCAGAGCTGAGGTTAAGAGAGGCTGCAGAGCTATTCAGTTCATAGAGTGGAGTCTAGTAAAGAGTGGAATAGAGACCACTCCAGCCTAGTCAGAGCTGAAGCTAGGAGTACAGCTCAGTGAGAAGCGTGCCGACGCTTAGAGAGCGGTGAAGAGGCAGCCCACCAACTGCCAGTGTGTGATCGTGTGAGGATCCAGGTAGGCCGAAGGCGAGTGGAGAGTTAATGAGACAGTGGAGCCTCTACAGCTCATCTCAGCAAGCATTACCGGACACCGGGGTCCGAGCCTATAGGGATCTCCATGACCCATTAGGAGAACACTGGAGTTCCTGGAGGACTACAAGTCCCAGGAGTACCACAGAGCTGATACGTAGCAGGATCAGGAGGACGGAGTTCGGCTGGTACCGGCCAAGGGACCCTGTTCTTTCAGAGAAGGTCCAACCACAAGGTCAGCCAGGTACAAGACGGAGACTAAGCTAGGCCCAGCTACACGCAGGCCAAGACTTCATTACAAAAAGGCAGAGAACAGGAGGCCACACACCTACTCAGTGGAGGAATCTGGATGTGCACCCTTCACCCTACAGTGCTCCGGGGAGTGCCTGCAACATCTTCAGTAAAGGTACCAAAGTGACTTATGTGTGTGTCTCCCTTATTACTCCTGACTGCCGGGTCCCCGTCTGTCCTGCATCCCCACACATCTATCTGCCCTGGAGGAGAGCTCAGCCTTACTTGTGGAAGGATTAACATCTAGCTGCACAATATTAACCCTTCAGTGGATCTGCATAGCAGCGCTGGTCATCCTGACCAGGTACCACAAGTGGCGTCACGAATCCCCATCTCAATATTCAATTCACCTGTAAATATCCCACATTTCAGTGAGCCCCAGGACCACGGACCGAGCCGTGTGCTGCCCGTGACATCCCCCATAGAAATCAACGGGCTCGGTGCCGAGTACTCCACGGCCCTGGTGGGTGGCTCAAGTATAATAAAACTTATTTTTCTTATCTTTCAGGTTGGATCGGGGGCTTATCTACAGCATTATAGAATGCTGTAGATAAGCCCTGAAAGGCAGCGGCCGCATCTTATATCGGCCAAACCTGATGACAGGTTCCCTGTAAGAGGAGTGAAGACAGGTCTCAGGGCACATTGGGGTAGGCAATGGCACTATTCTCAGTAGGGGACAATAAACTGGTTACAGGAAAGAACGACCAAGATGATTAGAAATGTGGGAAGCGGGTGTTGGACAGTGGTGTTTCAGCATGCTGTCTCTGTTTAGAGGAACACACAATTTGTGTGCACAAGGTGGTAATGGAAGCAGAGGGACCTCACTGATCATTATGGGGTTCAACTGGGTTCCATTTTGTGTCAATTTTTAGAATGAAAAATAAAGTCCTGCATGAAGACATTTTTCTTCTATTTTAAAAACTGGCACAAAATAGAACCAGGTGGACCCCATAATAATAATCAGTGGGGTCCCTCAGCCTCTCTTTGCATATCTGATGTACTTTAATAAGTTTGCACATGAATTTCACTAGTTCCTCTAAACTAAACAGACAAATGGAATGTTTGGAAATGTGAACTTAATGTCGGATTCCTCAATGGTCTTTTTTTATTTCCTTTTTTCTAGTGGAATTTGTTGCCAAATTCTTCAAAATGGTGCACAAAGATTTATGAATGATCCATATGTGGAGCCCAGCTGTGTCTGGATTCATATCTCCCAGAAGGGTGCGCAGAAGGAATTCACCACTAGAGGTCTCAATATACATGCACACACCTTCATCCATCCCTAAGGCCACCAGAGGGAGCTGTATAGACATATAAAAGGAGGGTGAAGACAGGAAAGAGAGCTCAGATTTAGAGAGACTGCAGTTCAGCTCAGTCAGATTAGAGAGACTGCAGAGAAGTTCAGTTCAGCAAAGTGGAGGCTAGTAGAGTGGAACTGAATCCATTCCAGTCTAGTAAGAGCTGAGACAAGTGAGTAGTCTGCAGACAGAGCAGACGAGTGGAGTTTGCAGTGAGGGACTCTAGAGCTCAAGTTGAGAGCCAGGAGCGTGCCGACGCTCAGAGAGCGGCGAAGAGGCAGCCCACCAACTGCCAGTGTGTGTAATCGTGTGAGGGCCCGAGTAGGCCGAAGGTGAGTGGAAAGAGAAGTAAAAGAGGCAGAGAAGCCTTAATAGCTCACCTCAACAAGTATCGACCGGACACCAGGGTCCGAGCCTATAGGGATCTCCACGACCCATTAGGAGAAAACCGGAGTTCCTGGAGGACTACAAGTCCCAGGAGTACCACAGAGCTGATACGTAGCAGGATCAGGAGGACGGAGTTCGGCAGGTACCTGCCATTAGGGACCCTGTCCTTTCAGAGAAGGTCCAAACACAAGGTCAGCCAGGTGCAAGATGGAGACTAAGCTAGGCCCAGCTACATGCAGGCCAGGACTTCATTACAGAGGGCAAGGAACAGGAGGCCACACACCTACTCAGTGGAAGAATCTGGATGTGCACCCTTCACCCTACAGTGCTCCGGGATGTGCCTGCAACATCTTCAGTAAAGGTACCAAAGTGACTTGTGTGTGTGTCCTATTTCTGACCCCTAACTGCCGGGTTCCCTTCTGTCCTGCTTCCCCATATAACTATCTGCCCTGAAGGACTTAGCCTCACCTGTGGGAGGCCTAACACCTAAAGCTGCACATCACCAACCCTTCAGTGGATCGGCATAGCAGCGCTGGTCACCCTGACCAGGTACCACAGGTGGTGTCACGAATCCCCATACCAACATTCAACTCCCCTGTAAATATCCCACATTTATGGGTGAGCGCCCAGGGCCACGGACCGAGCTGTGTTGCCATGACATCCCCTATAGAGGTTATTAGGCTCGGATCCGAGTACCCCACTGCTCTGGGAGGGCGGCTCACATATTTTTGGGCTTTTACCTTTTTTGTGGCATTTTAGAGCAAGAACTTGCATGATTCGTTAAAATGTCCAACGAAACTCTACTTGATATCATTTTTCTATCTGATGGAATTCTGTTATGTTTCGGTAGCTGAGGAGAGCAGGCAAAAAGGCAATACACCAGAGCAGTTGGAATCTATGAGATTGCAGTACCCTGACTAACCACCAAAACTAGAGGCAGCCGTGGAGCGTTCCTACGTTGGTCCTAGACGCCTCGTCACAGCCTGAGAAACTAACTACACCTAAAGACAGAAACAGGAAAGCTATCTGCCCCGGAGCAGAACCCCAAAGATAATAGAAAGCCCCCAAACATGTAATGGCGGTTAGACAAGAGGAAATACTGACACAGAAAGAAAATAGTATGAGCAAACGCTGGGGCCCAAACTATCTAAATAGAAAAGGATAGGAAGGGTACTTACTGCAATCCCAGAAAACCCTGAAAAGCACCAACTCTACTAATTTCAAAATCACCTGAGATCACACGACCTCTACCACCTAAATTAGTTCTCTGGTGTAACAAAATCAAAACAGCAGCCACTGAAAAAACTGGAAAAAGCAAAAGAACAAAACTCAGTGGCTGAACTAAACTGAGAGGGCAAAGCCCCCAGAGGGGACCCTGAAGGCCCCCAAAGAAGTGCAGTACAAAATGCAAAAATATAGCACAAACACAAAAGAAGCAAAAGTCTTATCTGTAAGCAGGAGATGCAGAAACGACACAGCAGGCTACAAGGGAAACTGGAATGAAGGATTCAGACCAGAACAATTGATCACCGGCAACCCTGATGGGAAAATGACTCCCTTATATAAGACCAGTCAGTAACACCTGATTCCCAGTCCTCACAATCTTCACTAGCACCGCTTGTAACCACCAGAGGGAGCCTCTGCTCAGAACTCATCTCAAACCCATTCACAACAGTACCCCCACCTTGAGGAGGGGTCACCGAACCCTCATTTGAGCAACCAGGTCGGTCAGGATGAGTTCTATGATACGCACGGATAAGTCTCCTAGCATGGATGTCCGAAGCAAACACCCAAGAATTGTCTTCCTGACCATAACCTCTCCATTTAACCAAATACTGGAGTTTCCGTCTAGAAAAACGAGAATCCAATATTTTCTCAACCACATACTCCAGATTGCCCTCAACCAAAACAGGGTCAGGAGGCACAGCAGCAGGAACCACTGGCTCAACAAACCTCTTCAACAAGGACTTGTGGAACACGTTATGGATCTTAAATGTCCCTGGAAGAAGCAAACGAAAAGAAACAGGATTAATAATCTCCATGATCTTATAAGGTCCAATGAACCTAGGCTTAAATTTAGGAGATGCTACTCTCATAGGAATATTCTTTGAGGACAACCAGACCAAGTCCCCCACTTTAAACCGAGGACCATCAGTAATATGCCGGTTAGCAAACCGCTGGGCCTTCTCCTGAGAGAGGGACAACCTCTCCACTACCTGGTCCCAAATCTGTTGCATACGCTCCACAACAGAGTCAACACCTGGACAGACAGAAGCCTCCGTCTGTCCTGAAGAAAATCGAGGGTGAAACCCAGAATTACAGAAAAACGGAGACATCAAAGTGGCAGAGCTTGCCCTATTATTAAGAGCAAACTCAGCCAAAGGCAAAAAAGAGACCCAGTCATCCTGATCAGCAGACACAAAGCATCTTAGATAAGTCTCCAATGTCTGGTTTGTTCTCTCAGTTTGACCATTGGTCTGAGGATGAAATGCCGAGGAGAAAGACAATTGAACACCCAGTTTAGAACAAAAGGTCCTCAAAATCTGGAAACAAACTGGACTCCTCTGTCAGACACAATGTTCTCAGGAATGCCGTGTAAACGAACCACGTGCTGAAGGAACAACGGCACCAATTCAGAGGAGGAAGGCAACTTAGGTAATGGCACAAGATGTATCATTTTGGAAAATCTATCACAAATTACCCAGATGGTGGTCATTCTCTGAGAAACAGGAAGATCGGAAATGAAATCCATAGAGATATGGGTCCATGGTCTCTTGGGCACAGGCAATGGCATCAACAAACCACTAGAGCGAGAGCAAGGCTTGGAGCGAGAGCAAGTCCCGCAGGACTGCACAAATTCCCTGACATCACGAGACAAGGTAGGCCACCAAAAGGACCGACTAACCAAGTCTCTGGTACCAAAAATTCCGGGATGCCCAGCCAATGCGGAACAATGAATCTCAGACATCACACTCTTTTTCCATTGGTCCGGGACAAACAATTTTCCAACAGGGCAGCGCTCGGGCCTATCCTCCTGACACCCCTCCAGAGCAAGTCTCAAATTGGGCGAGATGGCGGAAAGAACTACACCCTCTTTCAAAATAACAGAAGGATCAGATAACTCAGGAGAGTCCGCAAGGAAACTCCTTGAGAGGGCATCCGCCTTAACATTCTTAGTGCCAGGAAGAAAGGAAACCACAAAATTAAAACGTGTGAAAAACAAGGCCCACCTGGCCTGTCTAGGATTGAGTCGCTTGGCAGATTCCAGATAGACCAGATTCTTATGGTCCGTAAGGACCACCACCTGATGTTTGGCTCCCTCCAGCCAATGTCTCCACTCTTCAAAAGCCCACTTCATGGCCAACAACTCCCGATTACCCACGTCATAATTACGTTCAGTAGGAGAAAATTTTCGAGAGAAAAAGGCACAAGGGTTACTTTTAGAGGTCTCTGGATCTTTTTGGGACAAAACGGCACCTGCCCCAATTTCAGAGGCATCAACCTCCACCTGAAATGGCAGAGAAACATCAGGCTGCCGTAGAACAGGAGCAGAAGTGAATCTCTGATTAAGTTCCTGAAATGCAGAGACTGCCTCAGGAGGCCAATTCACCACATCCGAACCCTTTCTGGTCAAATCAGTTAATGGTTTAACAATAACCGAGAAATTACCAATAAATTTACGATAAAAATTGGCAAAACCCAAAAATCTCTGAAGAGCCTTTAATGAAGTAGGTTGGACCCAATCACAGATGGCCTGAACCTTGACCGGGTCCATTTCAATAACAGATGGGGACAAAATGAATCCCAGAAATGAGATCCTCTGTACGCCAAAAAGACACTTTGATCCCTTCACATACAGAGCATTCTCTCTCAAAATCTGGAATACAGTTCGAACATGTTTCACATGAGAGTCCCAGTCATTAGAAAAAATCAAGATATCATCCAAATAAACAATCAGAAATTTATCCACAAAATCCCTGAAAATGTCATTCATGAAGGACTGGAAGACGGAAGGAGCATTAGTGAGCCCAAAGGGCATCACTAGGTACTCAAAATGCCCTTCAGGGTATTGAATGCCGTCTTCCATTCATCCCCGTGCTTAATGCGAATAAGGTTATACGCCCCCCTGAGGTCAAGCTTGGTAAACCAAGTAGCGTTTTTCACCCTGGAAAACAGGTCAGAAATCAAGGGTAACGGGTATTGATATTTCACAGTAATATTGTTCAAGAGACGATAATCAATACACGGCCTTAATAAACCATCTTTTTTGGCCACAAAGAAAAAACCGGCACCTAAGGGTGAAGAGGATGGTCTGATATGACCCTTCTCCAATGATTCCTTGATATAAGACCGCATAGCGTCATGTTCAGGTACAGACAAGTTAAAAAGGCGACCTTTAGGGAATTTACTACCCGGCACTAATTCAATAGCGCAGTCATAGCTCCTATGGGGAGGCAAGGATGCAGATTTACTTTCGCTAAACACATCAGAAAAATCAAACAAAAAGTCAGGAACATCCTGAGCCTGGGGGAGGCAGAAAAAACAGGAGTGTTGGTATTAACACATTGGCAGCCCCAACTGGTTACAGACACAGATTTCCAATCCAAAACAGGATTATGAGACTGTAACCAAGGGAAACCCAGCACGATAATGTCATGCAGATTATATAGAACCAAAAATTTGCAGCACTCCTGGTGATCAGGTTCAACCCTCATTATCACCTGAGTAGAAAACTGGGGTTTATTCTCAGCCAAAGGGGTAGAATCGATCCCCAGTAGGGAATAGACTTCTGTAGGGGTATCAAGGGAAACCCACAACATTTAGCAAAATCATAATCCATCAGGTTAATAGCTGCTCCAGAATCAACGAAAGCCTGAGCAGAAAATGAGGACAGAGAGCATATCAGAGTGACAGTTAATAAAAACTTAGTCTGAACACTACCCAAGACAACTGAGCGTGCAAAACGTCTTCCCCGCTTAGGGCAGACTGAAATAGCATGAGAGGCATCACCACAGTAGAAACATAACCCATTGCGCTTTCGAAACTCATGACGCTGTGCCCCAGACACCACTCCATCACACTGCATGGGTTCAGAAGCTGGTTCACAAGACAACACCATTCCACGCATACTTCTCCGCTCACACAAACGTCTGTCAATTTGAATCGCTAATGACATAGAATCATTGAGACCAGAGGGGACAGGGAATCCCACCATAACATCCTTTACATTATCTGACAGACCCTTCCGGAAAAGGGCCGCCAAAGCGTCGTCATTCCATTTGGTCAGGACTGCCCACCTACGGAATCTCTGACAGTATAACTCAGCGTCATCAAGCCCCTGATTTAATGCCAACAAGGTTTTTTCAGCTCGATCAGTGACATTAGGCTCATCGTACAATAACCCAAAGCCTGAAAAAACGCATCAACATCACTCAAAACAGGATCCCCAGGTGTCAGGGAAAAAGCCCAATCCTGAGGATCGCCGCGCAGGAGAGAGATGATAATTTGAACCTGCTGCGCTGCGTTTCCTGAGGACTTAGATTTTAAGGCAAAAAACAATTTACAATTATTTTTGAAATTCTGAAACTTAGCTCGATCCCCCAAAAACAAATCTGGCATGGGAATCCTAGGTTCCACAACAGGCAACCTAGCAAGATATGCAGCAATACTCTGAACCTCAGTGGCAAGCTGATCCACACGGCCAGACAACTGTGCAAACTCCATTGAGAGAAAAAATCCTCCCCAGCACCCAGAGATACAGAGGGAAAAAAAAAAAAAAAATGCAACAAACAGAAAAATATCTCTGACAACTCTGACAACCTTTTTTTCTTTCACAATATTTTTCCCTTCTGTGAGTACCATACAATTTTTAATTTTTTAGGCCGGTGATACTGTTATGTTTCGGTAGCTGAGGAGAGCAGGCAAAAAGGCAATACACCAGAGCAGTTGGAATCTATGAGATTGCAGTACCCTGACTAACCACCAAAACTAGAGGCAGCCGTGGAGCGTTCCTATGTTGGTCCTAGACGCCTCGTCACAGCCTGAGAAACTAACTACACCTAAAGACAGAAACAGGAAAGCTATCTGCCCCGGAGCAGAACCCCAAAGATAATAGAAAGCCCCCAAACATGTAATGGCGGTTAGACAAGAGGAAATACTGACACAGAAAGAAAATAGTATGAGCAAACGCTGGGGCCCAAACTATCTAAATAGAAAAGGATAGGAAGGGTACTTACTGCAATCCCAGAAAACCCTGAAAAGCACCAACTCTGCTAATTTCAAAATCACCTGAGATCACACGACCTCTACCACCTAAATTAGTTCTCTGGTGTAACAAAATCAAAACAGCAGCCACTGAAAAAACTGGAAAAAGCAAAAGAACAAAACTCAGTGGCTGAACTAAACTGAGAGGGCAAAGCCCCCAGAGGGGACCCTGAAGGCCCCCAAAGAAGTGCAGTACAAAATGCAAAAATATAGCACAAACACAAAAGAAGCAAAAGTCTTATCTGTAAGCAGGAGATGCAGAAACGACACAGCAGGCTACAAGGGAAACTGGAATGAAGGATTCAGACCAGAACAATTGATCACCGGCAACCCTGATGGGAAAATGACTCCCTTATATAAGACCAGTCAGTAACACCTGATTCCCAGTCCTCACAATCTTCACTAGCACCGCTTGTAACCACCAGAGGGAGCCTCTGCTCAGAACTCATCTCAAACCCATTCACAACAGAATTCTCTATCAGATGCTATGGCACCAATATACTTGCTCGGAAACTCAGCCACCCACCCTTGGGATTCCCCAGGAACAGTGTTTTTCTTTAATTAACTCTAGCAAGAAGTCTTTTGAAGCTTCTCTGCAGGGGGGGCCAAAAGGCATACACAATGTGTCCCAGACAGTTGTCACAAGGGTGTGAACTCTTGTGCAGCTTCAGACAGCTGGCTCCCTTTGTTCATTCAGGCTGACATCGTGGCACAACAGATCCCAGGCTAACCAGTGCAAGGCTCTGAGAGATGGACTCTGGAAAATGACCTATAATAACAGCATGCAATATCTCTGAGCCTAGCTGAGCACATTATCGGAATCTGCATTCCTTCCCCCACGAGCCCATAACTTCCAGCCACCCCTAGCTCTCTGCATTATTGAATTACAAAGCATATCTACCAGGAATTAAATACAGTAGCCTTATTTAGTCTGTATGCACAGATAAAATCCAGCAGAATCCAGTGGTGCCACTGCCGTCTTATTTGGACCTTCGGGCGAAAAATTATGGGCCATCCTCGGTTCTGGCTGGAAGATCATACTCTGAGATATGGGAGGAGGGAGGCGGGCCAGCCCAGGGGTGGGCACAGAGTGTGGGAGGGAGCAGCCTAGGAGATAAGGGGCAGCTCCTCATTTGGAGCTCAGAGTCTTTTTCCACTGGCAGGAGGACGTGGCCAGGAATTCCCGTAACTAAGATTTGGACCTGTGATCCATCAGTGCTCCCTGTGGTCTCATGCTAGATAACATGGTAATTGTAACCTATCTGTACCCTACCTTTGTACTACACTCCTGACTGTATATATTTATTCTTGTATGTAAACCTGTACTTATCTAGTGCGCCTTTTTGGTGATTAAATATAAAATTAATCTTGGGCTGCTCTTTTATTTCAATTCATGAATCCCCACGTCGACACGCTCAATTGGTTATATTATACGCTACTTTCTGACCCGATATAAGCCTGTTGCCGTACAAGGCTTGTATATAGAACGAGGAAGTGGTGGCAGCATACCGACTGTGTTGGTGAGGAACTCTGACAGTGACAGCCGGGAGGTTAATATATATATCCCCAGCCTGGACTGGTGATATATATATATCTCCCTCACTGGGAGCACCTAAATAACTCGTATCTAAAAGGGAAGCCTTTCCAGGGACTATTTGCCCTCGGTGAAGTTCCCTGACTGACCTGGAGCAAGTGGTGGCGCCAGAGAGCCAACCCCTGCTGCGTCCTTCTCTCCCCTCCTCAGAGATGAGTGAAGTCGACACACCCCTTCCCCTGTGCAATCCGTCACACTGATGTATTTTGATACGTTTGCACATGAATTTCACTTGTTCCTCTAAAAGGAACAGACAAATGGAATATTTGGAAATGTGAACTTAATGTCGGATTCTTCATTTGTCTTTTTTATTTACTTCACTTTTCTTTTTTTTCTAGTGGAATTTGTTGCCATCTTAAGTGCCAAATTCTTCAAAATGGAGCACAAAGATTTATGAATGATCCATATTTTTGGGCTTTTACCTTTTTTGTGCCATTTTAGAGCAAAAACTTTCATGATTCGTTAAAATGTCTAACGAAACTCTAACATTTGCGCAAAAAATGTTGGTGTACAAAAACAGATCACTGTTTTGGAGGTCGAGGGGGTAAGACTGCAGTACAAAATCTTTCTTTTTAAAAGTCGAAAATAACGAATTGGCCGTAAACGTTTGAACTACATTAATTACTCTCCCAATGCGGAGGAGGGAAAAAAACAGACAAAGAAATAAAGTAGACTTCAAAATAGATGCAACTTATAAGATGAATTTGGCAAAAATCAAAATGAAGCATAAAACACCAATAAACTAAACAAAACAATGTTTTGAGTCCGTGAAAATCAGCATCCGAGTGCTGTCGGATTTTTTGCTTTTCCGATTTTGATCTGACACTCTGATCAGTATCGTACATGTCTCTGCAATTTTGCATGGACTTCTTGGTCCAAGAAAAATCAAGGAGATGTGAACAGGCCCATTCCTTATTGTAAGTACAAGTGCTAGCTGTGAAAACCGCTGATAGCACTTGTATGCAAAAATCAGACATGTGATTGAGCCGCTAAGGTTGTGTTTGCCTTCAGGTGCTTGAAAGGGGTTGGATCCAGCCCTAGGAGACCTAAGAGGGTTACACGTCTTTCCCGGGCAATTGGAGGTTTTGCAGGTCCTTCAATTCGCAACATAATAGTTAGCAATAAATCAAATTTTGAGAAAAAATTTGTGTGTCAAAACTGAATTTTAAAAGCTTTCCTTATCTCTACATCTATTCTTTGTATAGGTGAGAAATGTCTATGGGACAACCCTTTAATGAAAAAAAATATATGTTTTGTTATACACATGTTTATTTCCTTTGTGTGTATTGGAACAACACAAAAAAAAGAGAAAAAAAAGGCAAATTGGACGTAATTTCACGCAAAACTCCCCAAATGAGCTGGACAAAATTGTTGGCACCTTTCCAAATTTGTGGGTAAATAACTTTTTTCAAGCATGTGATGCTCGTTCAATCTCACCTGTGGCAAGTAACAGGTGTGGTCAATATGAAAATCACATTTGAAACCAAGTAAAAAAGTGAGACGTTGACTCAATCTTTGCATTATGTGTCTGTGTGTGTTACACTAAGCATGGAGAACAGAAAAAGAGAAGAGAACTGTCTAGGGACTTGGGGACCAAAATTGTTGAACCATATAAACAATCTCAAGGTTACAAGTCCATCTCCAGAGATCTTAGTGTTCCTTTGTTCACGGTTTGCAACATAATCAAGAAGTTTACAATCCATGGCACTGTAGCTTAATCTCCCTGGACGTGGACAGCATATAAAAATTGCTGAAAGGTTGCAACGTAATATAGTCTGGAAAGTGGATAAGCAGCCCCAATCAAGTTCCAAAGAAAGTCAAGCTGTCCTGTAGGCTCAGGGTGCATAAATGTCAGCGCAAACTATCCGTCCACATTTTAATTAAATGAAACGCTATGGCCACAGAATCATAAAAAGCTAGACTGTAGTTTGCCAAAACATACGTGAGTACGCTAAAATCCTTATGGGAAAGCTTCTTGTTGACAGATGAGACCAAGATAGAGCTTTATGGTAAAGCACATCATTCTACTGTTTACCAAAAATGGCATGAGGCCTCCTAAGAAAAGAATTCAGTACCTACAGTCAAATAGGGTGGAGATTCAAAGATGTTTTGGGATTGTTCTGCTGACTCTGGCACAGGGTGCCTTGACTGTGTGTAAGTCATCATGAAATCTGAAGATTACCAAAGGATTTTGGGTGGCAATGTATTGCCCAGTGTCAAAAAGCAGGGTTTTCAGCAAGACAATGACCCCAAACATACTTCAAGAAGCCCCCAGAAATGGTTGTATACAAAGTGCTGGAGAGTTCTGAAGTGGCCAGCAATAAGTCCGTATCCAAATCCTATTGAACACCTGTGGAAATCATAGAATTGCTATTGGGAGACGGCGCCTTCAAATATGAGACACCTGGAGCAGTTTGCAAAAAAGAGTTCTCCAAAATTCCAGCTGAGAGGTGTAAGAAGCTTGTGGATGGTTATAGGGAGCGATTGATTTAAGTTATTTATTCCAAAGAGTGTGCAACCAAATATTAAGCTGAGGATGCCAGAAATTTTGTCCTGCCCATTTTGGGGTTTTTGTGTGAAATTATGTCCAATTACCCTTTTTTTCTCTTTTTTGTGTTATTCCAATACACACAAAGGAAATAAACATATGTATAACAAAACATGTGTAATTGCAATTTTCTGGGAGAAATATTTCATTTTCTGGAACAATTTCAAGGGCGCCAACACTTTCAGCTATATATACAGTACAGACCAAAAGTTTGGACACACCTTCTCATTTAAAGATTTTTCTGTATTTTCATGACTATGAAAATTGTAAATTCACACTGAAGGCATCAAAACTATGAATTAACACATGTGGAATTATACATTACACTTTACAAAAAAGTGTGAAACAACTGAAATTGTGTCTTATATTCTAGGTTCTTCAAAGTAGCCACCTTTTGCTTTGATGACTGATTTGCACACTCTTGGCATTCTCTTGATGAGCTTCAAGAGGTAATCACCGGAAATGGTCTTCCAACAATCTTGAAGGAGTTCCCAGAGATGCTTAGCACTTGTTGGCCCTTTTGCCTTCACTCTGCGGTCCAGCTCACCTCAAACCATCTCGATTGGGTTCAGGTCTGGTGACTGTGGAGGCCAGGTCATCTGGCGTAGCACCCCATCACTCTCCTTCTTGGTCAAATAGCCCTTACACAGCCTGGAGGTGTGTTTGGGGTCATTGTCCTGTTGAAAAATAAATGATGGTCCAACTAAACACAAGCCGGATGGAATAGCATGCCGCTGCAAGATGCTGTGGTAGCCATGCTGGTTCAGTATGCCTTCAATTTTGAATAAATCCCCAACAGTGTCACCAGCAAAGCACCCCCACACCATCACACCACCTCCTCCATGCTTCACGGTGGGAACCAGGCATGTAGAGTCCATCCGTTCACCTTTTCTGCGTCGCACAAAGACACGGTGGTTGGAACCAAAGATCTCAAATTTCATCAGACCAAAGGACAGATTTCCACTGGTCTAATGTCCATTCCCTGTGTTCTTTAGCCCAAACAAGTCTCTTCTGCTTGTTGCCTGTCCTTAGCAGTGGTTTCCTAGCAGCTATTTTACCTTGAAGGCCTGCTGCACAAAGTCTCCTCTTAACAGTTGTTGTAGAGATGTGTCTGCTGCTAGAACTCTGTGTGGCATTGACCTGGTCTCTAATCTGAGCTGCTGTAAACCTACGATTTCTGAGGCTGGTGACTCGGATAAACTTATCCTCAGAAGCAGAGGTGACTCTTGGTCTTCCTTTCCTGGGGTGGTCCTCATGTGAGCCAGTTTCTTTGTAGCGCTTGATGGTTTTTGCAACTGCATTTGGGGACACTTTCAAAGTTTTCCCAATTTTTCGGACTGACTGACCTTCATTTCTTAAAGTAATGATGGACACTCGTTTTTCTTTACTTAGCTGGTTTTTTCTTGCCATAATACAAATTCTAACAGTCTATTCAGTAGGACTAACAGCTGTGTATCCACCAAACTTCTGCACAACACAACTGATGGTCCCAACCCCATTTATAAGGCCAGAAATCCCACTTATTAAACCTGACAGGGCACACCTGTGAAGTGAAAACCATTTCCGGTGACTACCTCTTGAAGCTCATCAAGAGAATGCCAAGAGTGTGCAAAGCAGTCATCAAAGCAAAAGGTGGCTACTTTGAAGAACCTAGAATATAAGACATATTTTCAGTTGTTTCACACTTTTTTGTTAAGTATATAATTCCACATGTGTTAATTCATAGTTTTGATGCCTTCAGTGTGAACTTACAATTTTCATAGTCATGAAAATACAGAAAAATCTTTGAATGAGAAGGTGTGTCCAAACTTTTGGTCTGTACTGTATATATATATATATATATATATATATATATAATATATGTATATATAAACTTTCACTAGGTGCAATGCTTAGTGCCTCGCACCTACAAATCATGATCAAGTGAATTTACCCATGACCATACTTTCCGTACAAAATAATATAAAGCATTCATTCCAGATATTAATCAAGGACTTTGTTCGTCAAGGACACCCTGGCATTACGAGGTAAAATCAATTCGCTCACAAAGGAAAATGATGAAAAAAAAGTAAAATGGTATAAATGATAATGAAAATGTACAATAAGACATTGATACAATAAAAGTATTTTTTAATTACAAGCATAAAACAAAACAAATATAAAAATAATCATTAAAAAAGTAAAAAAGATAAAAAACAGAAAACAAAGACAAAGGTAAAACAAAATATTAAAAAAAATATAAAACAAAAGAAATGTTTGCACAAGTAATTTTGAGTTAAGGAATTACTTGGTATACGTGTTTTCTTAATTTACGCCTTGATACAGTATCTATCTCCAGAGCTGCTTATACTATTTAGCACCTTTGCTTAAATATGTGACAAGGATGTGAAAAAAATGAGCAGCTGTTAAGCTTAATTATTTTAAATGACTCTTTTTCTTTCATCTTCGTACTAATTACCTAATTTCCGTTCCCGGGAGAGAGAACTGTCATTAGGTTCTGGATTTGAGAAGTATTTGTGAGGCGCAGCTTAGGTCACAAATGAAATTTGGCAGCTCGGTGAGTGTGTGGATACAGGAGGGAACAACTTAAAGGTTATGGTTTAGATTGAATTGGATGCAAACAATAGAAAGAATGGAATGAAAAATAAAACAATGCTGTTTATTCTTCACATAATCTAAGATTTATCACAATTTTCCAAAATATCTACTCATGTCAAAAGATTATTTCTGTTGATCAGTGAACATGCTATCATAAGGTGTTAATCGAGCATGCTCGGGTGCTGAGTGTCTTCGGCGAAGCCCGCAGCTGTCAGCTTTGCCTGGCTGGTTATCAAAAATACAGAGGAACCCACGTCAATTTGTTTTTTTAAATTATTTATTTAAAGCGTAATAGATGGGTCAATTGATCACACTTTTCCTGGTGTCTGCTTCTAATTTGAGCCGTTTTTGCAGCTTTGGGCCCACCTGAAGGTGTTGTCTATGTGATTGGCTTTGCCTCTCATTGAATTCAATGGTGTTCGGTTATGTCTGGCTAACAGTGGGATGATCGGCGAACATAGCCGAACAGAACTTTAAAAGGTTCGCACATCCCTACACGTGACATCGGTGCTGGAAACAATAACAGACACCGGGAGAAGCGGCGGACACTCGGCGCTGCACTCGGGGAAGGTGAATAAAGCAGAGTTTGTTTTAAAAAAAACCCAAAGGGCTGTCATAAGAAACAGAAAAAAAACTTCTTTACTTTTGCATTAATATGTTTATTTTTTATAGGTTTATATGTATATTTTCAATTCATGAATGTAGACATTTTTAAGTTTGATAATCTGACTCGCACTAGAAAAAAAAAATGTAAAAAAAAGTCTGCAGACAGACCGAAATAAAAACCTATAAAGAAGAAGAAGAAGTCGCCGTCGAGCCACTTAATAAAAGCTGAAGACAACTGGAAATAGTCCAAATATCTTATCCTTCCCCCGAACCATTATTGTGTTGGCAGGCGGCAATCTGCTCCATGCATCTTTCCTTTTCAAGCTGGAATTGATAGCAGCTTTTCCTCCAGAGGTTAAAGCTGAAGGCACCTGATAACGTGGATAAAATAACAAAAACCTCAGGACCCTACTCCAGGTTCGTTTGGTTTCCCGATGACTGAGACTTCAAACGCGCTGCTCCTCCCGGCACATACAGAAATGAGCAAATTGTCTGCATTCATCACGATGCGGGAAAGGAATATTTCTCCTTTTTCTGACAGTTTGGAATTTTTTTTTTATTGATCCATACGTTGTGTCGTCCGAAAAACTCAATCTCATTTTTCTAATTTTAGTTACATTTTCTATTTATAGTGAATCTGATTGTGAACAATGATTTCCTATCACCGCCCTGATCCAATCAGAAAAATTCTTGGCTCATTGTGTAATTAGCAGGTAGTGATTAGCGAACGTGCTGGGATAAGGTGTTATCTGAGCAAGCTCGGATGCTAACCGAATGTCTTCAAAAAACATGTTTGAGTTCCCGCTACTGTTTGTTAGCCAAACCCTGTATGTGTTGCGGCTGTCGAACAGCTGTGAGGACTTGACCATATTTTTGATATGAAAGCATTTTTGTTTATATTGTGGAACCGGTCTAATGGGTTAATTTTACAAAAAGAGTAAAACAAGTAGAAATCAAAATTATTCATACCCCCTGGCTCCCCATTGCAAATTCAGTTTATTAGCAAAATTTACAAAATTTTTGTTGTTTGCAATAAACCAATAAAATGAGAACTAACAAAACAGGTCTTAGAATTATTTATATTTATAAGAGCAAAACTCTTCTATGCCTTTTGAACTCCAAATTAATAAAATTTGTTTTTGAGCGTGGGAATCAGTACAGCACAGCGTTGTATGGTGTGCTCAGAACTTTTCCTTTATTAGCACATGTAGTCACTTTAGATAGGGTCACAGACAAAAGGAAAAGTTCCATCAGGGACGTGAATAGAAATGTGAAACTTCTCCACCCAACAGTGTGATTTAAGCACCATGACACAGGGGATAAGGGACAAGATGGAGACCAAAGTCACAAAATGGAATCTGTTCTCTCACATTTAACTCCTTCATGACAACCATCTTTAGTACTTAGTTGAGCCCCTCTGGGGAACATGATGCATAGCCAGATATCAGCTCCCGGCAGCATTTCTGAGGAATCTTAGCCACGTACTCATGAGAAATGGCCTCCAGGTGGCTATAATATTCTTGGTTATGGTAGCAGATTTCACAGGTTCAATTATGTCTGGACGTGGTGTAAAGGGACGGCCGCGAGGCCGATACACTGGAAGCTGTGTGGTGTTTTACCTCTGTAGTGTCTATACTTCTAGAGTGTTCTCCCTCTGTGAGGGAGCGTACAGAGCAATTAGAGTCAGAGTCCAAAATCACGTCAAACAGTTCTGCTTTATTTTCCTCTGGACACAGCACATCCAAAACACCATAAGCCCTTCTTAAACGATACCAGCAATACATTCTTCACAATTCTGCTTCTTCTCCGCTGCCACACAAGAATGGACAAATAAGTATTGACGAGACGAGGAGCCCAGTGAAAACGGCACTTCGATCTCTTCCCCTGGAGACACTTCAATCCAGCATAAGAAAGACACATCTACTGGGTCATCCACCCCTCTCTGGTTATCCTGCCCGGATACTTCTGATGGCCCACTCGCTGCTACGCTTCAGCACGACCTCTTCTGCTGAGCGTTCCCACAGTGGTTCTTCCACTGGACTACTGCTACGTAAACCCACTCTCTTTGGCCTCACGTTTTCCATGGTGAATCCCTCACCGGTTTCTTCAGGGGTTGCTGGTCCCTCTTCTTCCTACCCTATGCTCAGGACCCAGGAACGTGGACGTCTTCACAGTAGCCAGGTCCACCCCCGACTGACTCCCGCTAAGAGGAAGTCTTCCTGACAGAATCCCGCTTGGAGGCAATCTTTCCCTAGCAACAAGTCCCTAACAATTGTCCCTATAGGACTGGATGTACTCAATGCCCCCTCTAGCGTCCAAACCCCATAACTGTTTTGACTTTATTTTCTAACGTTCTAACTGGATCTCTAACGTGCTCCCATTAGTGACCCCACGCAACTACAATTAACCCATGACTATATACACTACATTTCAAGTGCCTTCCTCTAGTGACCCCAGGATGCACTATCTGTCTAACACTGAACCCCCACATATACATATACATAACATATATATATTTAAACAGATGAACACTATTAAAGGGATGAAACCTTAAAGGGTTAATACCCTTTCACCTCCTTACAGTGGCAGAAAGAGGCGAGCGGTCATTGGCTTCTTTGGCTAAGAGGTCTGCCCCTTTGCACACTCATAAGAGAGAGACCTGTCAGTTTAGGGGAGCAGGGCGTGGAGAAATCACAAGGGACCGGCCTCGGACTATCCATATGAGACACATAGTCCCTGGCCATTTTTTCATAGTATGTACCGTACATAAAATATACAAAGGTGCAATAGGGCCGCAACACTCAGATTACAGCTTTTCTTGTTTGATTGGGTTTATTGCAAACAGAAGAAAGTTTGTAAATTTTGCGAAAAGGCCGAATTTACAACGAGGGAAGAATAATTTTGATTGCAGATGTATTTAATGGAAATTAATGACATCTCTGCTGAGATTCTCCTATACTTGTAGACATGAAAAATGTTGCTATTCCTTCACAGTCTCCACAACAGATCGCTGTATATATCATCTAAACTGGACAACAAGTAATTGAACCCATTAATTTCAATGACTGAACAACAATTAGAGACAAACACATTTTTATACGCGGATATTAATCTATCGCCAACGAGGACGGCGTTTCTAAATCTTACTAAACCGAGTACCCACGACTCAAATAAACTGTACCCCCACAGCTAGGATCTTAGAAAGTGCCACATGGAGAAAGCTCAGGTACCCTCTTAAAGATATTGTCCATCTTTGGGGACAGTTTTTTTTCTTTAACTTAAAGGGAATCTGTCACCCCAAAATAGCCATATCAGATAAAGATATGGCTGAATAGTGACGTCCCATAACTAAGCTAACGGTGGGTATCATATATCATGATACCCCCGTTTTCATATCAAAATACCTTTTTAAAGTTGGTGATTGTATGTGTCAATCACTGCAGTCAGGTCAGGAGGGCAGCGGTTTTCATGTTCTCCCCCGCCCCCGCTCCTCGTCATCTGTTGGGTATTGCCGTCTGTGAATACCACAGACGGCGTTAGGTTCCCGCAATTCAAAATCCGGCCCGGCGCATGCGCAGTATGCTTTGCCCAACAGTGGGCAAAGCATAAAATGATTACAGCGCATGCGCTAGTCTTCCTTGCCCCGGAAATTACTGCTTGCCTTGGACGACTTCCGGGGCAAGGAAAGACTAGCGCATGCGCTGTAGTCATTTTATGCTTTGCCCACTGTTGGGGCAAAGCATACTGCGCATGCGCCAGGCCGGATTTTGAATTGCGCAATTGCGGGAACCTAACGCCGTCTGTGGTATTCACAGACGGCGATACGCAACAGATGACGAGGAGCGGGGCGGGGGAGGACATGAAAACCGCTGCCCTCCTGACCTGACTGCAGTGATTGACACGTTCAATCACCAACTTTAAAAAGGTATTTTGATATGAAAACGGGGGTATCATGATATATGATACCCACCGTTAGCTTAGTTATGGGACGCACTATTCAGCCATATCTTTATCTGATATGGCTATTTTGGGGTGACAGATTCCCTTTAAATGTATATATTTGGGACTTTTTGTAATTGGGTTTCATTAAATAATTTGCAGCGTTTGGCTTTTACAAGCTTTTTATTTCCCTACACATTCAACTTCGATGTGGTTTGTGGTCATAAATCAGCTAATAGGTGCCCAGAAAAAGACAGATAAATGTTCTATAAATGTTCCTGTAAGGCCTCATTCAGACATCCATTGTTATCGTAACTGTGATTGTCAGTGGAACCGTTCACATATCTGTGATATTCCGCCGACCCAGTGGTTCATGCAAAATCGTGGAGACAAGTCAGATCAGAATCAGCAATGCAAATAAAAAAATTAGACCGCACTTGGATGGGGGTCCATTTTCACAGATTGTCACATAGGGAACGGTGGAGAAACTTTTTTTTTCCCCACGTACGAGAAAAACTGTGGACTGGACCCACTCTGATGAACACAATCAGAGTCTGATCAAAATAATCAATCCGTTTTTCTCAGACTTCTGAATGAGGCACAAGACTGTCAGAATGATCTCACTAATGGATTTTCAGTTAACTCATTCTGCATCCAGCAATAGACTGCAATATAGAGGCTACAGAAGGCAAACAATGCAACATTTTTAATTAAATCAAATTGCAAAAATGATTTTTAGCCCCAAATACACTTAAGTAAGTAAATGACACTTAAATAAAGTAAATAAAGTAAAATACTTAAGTAAAGTAAAATACACTTAAGTAAAAAATTGCCCCCCAAAATATGCAACATAATACGAGACAAACAATGTCCTGATCCTATAGCAGGAACTAAGTTTATATTTGATGTAAAGTGGCAGTTGGATAGGTCCTGTATGGGAGATAAGTGTCACCGAGGTAATTAGCCTTGGTGATGTGAAGCCTGCAAAAGCAGGCTGCAGCACAGATGGACTGAAAGGATTTTTAACGGGCCTGGATTTTGGGTCCAGGTTTTAAGAATGGTCAGAAGAGCTGGGTGGGTCTGGCAGTTCCCATATCTCAATTTTAGGCTTTGAATGGTCTATTTAAGGCTGCTCAGCTGCCTCAATCGAGGTGTGAGTGAGAAGCAGAAAGACATTTCTGCTGTGAGAGTCTGGGATTTACGCAGACCGGGTGAGCCCATTTTATGATATGGACTATTTTGTTTTCCTTTGCTGGTCTTTATGCCGAAGAAAAGGATGTTTGTTTTTCTTTATGCTGAAAGACTATGAACTTTATATAAATCTTCCTGTGTGAACAAGACACTATGTGCCAGTGCGTGTACCTAATCCGCTGTCAAAGAGACTGATTCCCTACATTGACAATACAACAGTTAATTTGAGCATGGAAATATAACGTATATAAAATATAATGTATAACTTTCCTATCCAGAGTTATAACACTCTCGTCCTGGTGACCATACTCATGGGCAACTATTGTGTGCTTGCACCAGTGTCAGACTGGGATGTCATAGGCCCACCAGTAACATCAACTCCAGGGCCCCATTTTTCAGCTATATGCAAATGTGATGTTATCCTCATTCACAAATTTCTACAGCAATGATTTGGGTAGATAGTGAAATGAATTAGATGGGAGCTTTGTCTGTACAAAGTGAATCAAGTGTATTGTGCCAAGTACTGCTCATATGAGAGGGTGGTGATCCACTCCTGCACAGCGGCCCACCGGAGGATTCTCCTGTCCTCCTGTGGGCCAGTCCGAGCCTGGCTTGCACCCTCAAGTTAAATTTGCCAACCAGTCCCTGAATATACCGTAAGTCCTTGAAGAACTTTGTGGATGAGCATGTGACAATGCACTACACCATAAGGTTAGAGCCCCTATATGAGTAGGGGAACTGAAAGAGGATCATATGACATTATATGAGATCTCCCCATTTTTGTGCCTAAATTAGACCCTCAGAGACCCATCCTGCCTCCTGTCAATCAAAAGTGGATGAAATCTGAATGAATCTGTGATGTCTGCAAGATTTCTAAAATATGTTCATTTTTTTTCTGTACCTCCGCATTCACTTCATGGTTCGTTGCTCCTTTAAGACTTCTTTTATCCTTTCTTTCATTCTCACATTCACTCAGCTGATCTACAGCCATTTCCTTAGAACAGACATTTGTTTCTGCAATGAGATCTACAAATTAGCTTTTCTTTTTTTTCTTTGATTCTTGCTTACATTAATTGCTAATCTTTCCATGCCAAAAAAAAAAATGTTTCATAATAGTCTTTGCTGTGACAATGGAGTCAAGGACACAGTGAGACAATACCGCACCGCTAAGTGAATGGGATGAGACATTAATGGAAATGTAAAGGCCAGGCATTATAATAAAGACATAGAAAGAAAGGCAGAAATGATAAGATAAAGAATACGGTAAACTTACAGAGGACCCATCTGCTCTCCACACGTTTCGAAGTTAATACTTGTATTTCTCAGAAAACAAACAATTCTGGGGCATCTTTTCTCATCACTGTTTAGTGCCAATCCTCTGTTATGAATAAACTGGTAAGTGGACATTACTTCTCAACAAACAGGTAATTGCTGCATGTGTTGTGTGTCTGAAGGCCGCAGTGTTGTTGCGCACAACCTCCACTAGGGGGAGCTGGTGAGGGAAAAAGGTTGCAAGCACAGCGAAGCACCGCGGTGCAAAAGCGCAAACGCCACCAGGTGCCAGAAAGAATAGTCAGACAGGCCGGGTCAGTAAACAGACTGGGAACACAGTACCAGAGGGAGCAACAATACACATAGTCAGAGGCAAGCCAGAGAAGTCAGAGCCAGCAGGGAGCAGGTATGTCAGAAACAGGAGACAGAAAGACAGGTCAGAGGGCAAGCCGGGTCAAATACCAAGGGGTCAAATCACGGAGAGCAAACAAACAGACGAGCAGGGTAACGGGAGTGGGCAGACACGGGAACACAGTAATGGGCAGAGGACAAATCAGGGTGCAACGGGGTCAGCAGCTCATGCCAGAGGCAGGAACTATAACTGACACTGCCTCACGCCTGCAGCGGACAGAAATAGCCAACAAGATCCCAAGAGAGGCAAAGAAAGTTAACCCTGCATGACCAGGCCTGGAAGAGGATAAGCACGAATCAAACCCCGACCTGGATCATGACATTATGGCTGTCGAATAGCCGCGCGACATGCAGCTGCAGGGACTCGAACATATTTTTCGAGCACGCCACAGACACTCGGTTAGAACCCAAGCATGCTGAGATAATACCTTATCCGAGTATGTTCCCTCATCACTAGTGCTCTTTATTTAACCACCTAAATTCCAACATCAATCTCTGACAGCGGCATTTAAGTGGCGCGACCTGTTGGGGGATTACGGAGGAACCAATGGGCTACCTCCTAATTGATTTTATGAAATCTAGCCACAGACTAGACTTTATAGGAGATCATGACTTTTATTACATGCTGCAAAACTAAATGTTCAAAGTCCTCTATATTGAAAAGTAAATAAAAAAATACTAAAAATGAAAAAACAAATAAATAAAACTTAGATCACATTTTTTCCATCCAAAAAAATAAATAATAAAAATTAAAACGTACTGTAAGTCTAATTTATCAAAAATATTAAATTATTATTTAACACTTAAGGTAAACAACAAAGAGAAAAGAATTAAAATGCAAACATTTGCCTTTTGTTTCAGTCGCAGCACTTTCCAACAAAAATTAAATCAAAAATATCAACAAAATACGTTCAAAATATTGTATGTGTCACGCTGCAGCTCTGCAAGTAAAGGCAAACTCCACTAGATGGCAGCAGAATGGAGTGAGGGCTGCAATACTGCACAGAGCAGACCAGCAGCACTGCAGCGAGGCTACCACCAGGAGGCAGCAGAATAGTCAAACAAGCCGGGTCAATGCCAGAGAGTAACTGAGTACCAAGGAGAGTACCAAACACAGAGTCAGATCCACTCCAGAAGGTCAATGCCGGTCAGAAGCAGAAGTAACAGAAACAAGAGACTGAATCAGGTCAGAGCCAATGCCGAGTTGAATACCAGGAAATCCAAGCACTAAGGGAAACACTGAGTGGGGGCGGGAGGAGAGGAAGGAACAGACATGGGTAAAGTCAGCTAAACACAGCAGGACAAATCAGGGTATCAACAGAGTCAGCTACTCACGCCATAGGCAGAAAATATAACTGACACTGCCTGCAGAAAGCAGTAGAAAGAACTAGCAGCCCTGAGTCCTGACACCAGAATGAGGCAGAGAAAAGTTAACCCCTGACATGACCAGACCGGGAAAGAGGGAGACAGGACTCAATACCTGGCCTGGATCATGACAGTATGTATGCCAAAACAGGACCAATAAAAATGACAGCTCGGCAAGCAAAAAATAAGCCCTCACTCAGTGCCATGAACATAAAAAGTTAAGGTTCTCAGAAATAGAGGCACAAATGACATTTTTTTCTTTACTAGGTTCAGAGCAAAAATTGTATGAGTCCTTAAGAGGTTAATGGGATTTTTCATGCAGTAAACATGGAATCTTTCTGAATCATCACATTGTGATATATATGACATATGTATAGAAAAAGGTGTTCTTTATTCGCCCAGATGCATGCAACAACTGAGAAGCTTAAACGTTGCATGTGTCGGGGAATAAAGACCACCTCTATCACTTATTTCCATTGGATTGCTGCTTTTTATTAGAATCTAGAATTCCTATTTAAACACAGTGAAATTTAAGTTATAGGGCCAGATTATAACTGTAGACTTAAAAAAAATCATCTGTGTCAGTTCCATTTTGT
Organism: Oophaga sylvatica; assembly: GCA_033576555.1. Taxonomy (NCBI): domain Eukaryota; kingdom Metazoa; phylum Chordata; class Amphibia; order Anura; family Dendrobatidae; genus Oophaga; species Oophaga sylvatica. The sequence continues at coordinate 19,189,070 of JARQOD010000002.1, forward strand.
ACAAAACTTCTAAATAAAAATGCAAACTATTTCTAGCAGTAACATCAGTATGTCTGGCATATCACCACCATGACTAGCCAAGGTCAACAGGACAATCAGCAGCACAAGAACAGCGTGGGATGGAAACATAAAGCAAGCCTGTCCTTTCACACAATACCTGAGAAAGACATGGTCTTTTTATCAACAAAAAATGTATGTTTGTTTTTAGCACACATATCGGTGTAACATGTCCACCAACTGTTCTGGTTCATAGTCCGCATCTTGCCATCCACTTTTTTGAGCGAGCGCTTCATTTTCATCAACATCAACACTATAAGTGCTGGAACTTCCTTTCACGTACTTCTCAAAACTTAAAATGCATTGTCCAATGGCTTCACTTCCCTGAATTGTTAAGCCCACCTCTCTTTTATGTCTGTATGCAATGCGATAGACAAGAGAGCAGGAGCAAGGCGATAAAAATCAACCCCCACTTTTTGAAAAGAGACAAAGAACCACCCTTATTTTCGTAGAATGACAAAGAACTCCCCCACTTCCTGGAGAGATGAAGACCTTTGCCCACTGTAATGCAGCTGATTTGCAGGTAAGTGCAGAGTCCACTACAGGGTGTTGATGAGAGAAGAAAATTCGCACCTGCAGCACAGCAGCACAGTGCAGGCTGCACCGCAACACTTGGTGGTGATAGAGAGTGGTCAAAACAAGCCAAGTCAGTAATGGTCAGTAAGCGTAATGTTTAAAGGGGAAAACAGAACTCGTGGTCGAATACAAGCCGAGGGTCAGAACCAGACGCGAGCAGAAGTACCAGAGACGGGAGACAGAGAGCGGTGTGAGAGTTAGGACAGTAGGTCAGAGCCAGTCGGGCGTGCGGTGACAAAGACGAGAAACAGGAGGCGAAGTCAGAGTTCAAGCCGAGTCATACATGGAGGGGAATACACACCAGAGTAATTGCTAAGTCAGGTACAAGGAACAGGTCAGACACACAAGTACGGGAAGTCAGAGGCAGAAGGAACACTGGAGTATAACGGGTCAGCTGCTCAAGCCAAGGACCAGAACTATCACTGACATGGGCTACTTGCAAGAGTACCAAGAAATAGCCACTGAACCACAGAGAGGCAGAAATAGTTAACCTAACATGACCAGGCCAGAAAAGGAAAAGCAGAAAGCAAACCCCGACCTGGATCATGACACCCATTTCCTGTAGATAAATAAAGACCCACCTGCATCTCCTGGTGAAAGACAAAGACCTGCCCCACCTTATATAGAGAGACGAAGACAACTCCCACTTCCAGATATATATATATATATATATATATATACATATATATATATATATATATAATATAATATATATATATATATATATATATAGTGGGTTCGGAAAGTATTCAGACCCCTTTAATTTTTCACTCTTTGCTTCTTTGCAGCCATTTAGTAAATGCAAAAAAAGTTCTTTTTTTTCTCGTTAATGTACACTCTGCACCCCTTCTTTACTGAAAAAAAGCAGAAATGAAGAAATATACAGTATATATATATATATCTAAAAATATCTGAAGGGATGTCAGAGTGTAGAGGGATCATCTTTATTCTCATTTGCACATGGAAACACGAGAAGCAATGGAATGAAACATAAAGGGAGAAAACAAATTAGATATTAGAGAAACTTTTAGACAGTGAGGGTGATCAATGAGTGGAACAGGCTGCGATGAGGGGTGGTGAGTACTCCTTCAATGGAAGTCTTCAAACAGAGACTGTACAGATATCTGTCTGAGTTGGTTTAGTGAGTCCTGCATTGAGCAAAGGGTTAGACACGATGACCCTGGAGGTCCCTTCCAACTCTAACATTCTATCATTCTATGGCAAACACCCGCTCCCCACTTCCTGTGGAGATACAAGGACCTGCCCCCACTTCCTGTAGAGAGACAAAGACCTTCAGCACTCCTTGCACTGGGATCTGCATCTAATACCTTCTAACTTCTTTAGCTCCTAGTGACAGATAATACTTGACAACAGGCAGTGGACACCGATTGCCCAGCACTATGCAGTGCTTTATCTGGGCGTAAGACAACATAATTTACAATGCAAGCATGCTCATAACGGTTGCACAATATCTATACATTTACAGTCTAAAATATTCAAATTCTAGGGTATTGTATCATGCAGACCCATCTGATTGACAGTTACTATGGAGACCTTTGTCTTAGCCTTTAAATCGGGGTTCATCATTTTGCAGCTATGTCGTGGAGGTGAGGTATCTTCCTGGCTTGTGTCTCAGTATATTGTTCCTTATTTCTGCTCATTTGATCATCTACTTATAAAAAAGAGCAAAATTCTGTAAAGTGGCCAAGGTGGTAGTTGTGGCAACGAGCTGTAGTGTCCCCACACCCTGGCGCCCCACAGATGAAATACACAGTCCCTTCTGTTGTGTGTGTGATGTGGGCAGCAGAGTACTCACTTCCATTGCTGGAGTCCCCTCGGTCTCTGTCACTCCATCTTCTGGTTTCCAGGTTCCATAAAACACTGCAGAGTCACAGTTCCTTTCAAACAGTTCAATTTTACTGATAACATGGGTATTCATCACTTTGGCAGCACAATTCACACAGAGTTGAATATCCTGCACTTTCCCTGCCTTCCGGGCAGTTCCATTCCTTCTATAGCCTCTCCTGTTCTCCCGGCAATTCCGGCCATCTTCATGGACAATCCGTGTCCCATCTGTACTTCCTGCGTCACCAGCTCGCTGTCATCCCCTTGTCCGGTTCCAATCGGGAAAGGTACCGGGAGTGCCATCCTAACGACCACCACCCCAGTCATAGACCCCGGATCCTTCCTGGGGATGGTCCTGCTGAGCTGGTGCCAGTCTGCACTATTCTGCAGCCTGGGACTCCTTACTGCCGTTCGCAGACATATCCCCACAGCTTGAATCTGTCTCCTATTCTGCATGTGTTCTGCCCTTGGGCAGGCTGCCCGCTTCTGACTTTAATCAGGAAGTATCCTAACTACACTTCCCTGCTTTATGCTGTTTCTCCCACTTAATTAACCCCCTGTGCTGCCTATCTCCTACTCTATTCTATGCTATTCTCTATCTCCAATGTGCCCCCCTCTATTCTACCCCAATATGGTCCTATACTATCTAAGATCCTATTCTATCCCTAATCCTATAACAGTACACAATACAGCAACACATAGTATATTTGATTACAGTACACAAACATTAATAAACCAGGAGGTGCCTCATGCGATTGTGCGAACAGCGATCAAGAGAGAGAAGGCACGTGAGGTTCCCCGCCACCTTCTTACAGTATCAGGCAGAGCCAACTGATTAGCAGTTACTATGGAGACCTTTGTCTCAGCCTTTAAATCGGGGTTCATCATTTTGCAGCTATGTTATGGAGGCGAGGAATCTTGCTGGCTTGAGTCTCAGTATGTTGTTCTTTATTTCTGCTCATTTGATCATCTACTTATAAAAAAGAGCGAAGATCAAAATTCCAAGGTGCTAAAACCTCAGGGACCCCGGTTCAACTTGCGGCCAGGAGTGGAACTTTAAAGAGGACCTATCACTTCTGAGAAAAAGCGAAAAAGCAACAGAAGATGAAACGAAAAAACTTTTTTCAAACACATGTCATTCGCACATCAGACGATTTCCCTTAGATTTATAGCGGTGCAGTTATTAATTTTACTCATTTTTATCAGAGTGGGCACAAAGTCTCATCAGAATTTCTTCTCTGGGAGATACCGGCTGTGATGATTCATCATCTAATTGACAAAATGGAGTCTTGAGCGCAGATCGATTTTCCTATTTTGCCATTTTGTCGTAACCCTGGTCCATATTTTTGAAGATTAACATTATTATTGAACATCTCCAGTGCTGGTGGACACTCCAAAAGGGTAATAAACCTGAATATCTAATTTTAGGGTTGCGCGGGAATCCTATCTTATGCCCCGTGGATAAACTTTAGTAACTTATTGTGACTTACATATATGTTCCTATTTTTGGGCACAATTATGGGCAGCGTTTGAGATACAATACACATCTCTTTTCTCTGTCCTCTCTGCTTGAATTCAATTGATGTATGTGTTGTAATAAGAGGATATGAAGCTCACTATAACCACATTGATGGTTATTTGCTCATATTCTATTGTTATATACTTCGCATTGTTGAATCTGTGCCCAAATTTCCTCTGAAGCCATGGGCTACACGTTATATGGATAGACTCCCCCCTCTATTTCTTCCTCCTATATGAGACTTCACCTTAATATCTCATGTATTTTTTCGCATTTGTACTAATAAAATTTACTGATCTTTATTTCAATTGGTGGTTTATGGTTACTTATGGTTTGTTCTTTTGTTTTGAGATTTTGGGGATATTCCGCCTGATTTTCTCTATGTGTGGGAACCCAATGGTTTCTATGGTTCCAAGCCACGGTCATATATGATGTGCTATTTGAATATTTGTCTAAAAATATAGTAATACAGGCTCCCCAATTCTCAGTAACAGTCAAAAGCTCCAAACTTAGAGTCTGTAGGGTCTTCATGTGTTGACGGTCCACTTTTTAGGCAGCACCAACCACAGCCCCAGACACTGATCAGAGAGGTGGCTGTTCTCCTTAACCATAAATATCCCATTTAAGAAGGGTCCAGAAGTTCTCAATTGGGTTTAGGTCAGGTGTGGAAGGGGCCGGGACATTATTCTTTCATCTTTAACTCCTTCACGACTTCCGCCGTACATGTATGGTGCAAGTCAGAAGCGGGTCTATGGATCGGGGTCACAAGGTAAGCCCACCCCATACTCAGCAGATGATGGCTGCGTATCACAACCAGGACCTGCCTCTAACAATTGCAAGGGGTGCGGCGCTCCGCCCGCGACTGTTTTGTTAAATGCCAATGTCAAACTCTGTCCGTGGCATTTAACATGTGCCGGCATGGGTATGCATCAATCCATGAGCCCACGGACGTCATCGTGAGGCACCGATGGGTTGCTATGAATGGCTTGGGATCTGCTGAAGACCCCCGTGCTTGTCACTATGGAGCTCCCTCGAAACCCTGCACCTGTGGTTGGGCTTCAAAGGAGATGTTGATTTTTGCTATACGCAGCAATGCTGTGGCACTGCTGTGTATAGCAAACGCGATCAGACTATTGCAGCTTAAAGTCCTTTAAGGGGACTAACAAGTACAGTGGAAATTAAAAAAAAAGTTTAAATTTTTTTTAAAAAACATAAAGGCTCATGTCGTCCCCCACTTTTTCCCCATTAAAAATAAATATATTGTAACCAGTTCAGGGGGTATATAGCTCTGGGATCGCCGTCTCGGGTAGATGGAGTGGCATAGAAAAGTTCAAGCACAGACAGCAGTACTGGTGTAAACTGGCGGCAACCAGTTTTATTAAAGTCCACAGCAACAAACATAAACCAAATCATAAACCAAAATCCTAAGCCTGTCAGGCTGCTAGCTAGACACAGTTAGTTCCCTCACTACCGTGGTCTAGGCTCTAACAGCCTGGCCAAAACAACACATATTTTGTAGTTACCAGAGCTTGGCTTCCAGGAGACTCCAGCAGCGTCTGAAGTCAGATTCAGACTGAGCTCTGTCTGTGTAACTCTACCACCTTCTGGCTGCTTAATTAGACAGCTGAGTGCACTCAGGGTTGAGCTGCAAGCCTGTACTGGATGGGGAGTGGAGTGAACGTCATACTGCCATCCTACCTTCACTCCTATATTCCTTATGCCACCCAGCTAAGAAACCTGGGCGAGATGTACACCCCGTCCAGTACGCACCCCTTCACTGTCTCACATAATATATATAAAAAAAACGTAGACACGTGGTACAGCCACGTTCAGAAACGTCCGTTGATCAAAATATAAAAATAGTTAACCTGATCAATAAACACTGTAAGTGAAAATTAAAATTAGGAATGCCAAAACTACTTTTTTTGTCAATGCAATTCTTCAAAAAATTCTGTAACAAAGCAATCAAAACTTCACAACTATTCCAAAATTGTATGAATAAAGACGTCATCTTGTCATGCAAAAAAAAATAAGCCATTAAACAGCTCTATCGACCAAAATATAAACATGTTACGGGTCTTGGAAAATGGTGACAAGACACCCCAAATTTTTTTTGCAAAGTTCTAATTTGTAAAGTGTTAATCTGCATTGTGATGACATAGCTCCTTATATAGCATTAATCTACTATGTGGGTACATAGCTGTTTCTAAATGGTTTAAAAAAGTTTCTCAAACATATGTGACAGCGGAAGGTGTGTACCCACTGCACCACTGGCTGGGTTTACCCTGGAGTGGCATAACTAAGTGACTACCAGGTCTTCACTAAAGTCTTTGATGGTGAGGATAGGCTTGGGCCATTAAGGTAGTCACCAGGCGCCGCTCCAGGTCAGTGCCTGGACCTGCAGTAGCTGACCGAACGGTCAGAGGCACAACATGACGTGCCGAGGGCAAAGACAGAGATGTCATCAGACAGTCTGAGGACAGAGAAGGCAGTATAGGATCAAAACACGAAGCTGGGGTCAGTAGTGGAGAGGTCAGACAAAAGAAGTGAGCAACGCGGGTTGGTAGCAGGAGAATCCAAAACAAACATGCACCTTGACAGATTACTAGAGATGGACTGAAACGAGGAACCTAAGCTCAGGCGTGGTGTGGTGGGAAGAGCTGATTAATATTACCTCTTCTGGAATGAATAGGTCAGGGAACCAAAATTTTGTAGGACACAGGGGGGTTCAATTCCTGCAACGTCTGGCTGCACCTGCCTATAGCCAGATGGAGACTCTCCAGCAACAGGGGAACGCAGCAGTGCTGGAGTGCTGCAAGATGTAGTTCAGCTCCATGGCCTGACACTGGGAGAAGCAGAGCGGTGAATGCAGTGCATAGGAAGATGTTGAGAATGTTTGCTGGTTACCGGCGTGGCAACATACACACAAAACTCACAGCAGTCACACTCAGGAGAAATGGTGATAGTTTTTATCTCTGTAGTTATTTCTTCCAGCTTTCTCATCCTCCTGCTGCTACATAGTTATACAGGAATCCAGCATGAAGACAGCAGTACAGATATTCTCTTCCACCTGTATTTACATCATGCAGTCCCATCCCAGGCAGAGAAGTGTCTGCCAGCTCAGAGGCAGGAAGTCTCATAAAATCATAGAATCATAGAATCATAGAATGGTAGAGTTGGAAGGGACCTCCTGGGCCTTCTGGTCCAACCCCCTGCTCAAAGCAGGATTCTCTAAATCATCCCAGACAGATGTCTATCCAGCCTCTGTTTGAAGACTTCCATTGAAGGAGAACTCACCACCTCTTGTGGCAGCCTGTTCCACTCATTGATCACCCTAACTGTCAAAAAGTTTTTTCTAATATCTAATCTGTGTCTCCTCCCATTCAGTTTCATCCCATTGCTTCTAGTCTTTCCTTGTGCAAATGAGAATAAAGATGATCCTTCTACAATGTGACAGCCCTTAGATATTTGTAGACAGCTATTAAGTCTCCTCTCAGTCTTCTTTTTTGCAAGCTAAACATTCCCAAATCCTGCAACCGTTCCTCATAGGACATGGTTTGCAGACCGGTCACCATTCTGGTGGCTCTTCTCTGAACTTGCTCCAGTTTGTTGATGTCTTTTTTAAAATGTGGTGCCCAAAACTGGACACAGTATTCCAGATGAGGTCTGACCAAAGAGGAGTAGAGGGCAATAATGACCTCACGTGATCTAGACTGTATGCTTCTGTTGATACATCCTAGAATTGCATTTGCCTTTTTTGCTGCTGCATCACACTGTTGACTCATGTTAAGTCTGTGATCAATTAGTATACCCAAGTCTTTTTCACATGTGCTGTTATTTAGCCCTATTCCTCCCATTTTGTATATGCTTTTTTCATTTTTATTGGCCAGATGTAGTACTTTGCATTTTTCCCTGTTAAAATCCATTCTGTTAGTTGCTGCCCACTGCTCCAGTTTATGTTTATGTTTATGGTTGAGACAGTGACACAGTATTGATCCCAACTTCAGTGGACAACAGTAGCCATCACGCAAAGTGCCAGAGTTTTTAATAAATTTCAAACAAAATGTTCATTTTCTTCCTAAATGCCTTTGTCACAATTCTATCACGCTCTGAGTGACAGCTCCACCACTCTTTTGGTCATGGGCGTGTTAAGCTGTAATTATTGTGAGTGAAAGCCCAAAAACCCAATCTGAGGCAGGGGCATGCTGGGCTGTTGGTATTTTGATTGACAGCCCAGCTGCCCAATGTTAGCTCAAGAGGTGCGCGTTTGCTTAGTGCTCTAAGTTCCTGCTTTCTCAAATTTGTTGCCCAAACTTGGACCTTGCTTTTGACCATCTGATTGCTTAGCCCCTTTGTCTTTAGCCACTACTTTATTGAAATTATGACCCCGGACTGTGTGACCTTACTTCGCCTTTGTCTCACTCTTTGTTTATGACGACCGTTTTAGTATCTAACCCTCATGGCTTGTCCATAAGTAGTGACTCAGCGTCTCAGGCTACTTTAAAAAATAATAATTTTCTACCATTTTTGCACTTTTGCAAAACTGTTACAGATCATTCAGAACTTCTGCTACTAGTTTTCATAACTCTCTCTGCTACCCCTCTCTCTTCTCTCAGTATAAGATATAGCAGCAGGGAGGGGTTGCACAAAAATCTTCAGAGATTACAGAGAATTTGTCTTCAAAGGATACCAGGATGGTGAGCGGACTGCAAAGTACCGTATGTCCTATGAGGATAGGTCAAAGGATCTGGGAATTTTTAGCTTGCAAAAAAGAAGGAAAAATAAGGCAGAGAGGAGACTTAATAGCTGTCTACAAATATCTAAAGGGATGTCACAATGTAGAGGGATCAGCTTTATTATCTTTTGCACATGTAAACACGAGAAGCAATGGAAAGAAACTAAAAAGTAGAATACACAGATTAGATATTGGAAAACACTATTTGAGGGTGATCAATGAGTGGAACAGGCTGCCACGAGATGTGGTGAGTTCTCCTTCAATGGAAGTCTTCAAACAGAGGCTGGACCGATATCTGTCTGAGATGGTTTAGTGAATCCTGCATTGAGCAGGGGTTGGACCGGATGACCCAGGAGGTCCCTTCCAACTCTAAAATTGTATGAAGGTAGAGAAAACAGGCTGTAGATAACAAAGACTGTAGATAACAAAAAATCAAATAGAAAGAACTTAATTTGGGATAGAAGCTGTACTAATATTTTAGCTAATGAGCAGCTCATAACTTACATTACTGGGGAAGAAACTCCCACAAGAGAAAAATCTAAAACTTGGATCAGGATGCAAACTGTATATCACAGAGTCTGAAAATGAATGAAGGAATGAAGACTTCAGCCTGAAAACTGTAACTACTAACATATGTAAAAAAATGTTTTCCATGTCTATGGTGTTTATAGCCTTTGAAGGGAATGTACAATCAGAAAATAACTAATAGTTGAAACTAGGTTTTTGTGTTAAATATATACATACAGTACAGACCAAAAGTTTGGACACACCTTCTCATTTAAAGATTTTTCTGTATTTTCATGACTATGAAAATTGTGCATTCACACTGAAGGCATCAAAACTATGAATTATCACATGTGGAATTATACATTACACTTTACAAAAAAGTGTGAAACAACTGAAAATATGTCTTATATTCTAGGTTCTTCAAAGTAGCCACTTTTTGCTTTGATGACTGCTTTGCACACTCTTGGCATTCTCTTGATGAGCTTCAAGAGGTAGTCACCTGAAATGGTCTTCCAACAATCTTGAAGGAGTTCCCAGAGATGCTTAGCACTTGTTGGCCCTTTTGCCTTCACTCTGCGGTCAAGCTCACCCCAAACCATCTCGATTGGGTTCAGGTCTGGTGACTGTGGAGGTCAGGTCATCTGGTGTAGCACCCCAACACTCCTTCCTGGTCAAATAGCCCTTACACAGCCTGGAGGTGTGTTTGGGGTCATTGTCCTGTTGAAAAATAAATGATGGTCCTACTAAACGCAAACCGGATGGAATAGCATGCGCTGCAAGATGCTGTGGTAGCCATGCTGGTTCAGTATGCCTTCAATCTTGGAATAAATCCCCAACAGTGTCACCAGAAAGCACCCCCACACCATCACACCACCTCCTCCATGCTTCACGGTGGGAACCAGGCATGTAGAGTCCATCCGTTCACCTTTTCTGCGTCGCACAAAGACACGGTGGTTGGAACCAAAGATCTCAAATTTGGACTCATCAGACCAAAGCACAGATTTCCACTGGTCTAATGTCCATTCCTTGTGTTCTTTAGCCCAAACAAACTCCTGCTTGTGCTGCCTAGCATGTTCCTAGAGCTTTTACATGAGCTGCTGCACAAGTCCCTCTTAACACTGTGTAGGATTGTCTGCTGCTAGAACTCTGTGTGGCATTGACCTGGTCTTATCGAGCTGCTGTTAACCTGCGATTTCTGAGGCTGGTGACTCAGATAAACTTATCCTCAGAAGCAGAGGTGACTCTTGTCTTTCTTTCCTGGGGCGGTCCTCATGTGAGCCAGTTTCTTTGTAGCGCTTGATGTTTTTGCAACTGCACTTGGGAACACTTTCAAAGTTTTCCCAATTTTTTTCGGACTGACTGACCTTCATTTCTTAAAGTAATGATGGCCACTCGTTTTTCTTTACTTAGCTGCTTTTTTCTTGCCATAATACAAATTCTAACAGTCTATTTAGTAGGACTAACAGCTGTGTATCCACCAGACTTCTGCACAACACAACTGATGGTCCCAACCCCATTTATAAGGCCAGAAATCCCACTTATTAAACCTGACAGGGAACACCTGTGAAGTGAAAACCATTTCCGGTGACTACCTCTTGAAGCTCATCAAGAGAATGCCAAGAGTGTGCAAAGCAGTAATCAAAGCAAATGGTGGCTACTTTGAAGAACCTAGAATATAAACATATTTTCAGTTGTTTCACACTTTTTTGTTAAGTAATTATAATTCCACATGTGTTAATTTATAGTTTTGATGCCTTCAGTGTGAATGTACAATTTTCATAGTCATGAAAATACAGAAAAATCTTTAAATGAGAAGGTGTGTCCAAACTTTTGGTCTGTACTGTATATATTATTGGCAATGTTTTCCATATCATAATCTTTATTAACATAAAATATAGAAAACTTGTAATTTTTGCTCTGGCCACTAGGATGTTTTTAACCTCCTACTTCCTGTTGTCTCAGGAAATCAACATCTACATTAGCCACAATGTACTGACCCTGTCTTTTGTATTGAAGCATCTATTGAGGGTGTGCAAACGTCATTGTGAAGGGAGAAAAGAGGAGGAGGTGAGCTGGATATCGCCTATTGTGAATGGTGGACCCTATGTAATCAGCTGTGTACAGAATTCTCATTAGTCAATTTCCTCTGATGATACGGAAACTGCTGTAAACTCTTCTTGAAAGAAAAAAAAAGCACCATCCAGTCTGAAAATTGCAAGATTCCTAATTTTTATTTTTAATAAAAATGATGGGATTATTACCTCCCAAATCTACGTCTTGGTCTTAAGGTACTGCCACACTAAAAGCTCCCGCTAACGATCACAATAACGACGCATACTAATGCGATCGTTTTTGTGATCGTTTTAATGTCGCTAGTAGCTGCCACACTTAGCGATCTCGTTAACGACGCATAAGCGGTTAGCGATCTCATTAACGACTTTAACGGTCATTGCGATGTAAAAACCAGCGCACATCGCTCACAAAAGGTGCCAGACACAGCGATATAGGCTCACCAGCGGGACGCCAACGATCTAAATACGGTCCAGAACTCTAGTGAACGATCAGCGAGATCACAGCAGGGGCCACGTCGTTGCTACATGCCACACACGTTAGCGTCACGAACGAGATCGCTAAATAGTGACGTATTTTAGCGATCTCGTTAGCGACGCTGTTTAGTGTGGCATACCCTTTAAAGTGTATACAAATGTTGATTCAAAACAATACAAATACAGTTAGGTCCATAAATATTTGGACAGAGACAACATTTATCTAATTTTGGTTCTAGACATTATCACAATGAATTTGAAACAAAACAATTCAGATGCAGTTGAAGTTTAGACTTTCAGCTTTCATTTGAGGGGATCCACATTAAAATTGGATGAAGGGTTTAGGAGTTTCAGCTCCTTAACATGTGCCACCCTGTTTTTAAAGGGACCAAAAGTAATTGGACAAATGACTCCAAGGCTATTTCATGGACAGGTGTGGGCAATCCCTTTGTTATGTCATTCTCAATTAAGCAGATGAAAGGGCCGGAGTTGATTTGAGGTGTGGTGTTTGCATTTGGAAGGTTTTGCTGTGAAGGAAACATGTGGTCACAGGAGAACTCCATGCAGGTGAAACAAGCCATCCTTAAGCTGCAAGAGCAGAAAAAAAAACATCCAAGAAATTGCTACAACATTAGAAGTGGCAAAATCTACAATTTGGTACATCCTGAGAAAGAAAGAAAGCACTGGTGAACTCATCAATCCAAAAAGACCTGGGAGCCCACGGAAGACAACAGTGGTGGATGATCGCCGCATACTTTCTTTGGTGAAGAAGAACCCGTTCACAACATCAACTGAAGTCCAGAACACTCTCAGTGAAGTAGGTGTATCTGTCTCTAAGTCAACAGTGAAGAGAAGACTCCATGAAAGTAAATACAAAGGGTTCACATCTAGATGCAAACCATTCATCAATTCCAAAAATAGACAGGCCAGAGTTAAATTTGCTGAAAAACACCTCCAGAAGCCAGCTCAGTTCTGGAAAAGTATTCTATGGACAGATGAGACAAAGATCAACCTGTACCAGAATGATGGGAAGCCAAAAGTTTGGAGAAGAAAGGGAACGGCACATGATCCAAGGCACACCACATCCTCTGTAAAACATGGTGGAGGCAACGTGATGGCATGGCCATGCATGGCTTTCAATGGCACTGGGTCACTTGTGTTTATTGATGACATAACAGCAGACAAGAGTAGCCGGATGAATTCTGAAGTGTACCGGGATATACTTTCAGCCCAGATTCAGCCAAATGCTGCAAACTTGATTGGATGGCGCTTCATAGTACAGATGGATAATGACCCCAAGCATACAGCCAAAGCTACACAGGAGTTCATGAGTGCAAAAAAGTGGAACATTCTTCAATGGCCAAGTCAATCACCAGATCTTAACCCAATTGAGCATGCATTTCACTTGCTCAAATCCAGACTTAAGAGGGAAAGACCCACAAACAAGCAAGACCTGAAGGTTGCGGCTGTAAAGGCCTGGCAAAGCATTAAGAAGGAGGAAACCCAGCGTTTGGTGATGTCCATGGGTTCCAGACTTAAGGCAGTGATTGCCTCCAAAGGATTCGCCACAAAATTTTGAAAATAAAAATATTTTGTTTGGGTTATGTTTATTTGTCCAATTACTTTTGACCTCCTAAAATGTGGAGTGTTTGTAAAGAAATGTGTACAATTCCTACATTTTCTAACACATATTATTGTTCAAACCCTTCAAATTAAACGTTACAATCTGCACTTGAATTCTGTTGTAGAGGTTTCATTTCAAATCCAATGTGGTGGCATGCAGAGCCCAACTCGCGAAAATTGTGTCACTGTCCAAATATTTCTGGCCCTGACTGTACATTGTGGCTGTGCAGAACGGGTAAGAAAGATACGATAACAATCTGATTGCATTCTACAGATTTTTGGATATGTGTAAAATGTAATTTGCATAATATAAGAAATTACTACCGTAGTTGAGCTTAACAAAAAAAGTCCATTTTCCATTGAATCTTTGATTTCCTGTCTCATACATTTCCCATAATTGTCACAGTAAATTGCCGCTTTGTAGATGCAAAGGAATAAAATTGCAAAAGAACAAATTGCACAATTGTCTAAAAAGTGCTTTAAGAAAACAGATTAGAGAAAGGAACGCTCCATCATGGGCCGACTGCTCGGCTCTCGGGATTACTGTAAACATTTACCGTGCTGAATCCATTTCCAATGGATTTGTTTTCTCACACAGAGATACGGGAGGAACTCAATTGTATCATGATAGGTGCGGAGAATTACTTTCTACTTAAGAACATTCTTAAAGTGCAAAAACACATTTAATCTGTTAAATCGACACAACTCACTGCACTATAAAGCATTCCAAATACTTGTGTGTTGCTTTGGAAAAACTTTGGCACTTCTTCTTTTTCCCTTTTCAAACACAAAGTTGGTTTCAAAATTTTTTTTAGCTGCTTTTGAAAATTGTGGTTTAGCTCTACATTCCTGCCAGACATGTGACCCAGTACAGGCACTGAAAGACGTACTTTAGGCACTATGGCATGTGCCTGTATTAATGAATTTCCAAATAAAATGGATTGCCAATTTTCTTCACTACCAGACTAAGGAATTGCTGCCAGCCACTAGCGAAAAGGCCGATAGCGCACCTACTGAATACCCATGCCCCCGGACCCATGCTTTTATGTATCAGACCACAGTACTACACCTAAGTGACACATTGCAACCACATCTTACCCATTGTTTTCTTGGAAAATTATAGTATTTTTTAATATTGTGCGTGTTCAGAGAAACTGACATCCTTAAGCGTCCTTTAAAGGCAACCTGTCATGCCCAAATGCTAATAACCTGCAGATATCAGGTTAATCTGCAGGTTAATAATGTTTAATGTTGTCCAACTTTACTGAAGGTAAAGGAACTCACCTTTCCTCCTGGGAGTCGTCGGCTTTCAGTCATAGAGGCGGGCCCACAGCGGCTTCAATCACCTATCAGTACACAATGAGAATGCCGAGGCACTTTGATCGACAAATGTGCTACAGAGCGATCTGGCAAAGTGCCAATGTGTGCTTACAGCCACCAGTTACAATATTATGACTGACGACTGAAGCTAATCTGTACATGCCTCTATGACTGAAAGACAGAGGCTCCTGGGAGGAATAAAAATGACTGAAAGCTAGCAGCTCATGGAAGGAATAAAAATGACTGAAAGCCGGCTTCTCATGGGAGGAATAAAAATGACTGAAAGCTGGCAGCTCATGGGAGGAATAAAAATGACTGAAAGCCGGCTTCTCATGGGAGGAATAAAAATGACTGAAAGCTGACGGCTCCTGGAAAGAAAAAAAAGTTAATGTCCTTCTGGAAGCTGTATTTTCTGTGAGGCGGCCGGACAGCATTAATCTGTAGATTAACCCAGGTTAATAGTGTTTGGAACACTGACAGGTTCCCTTTAAAACAATACCGTGCACGCGTGGCACCGACTATCAAACTTCATTGATGTAAGTGGGGCAATAAAATTTGCACCAATAAATCTGACACACTAAGGCCATAAAGAGGCATAAGGTACTGTCAGATATCACTATTAATTTTACAAAGAAAGTTTCTAAAATATTTCCCGTCGGATCAAAGCTGTGGAATGTTGTACACTGGTTTTTTGTATTTTTTTCTTCAGATGTGGAGTTCTCCTTTAGGGAGTCTGTGCACTGCTGGATGAACCTAAGACAAAATCACAATATTCACTTAATGTGCTGAAAGGCAATCTGACTACTTACTGCATAATCTAATCGGCTCTAATTAAATCAAGTTTTAAAGCGACTCTTCTGTTTGTTGATATTGCTAGGTAAAATGGAATTTAGATTGAATAATTACCCATGACTGAGGCATCCCTCAGAATCCAGACGCAGCATAGAAATTCAACCCTGATCCAAAAAACCTGGCTAAGAAAATGGAAAATTTGCAATTAAAGGGATTTTCCCTTCACCTAAATTGATGGCATACAGCTAGGATATTTTAATATTTTACAATCGGTGGTGGGGTTGACCTCTGGGACCATACTGGTCGTGATAGTGAGCCCAAGATATTAGGCGGGAAAAAACAAAATGCACTGAACAGCTTTACAAGAGCCAAGCCTCAGTTATTTCTTGTACAGTCAGGGCCAGAAATATTTGGACAGTGACACAAATCTCGCGAGTTGGGCTCTGCATGCCACCACATTGGATTTGAAATGAAACCTCTACAACAGAATTCAAGTGCAGATTGTAACGTTTAATTTGAAGGGTTGAACAAAAATATGTGTTAGAAAATGTAGGAATTGTACACATTTCTTTACAAACACTCCACATTTTAGGAGGTCAAAAGTAATTGGACAAATAAACATAACCCAAACAAAATATTTTTATTTTCAAAATTTTGTGGCGAATCCTTTGGAGGCAATCACTGCCTTAAGTCTGGAACCCATGGACATCACCAAACGCTGGGTTTCCTCCTTCTAATGCTTGCCAGGCCTTTACAGCCGCAGCCTTCAGGTCTTGCTTGTTTGTGGGTCTTTCCCTCTTAAGTCTGGATTTCAGCAAGTGAAATGCATGCTCAATTGGGTTAAGATCTGGTGATTGACTTGGCCATTGAAGAATGTTCCACTTTTTTGCACTCATGAACTCCTGTGTAGCTTTGGCTGTATGCTTGGGGTCATTATCCATCTGTACTATGAAGCGCCGTCCAATCAAGTTTGCAGCATTTCGCTGAATCTGGGCTGAAAGTATATCCCGGTACACTTCAGAATTCATCCGGCTACTCTTGTCTGCTGTTATGTCATCAATAAACACAAGTGACCCAGTGCCATTGAAAGCCATGCATGCCCATGCCATCACGTTGCCTCCACCATGTTTTACAGAGGATGTGGTGTGCCTTGGATCATGTGCCGTTCCCTTTCTTCTCCAAACTTTTGGCTTCCCATCATTCTGGTACAGGTTGATCTTTGTCTCATCTGTCCATAGAATACTTTTCCAGAACTGAGCTGGCTTCTGGAGGTGTTTTTCAGCAAATTTAACTCTGGCCTGTCTATTTTTGGAATTGATGAATGGTTTGCATCTAGATGTGAACCCTTTGTATTTACTTTCATGGAGTCTTCTCTTTACTGTTGACTTAGAGACAGATACACCTACTTCACTGAGAGTGTTCTGGACTTCAGTTGATGTTGTGAACGGGTTCTTCTTCACCAAAGAAAGTATGCGGCGATCATCCACCAATGTTGTCTTCCGTGGGCTCCCAGGTCTTTTTGGATTGATGAGTTCACCAGTGCTTTCTTTCTTTCTCAGGATGTACCAAATTGTAGATTTTGCCACTTCTAATGTTGTAGCAATTTCTTGGATGTTTTTTTTCTGTTCTTGCAGCTTAAGGATGGCTTGTTTCACCTGCATGGAGAGCTCCTGTGACCACATGTTTCCTTCACAGCAAAACCTTCCAAATGCAAACACCACACCTCAAATCAACTCCGGCCCTTTCATCTGCTTAATTGAGAATGACATAACAAAGGGATTGCCCACACCTGTCCATGAAATAGCCTTGGAGTCATTTGTCCAATTACTTTTGGTCCCTTTAAAAACAGGGTGGCACATGTTAAGGAGCTGAAACTCCTAAACCCTTCATCCAATTTTAATGTGGATACCCTCAAATGAAAGCTGAAAGTCTGAACTTCAACTGCATCTGATTTGTTTTGTTTCAAATTCATTGTGGTAATGTCTAGAACCAAAATTAGATAAATGTTGTCTCTGTCCAAATATTTATGGACCTAACTGTACATAGTTGCTCTTTTAAGAATAAAAAAAAATGCTGGTTACCTGCCGCCGAGATAAAATATAAAATAGCTGAACCACTGATGTTGTGACCACGCACCACAATTGTGGGTTACCAGAGCAATGGGGTACTCAGAGCCGAGCCCATGGAAGTCTATGGGGTTGTCACAGGTAGCGCTGGCTCGGTCTGTGGCCCTGGCGGTCAGGCGTATGTTGGGGGGTATATTTACAGGGGATAGGTATATATACAGTTCGTGACGCCACCTGTAGTTCTCTGATCACTAAGACCAGCGCTGCTGTAGATCTCTGAGGGGATGGTGTGGCAGCTAGATGTCGGGTCCCCTACAGGTGGGACTGGTCCCTCAAAGTCTATGGAAATGATGATGTAGGGTGCAAATAAATGAAGCAGTCTCACACCATCCAGTGTCTTTCCATACCTTTTACTTGTCAGATGATAAGGCAGGTCCCAGGGAGGCTGTTGGGGTGGAGGATGTGCTTTGAGATAACAGCTGAACAGGTTGGGGGCCTCCTTTACTTTCCATATGATGAGTCCAACTAGCATAAAGCTTAGTTCCCTCCAAGAACTCCAGCTAACTCCTTAGCTGTACTGCCCGGTCAGTTTTGTGGTCGGAGCCTTCTGGTGATGGAACTAGGTTCTTGTTTTTGCTGATCAGGCTCAAAGTTCCTATTCCACCTGACCCCAGTTACGTACCGACACTCCAAGGGCTGCTTTCTGCGACCTAAGGTCCAGTAAGACTCTGGTTTTTCTACCACTATGCCTGAAGCTGTAATGGCACTTCGGTCCCCAGTGACCGGTAACAATGTGCAGGATAGTCCAATCCTTAAGGCACTGCTATCACTTCTTCCACTGTGCCCTTCGCCCTGTTCGCGCTTGTAGCATAAGCACTCCACACTTCCTAGGGTAAAATACAAGCTAATCCCTTCTTTCTTCTTCCCAGAGCTCGCTAACAGAGGCTCAGTAATCTTCTAGTTCAGGAGCACGTCGACTGAACTCCACTGTCCTTGGGACAGGCGACTGAAGGTTCTGCTGCTGACTCCTCTTTCTTCCTGCACAGACTGCACACAGGTGGGATGACTCACTCAGGAGCCACCCGGGCTAGACTGACTGACTGGCTAGATCTCACTAGCTCTTATAACCTATGGGTGTGTCTAAGTGTGTGATGGAGTGAATGTTTATTGAGCATTAAACTGTTACCTCTCCGCACATCCTCCAGGGTACTGCGTGTGCCTTCACACCAGGGCTACACATTCCCCCATGGTAAAATACAGCACTCCCGGGCTGTGAAATACAAGAAGACATTTTGTTTTTCATCAACAGTAAACATTAAACTCTTCCCATCCGGGAGGTAAGGATTTCTTAAACGTTGCATTATGTACAGTAGAAAAATACAAAAAGTATTAAAGCATCAAGGCATTCAATATATACACAGTATTCTTGTGAATGACCCGCACCAAACCTTCAACGTGGGTCCTGGGTGGGCTGCAGGACATCTGGCTGCAGACCTCGCTCAGTGCCACACCACACGGGTTTTATATTCAGAGGTAGTTGTGGTTTCATGTAAAACCAATATAATGCACCTTAGTGCAACTATTTACAGGATACAGTTTTTGGGCTGGCTCAGTCCTCAACCTCAAAGTCCATGACATAATAAAAGGACACATATTGGTAACTTCTGAAACTCACATTATACTTCTCACGGTATTTACCCAACCAGGGCATTCTATATGTAAAACTATGCAATCAACTTTTTCAAATTTTCATTCTTGTACCCAGCCGGGTATTCTACTCGTTATATATAAAACTACGTAAACCCTATATATAGCAATAAAGTGCAAAACAGCAATTATTTCTTTTATCAAAAACTTTTTACATTTTCTTTGTTGCGGTAAACCCTGTCTGGGTCCTACCGGTCTTCACATTTTCTTGCAGACTTCAGTTACACTTTCCATCCCGGGGGCTGGAACAATGCGATGCTCTTTAGAGCACATGACAAATAGGTCGTGACCTGCTATCAGGGTTTGGGTCGCAACAGTCCTTGTGCGAACCTCTAGGGGCGCAACGGGTACGTCATCCTTGCAAGATTCTGATGGCATCTCTGCTGGTGCCGTCACATCCGGCGGTATAACTTGCGACTTAAACGGGGTCGCGGTTTGCGATTTGGCGCAAGATACTGGCAGAGTAGAGTATGCAGGGGGCGCTTCCAACTGTGATATTCTCTCCTGGGGCGATGCCGGGGCACGGCCTGATGCAGCGGGAGCTCGGGACTGTGACGCGCTGGCAATGGTGACGTTACCTGCGTCGGGGACGGGGTCTCTGACGACTGCGACATTTAAGGCATACCATCCTTTCATACCCCAGTGCCGTGTATAGGTTACTATGTCCCCATTGATTAGGTCCCTCCCGGGATGGCCGATGGGCAGGTGGGATTCTACGTCCCTGCGACTGACAAAGACCCCTGGGTAGAGGCCCGGTTCTCTAATGAAGCCCCAGCCCTTCCGGAGCTGGAACTCTGTCACACACCCCTGCCGCCGCGGTTCCCTTAGAGTACCTTTTTCCCGGCGGACACTTTCCTTGTCCGCAATCAGCTGCTCGTACTGCCGCTGCCGGTTCCGCTGCACTTCCCGCTCTTCCTCCTGCCGGCATCGCTGTTCCTCTTCGCGACGCTGCCACTCACGTTCCCACTGGGCGGTGTAGGCAACGTCATCCAGGCGCGCCATCTCATCCCAGTCGAGTCTGGTAATGATGGACAGGACCCCTCCGGTGTCCCTACCGGGGATCGATCATCTGCTGCGGCCTCCTGGCCGGGCGGGCATTCCGGAACTGGCGGTACCTCCTCAACCTCCTTCGCTTCCACCGCTCCATCGGTAGGTTCAGGGTCGGTCCTTTTGGGGGTAGCCTCCGGTTGCTCCTTAGCCTTGGGCAGCAGAAGTCTTGGTAGTTCAAATCGTGGGGGGTCGTCGAGGGGAGAGAACACCGCGTCCCACAGCCGCCGCTGCATCTGGTTACGCCGGCGTCTCTCGATCTCCTCCATGCCAGGTTGTTGCGAAATCATCTTCTTCAACCTCGCATTTTCCTCCCCAATCTCCAGCAAGGCTTGCTGCAGGTGCAGGACCACAGATGGTTCTGGTTCTAGTGGCAGCTTGGCTGGGGAACGGGGCCTGCCTTCCACCGCTTCCCTGCTCGGTGCACACGTCCTGCCTCCATGATGTTCCAGAACAGTCTCCTTCTTCTTCTTTCAGAGCCGTCCGGTCTCTTCCGTGGAGGGGGGTTTGCGTCTCCTCCTCTTCGCAGGGAAGGTGAAGAGGAGGCGGACCTCCTTTGCTGTAGGGCAGGATCGCATATTGTAATAGCACTTTGAGAGGGCAGGCATTCTCTTCGCGCCACAGGGGGGCACACGCCCACGAATCCACGCCCACCTTTTCTCCAGCGCCTGAGGGCGCGAATTTGGCGGCAAAATGGCGGATTTTAGCGCCAAAAATAGCAAACAGTCCTTTTTCACAAAAACACCTCCACAGGCACACAGGGCTCGCAATTTTGCGAGTTTCGCATCCTGTTCGTGACGCCAAGTTTTTGTTGTGACCACGCACCACAATTGTGGGTTACCAGAGCAATGGGGTACTCAGAGCCGAGCCCATGGAAGTCTATGGGGTTGTCACAGGTAGCGCTGGCTCGGTCTGTGGCCCTGGCGGTCAGGCGTATGTTGGGGGGTATATTTACAGGGGATAGGTATATATACAGTTCGTGACGCCACCTGTAGTTCTCTGATCACTAAGACCAGCGCTGCTGTAGATCTCTGAGGGGATGGTGTGGCAGCTAGATGTCGGGTCCCCTACAGGTGGGACTGGTCCCTCAAAGTCTATGGAAATGATGATGTAGGGTGCAAATAAATGAAGCAGTCTCACACCATCCAGTGTCTTTCCATACCTTTTACTTGTCAGATGATAAGGCAGGTCCCAGGGAGGCTGTTGGGGTGGAGGATGTGCTTTGAGATAACAGCTGAACAGGTTGGGGGCCTCCTTTACTTTCCATATGATGAGTCCAACTAGCATAAAGCTTAGTTCCCTCCAAGAACTCCAGCTAACTCCTTAGCTGTACTGCCCGGTCAGTTTTGTGGTCGGAGCCTTCTGGTGATGGAACTAGGTTCTTGTTTTTGCTGATCAGGCTCAAAGTTCCTATTCCACCTGACCCCAGTTACGTACCGACACTCCAAGGGCTGCTTTCTGCGACCTAAGGTCCAGTAAGACTCTGGTTTTTCTACCACTATGCCTGAAGCTGTAATGGCACTTCGGTCCCCAGTGACCGGTAACAATGTGCAGGATAGTCCAATCCTTAAGGCACTGCTATCACTTCTTCCACTGTGCCCTTCGCCCTGTTTCGCGCTTGTAGCATAAGCACTCCACACTTCCTAGGGTAAAATACAAGCTAATCCCTTCTTTCTTCTTCCCAGAGCTCGCTAACAGAGGCTC
The DNA here is from genome assembly GCA_033576555.1 of Oophaga sylvatica. NCBI lineage: Eukaryota > Metazoa > Chordata > Amphibia > Anura > Dendrobatidae > Oophaga > Oophaga sylvatica. Next base: position 19,211,114 of record JARQOD010000002.1, read on the forward strand.
AGTAATCTTCTAGTTCAGGAGCACGTCGACTGAACTCCACTGTCCTTGGGACAGGCGACTGAAGGTTCTGCTGCTGACTCCTCTTTCTTCCTGCACAGACTGCACACAGGTGGGATGACTCACTCAGGAGCCACCCGGGCTAGACTGACTGACTGGCTAGATCTCACTAGCTCTTATAACCTATGGGTGTGTCTAAGTGTGTGATGGAGTGAATGTTTATTGAGCATTAAACTGTTACCTCTCCGCACATCGTCCAGGGTACTGCGTGTGCCTTCACACCAGGGCTACACACTGACATGAATGCAGAAATTGAGGGGCTAACCAAACTTCTTCTCTATTTGATGAGCCTCTGTCAGTTTTTCCATATACTGTAGATCTTATAATTACTAGAAGCAGAGATCAGATGATTTGCAAAAAGAAACTGTGGTAGGTGCATAGTTTTCCTGCAGTGGCCACTGCAGGAGAAATGTGGTACTACATGGCTCTTATTAAAATGAATAGAGAACCATGTAATACATAATTGTTCTGAATCCCATACAGCGGGCACCACTCATTACAGTGGCTCTTCACTTTAGTTAACATCCCAAGGGAGAGATGTTTGCATGAGTTTTCTCCCATCCTCCAAAGTCATACTTCTTAAACCCAATATTGCTATTTCCGTGTGTGGTTCTACCATAACTCCCAAGCAGAAAGCTCGCTCGTATCTTCACAGCATAGACAATTGCCTTCAGATACGAGCTGTGCAGCATCTGAAACAATGGATACTGGAAGCCTGTGCTAGCATTTCTTCTGCGGTGTTGCTATCAGTGTGTCAAGAGTGGGAGAAGAGGGTTACATTGACAATCCAACTCAATGGGCAGCACTTTGAACACATTTTATAAGTGGTCATAAACTTGTAAATAACTCATGAAAGAATAAAGTTACATTAAAACCAAGCACACCACTGTTTTTCTTGTGAAATTCTCAATAAGTCTGATGTGTCACATGACTCTCTTCCCATTGGAAAAAATAAAGTTGGATCCAAAATGGACGTCTTCAAAATGGCCGCCACGGTCACCAGCCATCTTGAAAAGTTTTCCCCCTCCCATATACTAGTGTGCCACAAACAGGAAGTTGATATCACCAACCATTCCCATTTTATTTAGGTGTATCCAGATAAATGACCCACCCTGTATAATGTTTCCTATTACATTCATTTACTGTGCTGAACATTAACCAGAATTTTTCTCCATGTTTATCATCCCACATAGGAAAATGTGAAGTACTATGTGAAGTACTACAAGCACATTCTTCCCTCTCTTTCATGCTTTCTTTGCTGTTCCTGTTCCCCCTGAGAAAGCCAACGCAAAACGACCGTTGGGGCTGTTTGTGAATCGCCCGCTAGGGCAGTGGGATACTCGGTACTGGGCTGGTGCATTGAAGGGATGTGTCACAGCGGCAGTGACCCGGTCCGTGGCCCTGCCCGGTTGCTTTCATCAAGCAAGATTCCCCTCCCCAGAGGAACTGCATAGAAGCAAACATAGGGGCATGGAAAAGACTGAAAGGTCATAAAATAATAAGAAACCCAATTTGACTTTTGTTGTGGGGCCTCCTTTCTCCTCTTGAACAGCACCTGACATCATATTTAGGCAACTGAATACTTTCTAGAGTGAGGAAATTGCTGAAAGTTCAAGGAAAGAATATGGAGGAGGAAGTAAACAGTAGGACATTCTGTTCTAGGTCACAAACCCAACACAACAATACCCTGATTTCTACTGTGAGGCCCCCTCTCTCCAATATACAGGTAATATATACTATAGAGACCATGCTGCTACTATGGGGCCGACAGAAAGAGGTAATCCTATCTAGGTTGATCCCATCCGGTTAGCTACTGAGTGGAAAGAGCTCAACTCCCCTGAGGAACTGCATGGTTGCAAACATAGGGCTGAGGAATTGAATGAAGGGCCATAAAAATAATGGAGGACCCATTTTGATCTATAAACAGCACTGTAATGAGGCAGCATAATACAATCTACATTTGAATACAAATATTGATAAGAGATGAAGTTCTGAACTGATATCAGATCCATAAACCCAACTGTTAGAACAGTAACCTACCTGCCAAGAAGAAGGAACTCCCCGATTATGCCCTGACGCCTCATAGCCATTAAAAGTCCTCTGACGGTCATTCCTTCGCAAAAGCAGACCACGACTCTGGCCTTGGGAAGATGACTCCGCAATTTTTTCAATAACTTATCAAAGTTCTGTTCTCCAGCGTTACTGTAAATCTTGTATGAGTGAGCGATGCAGACCCCATCCTTGGCGGACATGTCCTTAAACGCTTCCATGCCTCTTTCTCCATAGTTACCTGGACAAATGAGAAAAAGGTAATTATTATCGGATATCTATTCCACAATTTCTTTTAAAATATCAGTAGAGTGTTGAATACCGACCCGTTTCTTTTTTATTTATCTGCCTGTGATGATAATGAGATGACGATGACATATAAATAAATTTTATATATATATATATATATATATGTAAAAAATATGTGTAACATAATGGACAGAATTATATAATGGGTCATTTTCTATTAAATATTTTATTAATTTTATTAAGCAATATCTGCCCCAGATCCCCCAACTTGCATATTTACCAGCCCATTGAACATAACAGAAGATTCAATTTGCGCATGATTGTCAAAAAACCTAGCAGCGATCATATGATCACAGTGATACCTAATTTGTATTTTTTAATGCTTTACAACTTTTGCACAAGAAAATCAAGAAAATATATATTTTTTTGCATCATAAGCTTGCCACGGCACAAGTTTTTCATTCATTTTTTTGCTTACAAAACTTTGAAAACTTCTCTACGTTTTGATCCCTTTTGATTTAATTTTGCGTAAGATGGGATTAATAAAAACAGCAATTCTGGCATTGTTAATTCTATATATATATATTTTTTTTTTTGCAGCGTTCATTGTATAGGATAAATAATGATATTGAAGTATTATAGTACATGTCGCTATGGACACCGTGTTTCTTTTAAGAACGTTTAATTTTATCCAGATTTTTTTAAAAAAAATGTATTGGTAAATCTGGGATTTTGGGGAGGGTGTTTTTACTTTTTTCTTTAAAGAGGACATGTCTCTAGTTTAAAAGTAGCCAGTTTTTGCCCTTATTTTAGAAGGATGGAGTGGGTTGGCACTCTGTGTTGCAGTGATACTTGTGAAGAAAAAGTGGCGGTGTATAAAGAAGATCCCGCCGCTCACATATGGAAGGAAATTCTTTTAATCCAGTAAACACATGGAAATCCAATTACATGGATGTTTCAGCCCATCTCCTAATTTTATTCCTGCTACTCACCTAATATGCAATTTATTTTACTTTTTTGTATATTTGCCATAAAGTTCCAGAGATACAGGGCCTTATTATACAGTGCTCCTTTCTATGGTCTTTTCCAAAGGGGGAGTGGCTCACCAAATCCTCTGGGGAGTGTCTTTAGGCTCCTCTGCATTATAACCCTGAAAGCCACGCCTCCTTATTAAATACCCCCCAAATTAACCCTGAATAAGAGGCCCATATATATTGAATTGTATGGCGGACTTACAGAAAACAAAAAAATGGAATACTCAAAGGAGCAGCAGGAGAAAAAACTAGAACTAAAATTGCCCACTTTTGACCTGGTGACTGCTCCTATCCGTTCCTGAGATATGACCCTGCTTCTTTGCATGAAAATGTAATCTTATTGACCAAGTGGGTGTGGTCCTCTTTTCTGTGGGCGTCTTCATGAGAATCCTTCCTACTTGGCTAACAAGAACAGATTTATACACACGGGAAGAGGAAGCCATATCTCAGGAACGGAGAGGCCCAGGAACAGAAGAAAAACAGCGCCGGATTCAGGAGAACAGCGGCATTAACACCAGGTAAAAAATACATATATATGGCAAGTGACAGCTCCTTTTTAAGTGAATTGGCTTAGTTGTAATACTAGCAGTACCCTATAACCAGGTGTGGCGCTGTTTCTGAAAAAAAAAAATCCCTTTGACTTGCGAACTGTTATCTGCATTACCAAGTGTTTCTCTCCAGATACAATGGATGCATTTTGTGTATCCACCATCGCATACAGCGAACTGCTTAACAGAACTTCTCATAGAAATGCTGAAACATTACCAGACATTACAAACAAGCAAATAAACAACTGTAAAAATACCACACTTTGCACATACCCCACTGGACCACAATCAGGTTACACACTTCTGCTAAATGACGCTCGCCTGGAGCCAAAATAAAACAGCATTCTTACAGCTTTATATATTGGAGTGTGCCGAGATAAATTACTGTTTAGTGATAGCAACCTGCCTGCCCTCTGGAGACGTCTCCATCCTGCTCAAAGCCCAGCAGTGTAAGAATTGTGATGATATCAAAAACTTGTCATTCCGCTTTTCTGCAGTGTTGAAATCACATTAATCTTTATTACACTGCTGAAGATACAGCAGCTTCTTCATGGGTTTTATGCAAAGCGGAAGATAAAAACTTGGCCCCTTCTTAAGTTTAAATATAAAATACTGTATGTTAGAGGTTACAGAGACTGACTTATGCCTCAAACACGTCCCGAACATGTTGATAAATGGACTGTACCTATACCAGGGTCCTATAGGTGGATGGGGCTCAATGGACTGAAGGTGCTACCTGGAAACTAGACTCTTAGGCGGCGCTGGTCAAAAGACTTTGCTCACGTTGAGCTAAAAAAAACATTATATCTCGTTTACCTCCCTGCGTGGGTACTATATGGTCAGGGATGACCATTATTAAAGGAGGGGTAACCTAGCAATGTGGGAATGCCGTGGATGTGACACTTTAATTGTGGCAAGAATGGCGACTCTGAAGATAGCGGAAAATGGTGCGAAGATGGAGGACGACAACATTAATCCCACCCATCGGGGCGTCCTGACCTTTAGATGGCATGAAACTCTGTCTGGCAGAGTCGGAGGCCTAAACTGGACATGCAGGCCCTGGGGAGTGGTGCTCGCCCATGGTGGGCGCGATAGAGAAGGCCTCGCCCCTTGCAACAGACCTTACAGAAATGGGTGGAGAAACCCACGATGGGTGGGATTAAAGTTGTCGTCTTCCATCTTCACGACATTTTCTTGGAACAGATAGCAGAGGTCTTGGAGACCACAGGTAGCCAGTAGACCAGGAAAAGGTAGCAGAGGTCTGGGAGACTATAGGCGGACAAGAGACTGGGAAAAGGTAGAAGGGATCCTGGAGTCTACAGGCAGACATGACACTGGAACAGATAGCAGAGGTCCTGGAGCCCACAGGTGGACAGTAGACCAGGAACAATTAACAGAGATCCTGGAGACTGCAGACAGGTAACACAGGCAGACAGGATTCTGAAGCACTTATAAGTCCTAATAGCAGGCCTTATATAGACTCAGGAAGATGATCACATGGGATCACACCAGGCTATCAACAAAGCCCGATGTGAGGCACTACAGAGTTCTGTGAACTGGGATATATGGAGCAAACCCCTGGTCCAGGACAGAAGCGTCGTATTTAGAGATGGGCGAACCCAAACAGTAAAGTTCGGCATCCATACCAAACACCTACTGTTCGGGCACGGACACCAAAGTTTGTGTTACTGTTTTGGTTCAGCTGCTTGAACACGGGGTGTTTGTCGCGCTGTCATGTGCATAACAGCACGGCAAACACAGCTTCTGAACGTCGTTGAAATCATTCCCGCCGGTCAGAGAGCCGCAGTTCCCATGCTGTCAAAAGACCGTGTGAGCGCTTAGCGGTGATTCTTATAGACACCTCTCCATTACTAACCTCAAGGCTTGATCTCACCGGACAATACAAAGGTGACATCACCCCCCCACTATCACCCCACTTGCCACCGCTACAGGGCAAGTGTGAAGAGCCGGACAAAGCGGCTAATAGATGTGCCTTTTCTGGCAGCTGCGGGCTGCTATTTTTAGGCTGGGGGTCAATATCCATGGCCCCTTACCAACCTGAGAATACCAGCCCCCAGCTGTCTGCTTTAGCAAGGTTGGTTGTCAAAAAATGGGGGGGACCCCATGTCGTTTTTTAAAATTATTTATTTAAATAATTAAAAAATATGGCGTGGGGAACCCTCTATTCTTGATAACTAGCCTTGCTGAAGCAGACAGTTAAGGGTTGCAGCCCCAGCTGTGAGTTTTACCTGGCTGGTTAACAAAAAAACGGGGGAACCCAGCCGCTTTTTTTTTTAAATTTATTATTTACACACAGGGGGCTGGGAATACTCCCCCTCCGGCTTTGCTCTTGTGTTTTTGTGGCGCGGTGTGGATGATGATCAGAAGCGGTGTTGCGCGCGTATGCACATGCGCGCAGCAAACACTGGATTTCAGGCCCCCCATTTATGTGATGGGGTCCTGGTTGGGTCCAGGGACTGTTCTGGTACCAACCCGAATTTTTTAACTCTTCGGCCCAAAACCCCCCAGGCCCCAAAAATAGTGTCCCGCCCATCTCTATATACTACATCTTGAACTTTCATTACTGGGACACCTTAGGTATTCAGAATCTTCCTATATAAAGCCTGGCCAAACCCCAAGATACTTTTAAATAATTTGAAAAGGAGGCCCTCTCTCCCCATTCAAGTGGTGCATAGGCAAGTATAATATATAAATGCTACTTTTCCCGTGCCGGGGGCTTATAAAACTTTCCCTTTAACAAAGTTGGGTGAGAAAAGAAAAAAAATTAACCAAAAACCCTTTTTGTCAACCCTGAAACAAATAAAACATCCACCCCGTATGGGCGGAGACCAAATAATTATTGTGTTTGAGGAGCCGAAACCACTATTGTACTGTTTTTTTTGATAACATTTTGGGAAAAATTTTTTATTAGGGGAAATACTTTTTAGTGGTGTGCCTGTTTTCAAGAACTTTACAAGGAGCGTTATCACAAAAGGGATAAGGGTTTTTTATAAATGGGAGGATATCAGGGGGGGATGTAGGAATATAAAAATTTAAAAATGCCCCATTTGTTCTATGTTTCAATTATATCCACGTAAAAAAAAATGTTCGGGT
>JARQOD010000002.1:19218264-19337273 GCA_033576555.1 Oophaga sylvatica
GTTTGGGCGCATGGCAGAGCTCAGTAGGGAAGGAGCACCGTTTGACTTTTTCAACGCAGAATTGGCTGGAATTGAGATCAGACGCCATGTCACATTTGAAGAGCCCCTGATGTGCCTAAACAGTGGAAACCACCTAATTCTAACTCCAACCATAACCCCAACACACCCCTAACCCTAGTCCCAACCCTAACCACAAACCTAACCCTAACACACCCCTAACCCTAATCCCAACCCTAACCCTAATCCTAACTTTAGCGCCATCCCTAACCCTAACTTTAGCCGCAACCCTAACCTTAACCATAACCCTAAATGGGAAAATAGAAATAAATACATTTTTTTAATTTTATTATTTTTCCCTAACTAAGGGGGTGATAAAGGGGGTTTGATTTACTATTTATAGAGGTTTTTGTGACTGGCAGCTGTCACGCTAAAAGACGCTTTTTATTGCAAAAAGTAGCTTTTTGCATCACCACATCTTGAGAGCTATAATTTTTGCATATTTTGGCCCACAGAGTCATGTGAGGTCTTATTTTTTGCGGAACGAGGTGACGTTTTTATTGGTACCATTTATGACCACGTGACATTTTTGATCGCTTTTTATTTCGATTTTTGGGAGGTTAGAATGAACAAAAATCAGCAATTCATGAATTTCTTTTGGGGGAGGCGTTTATACCGTTCCGCGTGTGGTAAAATTGATAAAGCAGTTTTATTCTTCGGGTCAGTACGATTATGGCGATACCTCATTTATATCATTTTTTTAATGTTTGGTGGCTTTTATAGAATAAAAACAATTTTATATAAAAAATCATTATTTTTGCATCGCTTTATTCTGCGAGCTATAACTTTTTTATTTTTTCGCTGATGATGCTGTATGATGGCTCGTTTTTTGCGGGACAAGATGACGTTTTCAGCGGTACCATGTTTATTTATATCGGTCTTTTTGATCGCGTGTTATTCCACTTTTTGTTCGGCGGTTATGATGATAAAGCATTGATTTTTTTGCTTAGTTTTTTTTTTTAAGGGATTCACTAAAGGGGTTAACTAGTGGGACAGTTTTATAGGGGGGATCGTTACGGACGCGGCGATACTAAATATGTGTACTTTTATTGTTTTGTTTTTTTTATTTACAGGAAGAAATGAATTTATTGGGGAATATTTTTTTTTTTTCTATGATTTTTTTTTACCACTTTTTTTTTTATTTTTTTTACTTTTTTACTTTGTCCCAGGGTGGGACATCACAGTATTTTAGCAGATCGCTGGTGTGACAGTGTGCACAGCACTCTGTCACACCAGCGATCGCTCTGGCATCGCTGCAGGCTTCCTCAGCGCCTGCTCTCAGCAGGCTCTGAGGAAGCCGCCTCCCTGCAGGACCCCGGCGCCATCTTGGATCCGGGGACCTGGAGGGAGGACGGACCCTCGGAACAGCGCGACACATCGCGCTGCTCTGAGGGTCTCAGGGGAGCGCGCAGGGAGCTCCCACCCTGCGCGATCCTCCCCTGTGCCCCCGGTACACCGCAATCATGTTTGATCGCGGTGTGCAAGATAGTACCGGGTGTCAGCTGTGACAATCAGCTGACACCCGGCGGCGATCAGCTGCGCTCCCCTCGTAATATTCCGTCCATGGGAATTAAGTACCAGGTCACATGGACGGAATATTACGTCCAATGGGATTAAGGGGTTAAGCAACAACTACAAGCCGGATTTCATCACCAGGTAATCAGTATAATGGCACCGACCTGACACTGTCTCTAGGTTACTGTGCACAATCCTGCTGACAGGTTCCCTTTAAGTATTCTAACATCTAATAAAATAAAAAGTTGTTTGCAAAATTAAGCTTAAATAAATTAGACATATAGGAAATGTTATTTATTAACTATTTTGTGTTTTAAAATGGCAGTTTTTTCAAAATTTTCAGCAAATTTCAGCTATTGTCATAATAAAATGCAATATATATATATCAACCTAAATTTACCACTGCGATTGAGTTGAAGCATTTTAGCATTTTATTATTGCTATATTATTCTGTGTGTAAGATAGGGACAGTGCAGTTAGGAAAAGAGCCACTAGATGGGGCACTCAGTACACTGCGTAGTAAGGTATAGTTATAGTACATCTAGGAGTTAACAGTACGAGGGGTAGCTGAGGAATAAGGTAGCGAGACTTCCGTTTTATAGTCAGTCAAGGGGTAGACCCCTGTGGTGCTCAGGCTGCCTATGGTCTGAGCTGCTCAGCAATTCCACAACGTTCTAAGTAGAAGCCCAGCCATCCATAGAAAGGAGAAAAGTACAAAGAAAGGAAGAGAAGAGTAAAGTGCATGGTATCCGCAGCAACGTAGTGAAGAAGTTACTGATGAAGTTTGGGTGCTGAAGTAGTAGAGTGTGCCACCAGCAAGTCCGCGGGCAAGATAACCGTAAAAGGGGTGGACGACCCAGTAGATAGTGTTTCCATGTCTGGTCTGAAGTCGGTTCCAGGGAGATACATCGGAAGCTTCACTGGGCTTCTCGTCCCGTTATATCTCTGTGGCCTATTCCTCTGAAGTAGAAGAAGTAGGGAAAGACGAAGAAAATGCATTTCTGGTACTGTGACAAGTGTGCTGTAAGTGTTATGGATGTGCTGTGTCCTGAAGAGAATAAGTCTGTTATGTTTAAAGTTGCTTTGCCCTCCATCTCCAGTCTTTCGAGTGGAAAGAAGAACGTGGGACACGGCAGGAAAGAAGCAGCGGCCGGCACAGTAAGTGTGTATTGTGCTGACCTGATCACCACCCGGCCGGCATATTACACAGGTAATATTTCAAAAATGCTGCTCAGTCTTGAAAGGGAAGCGGTCATGTGAAATAACGCTGTGAACCTGCAGCTAATCTGCAGGCTACTAATGTTCGGATGCTGCCCAGTGCTCGCACTGAGAGCCTCGATGCAGGGAGGAAGTTAACTTTATTCCTCCTGGCGGCCTCGGGCTTTCAGTCATAGGGGTGCACTCGGCATTTGCGCAGATTCAGTCACCGCTCAGTGCGTAGCGAGAGGTGCCTGTAACAATGTCCCCGAACTGAATGACAGCCAGCTCAGCATTAAGGTGAAGTCAGACAGCAGTCTAAATGGGGGCGAGATAGGAACGCCGTGCATGGACTGGACGGCGGCTCTTACGACCCGAGTGTGACAGCTTCATGTATTTCTATGCTGCTGTCACACTCGGGTCTAGAAAGCTGCTGGCTAGTCCATGCACTGTATTCCGATCTCAGTCTGATTTGTACGGCCGTCTGAATGCACCCTTAGAGCCCTTTGTCAGTCATTACCGCTGCGCGATTACAGCCGCCGCTGACTATACAATGAGCAGTGACTGAAGCTTCACCGACCGCACCTCTATGCCTGGAAGCACAAGGTTGCCAGGAATAGTGAAGTTCATTTCCTCCTGGCAGCGGGGCTCTCAATGTGGGTTCAGGGCAGCTTTAGAACCTTATTAACCTGGAAATTAACCCCATATCTGTTAGTTAATAGCATATTCTTTACATGACATAAGGTCAAAATTGACTCAGCCCACCAATATCAACGGATATTGCCAACATGAGTCTAATGTGCATTGGGAGCCTTAGAGGAATATTCACACTGCACAATTATGGGGAACAAGCCTATACTGCTCGTTTCCTGATAATTGTGCAACTTTGCTATTTCTATCATACATTATTTAAGGACCTCATTCTTATTTGATAGGTGTCGGTTGAACCATCGCTTGGCTGAGAGTTATCTTGCCTGACTCCTACATGCACAGTAATGCTTGGATCAGAAGAGCGCTCCTGTGTTCTCTATGAGAGAGCCGCTGATATTTTTGAGCAAATGTTCTGTCACTATCGCTCTTGTACCATCGATACAAAAGTCCCTATATACCATCACTCCCTAATTAGACAACCCTTAAAAGGCAATATCAACAGATACACTATGACAAAATTGAGTTTAGGATCTGCAGGGCGGGGCATATCAAAGAAAGTCAAAGAATGTTAAAGAGAGAATTCCTGTGTCATACTCCACCCCCGCAGTCCTGACATTATTTGTTTTTGCATAAAGTGTTCTTTTAAGTGCATACAGGATACCATCAGTAGAAAAGTCTCTGTATACCATCACTCCCTAATTACACAACCTGTAAAAGGCAACAGATATACTGTGGTAAAATTGAGTTCAGGATCTGCAGGGGCGGAGCATGACAAAGGAAGTCAAAGAATGTTAAAGAGAGAATTCCTGTATCATGCTCCACCCCCGCAGACCTGACAATATTTGTTTTGCACACAGTGTTCCTTTAATTATAGAGCCTGTAATGACACCTTTGCCAGAGGATTTTAACAGCCAATGATAGTGTGCCGCCAGAAGAAGGTCACCTTTGGAAATAATCAATATATAGAATACACCACAAGTGACTTTAAGCTGCCCATATACACAGAATCGATTTTGCTTCTAAAGAAACTGCAGGGCTGTATTTTTTGGAAGGTCATAGCAATGAATAAATCACTGCTGTTAATTCATTATCCAGTCTCCCAGAAAATAAAAAAAGTTTTGCACAAAGTAAAAGTATCACACAATATGATGAAGCTGATATACAACATGTGCAAACAGGGCGACTATGTGATAACCTGGAGGTATCCAGGCGACTACATTCACATGACGGTATTAATTAACAGGGATGTCCACATGGCCGTTTTTTTTTTCATGGACCGAATATCCGATGAGAAAAATCACAGCATGCGCTAGTCTTCTCGGTATTTCAGATGAGACTCAACTATGGAAGTCTACGTTTATGCAAAAAATGTTTTCCCATACGGCTCAAGCACATAACATCTGATTTCTACAGATACATTGCAGTTCTTTAACATAGGACAGAAACGACAGTACATTTGGTGTTGAAAATATTAATAATGGATGCCATATGGATTGCAAGACAGGGAAAAAAAAAATTTTCTGGATGAAAATTAGGGCTTTTTATACGCTCGTGTGAACATAGCCCAAAAGTCATTTAGGAGACTAAAGAAAAATGGAATTATCTTGCCATAGAAAAAACAGGACAGACCATTTGCAGTAGTTTGTTTGTCTTTTTGTTCACTTTCTGACCTGCTTGATAGTAATATCCAATTTTGCTTAGGGTGGAAAATCCATCAAGGGGAAGAGGTGGACCTAAGATTTCGGGATGAACTCCTTGCTTTTCCCTGTAGATTGTAGCATACTGTCCGGTCACTGCTGCTGCCAATCCTTCAGCATGATCTGTAGCTCCATTTTCCACCGACCTTGGTTCCTCTATGGTGGTGGCATGGCTACCAGGTGCCACCTTCTTCCGGATTACTTTGATCCTCCCCTCCCCAACTAATAGTTTCTGACTCAGGATATTGCAGCAGTCTCCTCCTCTCCTACCAGAGAAATAAGATTCTGTATTTCTGATTATCTTCTGATTTTTACATTACCAACCTAGCTTTTATCCTGCCCTGATCACCCCCTTACTCTACCATACCTAGTAACCTCTGCCTACCCTGACCTTCTGCTTCTCTACCCCACTGAGTAGGCAAATGGCCTCTGCAGGGAGAAAGGGAAAAGGAACTCTAGTGCCACCTGTGGAGACATGAGGGGTCACTGGGCGCTCTCGTCTGCTGGCCAGAGACCGCATGGACCAGGGCTCAATCACCTAAAAGTCTTTGAAAGATCTCTACTCATTATACCAGGAATGGGGCCCAGGATAGAGGTCATCATACCAGGAAGGCACCCAGGATGGGGAACATTGTTATAGGATGGGGACATTATAACAGGAAGTGACCAAGTATGAGAACATTATACCAGGATGGGGGCATTGTTGTGGGAAGGGGCCAGGATGGGGAACAATATTACTGTAGGAGGCCCAAGACAGAGGGCATTATAACAGGAAGAGGCCAATGACAGGGGACATTATAACAGGATGGGGGACATTATATCTGCAAGGGGCCCTAGATGATGGACATTATTACAGGATGGTGGGCACTATTACAGAAAGAAGCCAGGAAGGGGCCAGGATGGGGGACATTATTACCAGAAAGTGCCAGGATTGGGACATTATTACATGGAGGGTGAACACGCATGTCTTTATAGGATCTAGAACGCAACAAAGGACCATATGTCTGACCAACATGTAGGTGGGGCCCCTTGTCCAAATTTTGCCCCAGGGTCCATTGGACTCTAGTTAATCCATTGCTAGTGTCACTTACTGGGGGTACCAACTCTAAAAGTCAATATCGACCCTTTAATGTAGGATTGCTATTTCCAGTAGGTGTCACAAGAGTTTCCATCCTCTTCTTCTCTGAAGAGGCTATTTGCATATTTAAGTTCTCATGGGAACACTGCATGGGCCTGTGAGTCTTCCTACACCAACTTGGCACTCTCTAAAAGGGGAAACTTTACTCTTTAGATGTCTCATTGAACAATCTCTACCTGCCCTGACCCCAGCTGGTCTGACTACATATCTCCGATCTCGTTTTGATTCCATGTCTTACATGAACTCTCATCTATTGCTAATAGAGAGAACTTTAAGATTGTGGTATCGGAAACTCTACAGGTTAAAATCCATTGCGACTCCAATGGTCTACTACTTCTAAGTAGGCCTTGTGTCAGATTCTTGAAGACAAGGTACACCACTGGTGTTCAACCAGACTCAGATATCTCTCAGTGACTCAGAGACAAGACAAAAGGCTCCATAAAGGTAATATACTGTAGAGGTTGTATAGGTCATTAATATCAGATCTGTGGTTGTCAACTTTGGTCAACTGACCAAGAATAGGCCATCAATATGAAAGTCCAAGAAAAAACATAACTACTTCCACTCTAAATCATAATACTCTAAGGTGAGGACTCCTGAGCCACACTCAGCTCCTCTAGTACCTGCATCTTTGGTTGTCCAACTTTGGTCAACTGACGAAGAATAAGCCATCAATATGAAAGTCCAAGAAAAACATAACTACTTCCACTCTAAATCATAATACTCTAAGGTGAGGACTCCTGAGCCACACTCAGCTCCTCTAGCACCTGCAAGAGTATTACATCGACATATCAGTTTTCTCTGCTTTGTTCCGGACATTGCACGTTGATCATAGTAAAGTCCTAGCTGATATTTATCCAAGACATATGACAGCAACCCACTCTCACAGAGGATTTTTGGAAAGGCATAGTCCTTTAACAATATTTTGCTCTCTTAACATAAGCAACATATTCAATTTCTTAAATGAATAAAAAAAAAAACATATGTTTTTGGGGATATTTCCTATTCTGGATGCTTCACTTAAAACCTCACATTTCATTCCAACTCAGATGTGTTCTTAGTTTCTCTCCTACACAAAAGGCAATTATGCATTGTACGCCCACACCACCAATTTAAGCAAGAAATGGCACTTTAGGCACTAATACTTAAAATAATAGCTCGGCTGGAAGTCGCGCTTCATTACCTAACGTTCTGGATTTTCAAAAAATATATCCATAAATCCCAATCAAAACAATCCTATAGTTACTGATAATTTATGTGGGAAAGTAAAAACAAAACATCATATTCTGTATAGAGCGCACCGGATGATGATGCATCCAAGTGTGTAAAATGAGAAAAAGATATTTATACCTGTGTATATATTTGTAATACTAATGGCTGCTCCACCATGAGACCAAAGGACCATGGGGAATGGGGAAGTACATGTAAATTTGAGGAGACGAAACCTCAGGACTGAAAAAAAATGGATACTCACCTTTCTGCTTACCTGTCGCACCACCGCAGCCCATTGTTCGGTCTTCTTATCCATCAGGCCTCAACTTTTCACCTACTTCCAGTGTATGACATCTTCTTCAGGTATTCTCATTCTGTTTCATCGGGGCCGAGTGGGCCTCTGATGTCGTGGCACACGTCGTGACATCATGGCGCATGTTGTGATACCTCGAGGACTAATCAGCGTCGATGGCAACGGGTGATGTGACACCATTAAGACAAAGACCTACTAGTGCTGGAAACTCCAACATATAGTGAAGATGTCTCAAGAAAATGTTGCGGACCCAAAGAAGAATGAAAGAAGAGGCCAGAAGAAGTAGAGGATCAGACAGTGAGATGTGATGGTGGAACAGGTGAGTGGCAAGGTAAGTATTACTATTTTTTTATCCTCTCTCCTTGCCCTCTTGAAATTAACAAAATGTTGGCCGCCATTCTGCTGAATTTGCATAAAGTCAATTGCAAAAAGATCAGGAACAAGAAAATCTGAATTTTTTGTACATTTCTAGGCAAACTGAATTTGCCTCAAGCAGACTTGCTCATCTCCAATAATCATGCCCGCTTTTCATAAGACACACCCTTTCACGCCCTTGTTTCCCACCCATTGGTCATCAGGGCTTTGTGTAATGATAAAACATCATGGCTCTGTCAACAAAAAGCCTACAGGGAGTATTAATGTCTGGCAGACTTCAGAAGGGTTTGCTGCGCCTTGGAGATTTGACAACTGTTCTGGGAGTCTAGGAGGTCTTCTCTATTCTGGGATGGAAGGTACCTTGTATCTGTTTTATATGGCCCAAATAGTGCCAGAAAAAACTAGTCAGACTGTGCACAAATAACAACTGCCTTTACAAAAGAAGAACTGGCACACCATGCTGTCCAGCTCCCGCTGCCGTTAATCCTTTCCAGTATCCCAATATACTGAGGGGGTTTGTAGGGTTCCAGTCTTCCTCTTGTCCCTCAATGAGTGTCCTCCTTTTGATTCCTCCTCACTTTGTCCAAATTACACATAAAGTAATGTAATTTAGAAATATAAGTTTTATGTAAATGTTTCCTTCAGTAGGGATGCTCCCAGCTATAGTCTGGGGCCAACTGGGCCTATACGTAAGTTTGGGGATTTGTATTCTCTATGTTGCCTACAATGCACATTGTATTTTTGTTCTTTTAATGTCCAGAACATATTTGTTCTAGCCATGTTCTATGTGTTCCTGTACAGTATATTCTCATTCAGAGATACCATCTGCCCAGAGTTGAGTCATATTAAATAATTTCTATTTTTTGTAACCCTGATACTGAAAGCCTAATGATCATGGCCACAGCCTCTTGGCACAAATTTTGCATCGGGCCCTGAATCTCTAATTTGCAAATTTTATCAGCGTTGTTATAATTTTGCTGAATGTACAACTAATATAGCCACTATTCACATGAACAGCACTATCATAAAACTACTCTCTATGCAGAAGAATATAAATATTATATTAATTTTGCCTATATGAAAGAATAAGACTATGGTAATATTACCCACATTTCCAAAAATATAAATGCTACTTAACTAATACTGCCAAACCTCACCCCCTCAAGGTAAAGCTCCACGATCATGATAAATTCTACAAGAATATAACTACTATAATACTGCCCCTATGTACAAGAATATAACTACTATAATACTGCTCCTATATACAAGAATATAACTACTATAATACTGTCCCTATGTACAAGAATATAACTACTATAATACTGCTCCCTATGTACAAGAATATAACTACTATAATACTGCCCCCTATATACAAGAATATAACTACTATAATACTGCCCCTATGTACAAAAATATAACTACTATCATACCGCCCCTATGTAAAAGAATATAACTACTATAATACTGCCCCTATGTACAAGAATATAACTACTGTAATACTGCCCCTATGTACAAAAATATAACTACTAAAATACTGCTTGTATGATTAGCTAAGCTCTCATCTCCTAGAATTCTTAATTCTCAACTGCCTTACTGTTCTTAGTTGTTTATAACCCCTTCATCTGCCATTGAAAAAGGAACATAGTATTAGAAGGCATCCTTTTACATGAATGCACCACTTTGAAATAAATAGTGAAATATTGGAAGTGAATTCACCAGAAAATAAGATGCTCTTTGCATGGACGTAAAGGGAACCTGTCAGCAAGATAGCCTACAGACAGTGTCAGGTCAGCGCCATTATATTGATTAAAATGATAGCTTGGTTGATGAAATCCGTCTTGTGGTTGTTCGTTAATGATATGCTCGTGCTCTGGGGTGGACTGTGGGGGTCTTCATGTGGTGCTCTGCTTAGGTATTCATCAGTATGGCTTCTGACAGGTCACTGATCCCTCACTGACCTGCCCCCTATTTTTACATAATCTGTTTGTACACTGACCTACACTGTCTGTAAGTTACTGTGTACAATCCTGCTGACAGGTTCTCTTTAAAGAGAAGCTGTCTTGCTGCCCAAACTACAGGCAGCATGAATTAGAACATGCCTACAATATTGCTGCCAGACATGATGATCTCTGAAACACCAAAGCATTAAACATAGTTTAAAGATCCAGCCGAGGAACATAGACAGACAAGAGACTAGTCTGGTACAGCGCCTGACCAGCTTCACCCCGCCCTGCTCTAGTAGATTGAAAAAAGTCTTGTATAACCCGCACCACAATTGTGGGTTTCCAGGGATATGGGGTACTTGGAGCCGAGCCTGTAGATTTCTATGGGGGATGTCACCGGTAGCGTGGCTCGGTCCGTGTCCCTGGCGGTCAGGCGTTAAAGGGGGTTTATTTACAGGGGATTTGGTAGATAACAGTTCGTGACGCCACCTGTAGTTGTCTGATCACTAAGACCAGCGCTGCAGTAGATCTCTGAGGGGATGTTGTGGCAGCTAGATGACGGGTCCCCCACAGGTGGGACTGGTCCCTCAAAGTCTATGGTATTAATGATGTAGGGTGCAAATAAATGAATCAGTCTCACACCATCCAGTGTCTTTCCATACCTTTTACTTGTCAGATGTTTAGGCAGGTCCCAGGGAAGCTGTTGGGGTGGAGGATGTGCTTCGAGATAACAGCTGAACAGGTTAGAGGCCTCCTTTACTTTCCATATGATGAGTCCAACTAGCATAGAGCTAAGTTCACTCCGAATACTCCAGCTAACTCCATAGCTGTACTGCCCGGTCAGTTTTGTGGTCGGAGCCTTCCAGTGATGGAACTAGGTTCTTGCTTTTGTCGTGCACTGACTCAAAGTTCCTATTCCACCTGACCCCTGTTACGTACCGACACTCCAAGGGCTGCTTTCTGCGACCTAAGGTCCAGTAAGACTCTGGTTTTTCTACCACTACGCCTGAAGCTGTAGCGGCACTTCGGTCCCCAGTGACCGGATAATTTGTGCAGGTATCCTATACCTAAGGCACTTCTCTGTTTCTTCCACTGCGCCCTTCGCCCTGTTCGCGCTTTTAGCATAAGCACTCCACACTTCCTAAGATAATACAAGTTAATCCTTTCTTGCTTCTTCCTTGGAGCTTGCTGACAGATTCTCAGTATTCTCCTAGTTCAGGAGCACGTCGACTGAACTTCACTGTCCTTGGGACAGGCGACTGAAGTCTCTGTTGCTAAATCTCCTTTCTTCCTTAATTGTCTCTGTCTTCTGGTTAAGCACAGCTCTGACTAGGCTAAGGTGAACTGGCTCACCCTTACCAGCCTCCACTTTAAGAACTGCTGACAGGATCTGGCTGAACTTCTTCCTCCCTCAAAATCCAGGCTAGACTGACCTGTCCGACGACAGGAAACTGACTGACTCTGCTGAATGACACTACCTATATATATCCTATGGGCGTGTCTAAAGTGTGTGATGGAGTGAATGGATATCGAGCATTAAACTGTTACCTCTCCGCACATCCTCCAGGGTACTGTGTGCCTTACACACAGGGCTACACATTCCCCTTTGGTAAAATACAGCACTCCCGGGCTGTGAAATATAAGAAGAAAGACATTTTGTTTTGCATTTAAACAATAAACATGAAACTCATCCCATCCGGGAGGTACGAAATCTTAAACGTTGCATTTTGTACAGTAGGAAAATACAAAAGTATTAAAACATCAAGATACTCAATAAATATTCACATTAATACTTGACTTTATTCTTTTTTTTGGAGGACCCGCACCAAAAACCTCCCACGTAGGTCCTGGGTGGGCTGCAGGACTTTACTGCAGACCTCTTTCTGGGCCCCACCACACGGGTTTTTCTTCTGAGGTAGTTGTATAATAGTGGCTTCGTGTAAAACCAATATAATGCACCGAAGCGCAACTATGTACAAAGATAAGTTCTGGGCTGGCACAGTCCTCAGCCTCTCAGTCCATGGCATAATAAAAGACACATATATATTTTCACTTCAATATTTACATTATATATCTATATATATACTTGTTTTAACTTTGATTTCACTTTACCCAACCAGGGTATTTGATGCAAAACTATGCACTCAACTTTTTCAAATTTTCATTCTTGTACCCAGCCGGGTATTCTACTCATTATAGAAAACATAGATACATTTGGCAATAAAGTGCAAATCTGGCAAAAATTCTCAAACTTTCTACAACGTTACATGCGGTAGACCCCTGTCTGGATCCTACCGGTCTTTACTTTTTAATTACTTCAACTACATTTTCCACCCCGGGGGCTGGAACAATGCGATGCTCCTTAGAGCACATGACAAACAGGTCGTGACCTGCTATCAGGGTTTGGGTCGCTACAGTCCTTGTGCGAACCACTGGGGGCGCTTCAAACTGCAATTGACATTCAGGGGACGATGCCAGGGCACGGCCTGGTGCAGCGGGAGCCCGGGACTGTGACGCGCTGGCAATGGTGACGTTACCTGCGTCGGGGACGGGTCACGGACGATTGTGACATTAAGGGCATACCATCCCTTCATACCCCAGTGCCGTGTGTAGGTGACTATGTCCCCATTAACCAGGTCTCTTCCCGGATGGCCTTGTGGTAGGTGGGACTCTACGTCGCGTCGGCTCACAAATACGCCTGGGTAAAGTCCCGGTTCCCGGATAAAACCCCAGCCCTTGCGGAACTGGAATTCGGTGACGCACCCCTGACGTCGTGGTTCCCTCCGGGTACCTTTATCGCGGCGAACGGTCTCCTTGTCCGCGATGAGCTCTGCATGCTGCCGCTGTCGGTTGCGCTGGGCCTCCTGTTCTTCCTCCTGCCTGTGTCGCTGCTCCTCTTTGCGACACGGCATCTCTCTTTCCCACTGGACCGCGTACGTGACGTCATCAATCCGCTCCATTGCATCCCAGTCAACGTCTGGTAACGATGGACAGGATCCCTCCGGTGTCCCTACCGGGGAACAATCATCTGCTGCGGCCTCCTGGCCGGGCGGGCGTTCCGGAATGGGCTGGACCTCCGCAACCTCCTTCGCCTCCACCGCTTCATCGGTGGGATCAGGGTCGGTACTTTTGGGGTAGCCTCCAGTTGCTCCTTAGCCTTGGGCAGCAGAAATTTAGGCAATTCAAATGGCGGAGGGTCGTCGAAGGGAGAGAACACCGCGTCCCACAGCCGCCGCTGTATCTGGGTACGCCGGCGTTTCTCAATCTCCTCCACGCCAGGTCGTTGCAGGATCATCTTCTTTAACCTTGCGTTTTCTTCTCCAATCTCCAGCAAGGCTTGCTGCAGGTGCAGGACCACAGATGGTTCCGGTTCTAGTGGCAGCTTGGCTGGGGAACGGGGCCTGCCTTCCACCGCTTCCCTGCTCGGCTGCACACGTCCTGCTTCCATCATACTCCAAGTCCGTACCTCGTACTTTTCCAGAACAGTCTGGTCTCTTCCGTGGAGGCGGGGTTTGCGTCTCCTCCTCTTAGCAGGGAAGGTGAAAAGGAGGCGGATCTCTTTTGCTGTAGGGCTGGATCGCACATTATAGTAGGCCTTGGAGAGGGCGGCCATAACTTTTCGCGCTTCAGGGGGGCACACGCCCACGAAGGCACGCCCACCTCTTCTCCAGCGCCTCAGGGCGCGAATATGGCGGCAAAGATGGCGGTATTTGGCGCCAAAAGTGCAATCAGTCCTTTTTCACTAAAACACTTCACAGGCACACAGGGCTCGCAATTCTGCAAGTTTCGGATCCTGTTCGTGACGCCAAGTTGTATAACCCGCACCACAATTGTGGGTTTCCAGGGATATGGGGTACTCGGAGCCGAGCCTGTAGATTTCTATGGGGATGTCACCGGTAGCGTGGCTCGGTCCGTGTCCCTGGCGGTCAGGCGTTAAAGGGGGTTTATTTACAGGGGATTTGGTAGATAACAGTTCGTGACGCCACCTGTAGTTGTCTGATCACTAAGACCAGCGCTGCAGTAGATCTCTGAGGGGATGTTGTGGCAGCTAGATGACGGGTCCCCCACAGGTGGGACTGGTCCCTCAAAGTCTATGGTATTAATGATGTAGGGTGCAAATAAATGAATCAGTCTCACACCATCCAGTGTCTTTCCATACCTTTTACTTGTCAGATGTTTAGGCAGGTCCCAGGGAAGCTGTTGGGGTGGAGGATGTGCTTCGAGATAACAGCTGAACAGGTTAGAGGCCTCCTTTACTTTCCATATGATGAGTCCAACTAGCATAGAGCTAAGTTCACTCCGAATACTCCAGCTAACTCCATAGCTGTACTGCCCGGTCAGTTTTGTGGTCGGAGCCTTCCAGTGATGGAACTAGGTTCTTGCTTTTGTCGTGCACTGACTCAAAGTTCCTATTCCACCTGACCCCTGTTACGTACCGACACTCCAAGGGCTGCTTTCTGCGACCTAAGGTCCAGTAAGACTCTGGTTTTTCTACCACTACCCTGAAGCTGTAGCGGCACTTCGGTCCCCAGTGACCGGATAATTTGTGCAGGTATCCTATACCTAAGGCACTTCTCTGTTTCTTCCACTGCGCCCTTCGCCCTGTTCGCGCTTTTAGCATAAGTGTGTCGACCCGCCACCACAATTGTGGGTTACCAGGGCAATGGGGTACTCAGAGCCGAGCCCATGGAAGTCTATGGGGATTGTCACAGGTAGCGGTGGCTCGGTCTGTGGCCCTGGCGGTCTGGCGTATGTTGGGGAATATTTACAGGGATAGATTTATATACAGTTCGTGACGCCACCTGTAGTCTTCTGGTAATTTGTACCAGCGCTGCTGTAGATCTCTGAGGGGATGGTGAGGCAGCTAGATGTCAGGTCCCCTACAGGTGGGACTCTTCCCTCAAAGTCTATGAAGTTAGTGAAGTCGGGTGCAGATAAATAACACAGTCTCACACGGTCAGCGTCTTTCCATACCTTTACTTGTAAGATGTTCAGGCAGGTCCCAGGGAGGCTGATCCAAGGAGAGTGTATCTTGAGACAGCAGCTGGACAAGTTAGGGGCCTCCTTTACTTTCAACACAATGAGTACAACCAGCCTGAAGCGTAGTTCCCTCAATAACTCCAGCTAATCCATAGCTGTACTGCCCAGTCAGTTTTGTGGTAGGAGCCTTCCTGCGAGAGAGCTGAATTCCTGTCTTGTCGTGCACGGACTCAAAGTCTTCACTCCCCCTGACCCCAGTTACGTACTGACTATATGGGCTGTTTGCCGCGACCTAAGGTCCGGTAAATCCCTGGTTTTCTTACCACTATGCTTGAAGCTAATAGTGATCCTTCGGTCCCCAGTGACCGTTGCAATGTGCAGGACTTCTTCAATCCAAAAGCACCTTTCCAATAATCTTTCCACTGTGCCTTTCGCCTTGTCCTCGCTGGTAGCATAAACACTCACACTTGCATAAAGTCGGGTAGTCACTTCCTTCATTCACTTCCTTCAAAGTTAGTTACAGATTCTCAGTTATCACTAGGCAGGAGCACGTCTCTGAACCTTTCACTGTCCTTGAGACAGGTGACTGAAGTCTTTCTGCACTAAGCTTCTTCTTTCTTTCAATGTATTCAGGTGAGGTACAGCTCTGACTAGGCTGAGGTGAAATAGACCACCTGTACTAGCCTCCACATTCTGAACTGATGATGAGCAGGCTGGACGACTTCCTCCCTCCAGCTAAACTCCAGACGTCTGCTCTGTCCGAAGACAGGAACTGAACTGACTCAAAATCACTCAACAAACATACACCCTGACCACTCCCTCAATAGTAACTACACTACCCTAAGGGTGTGTCTAGTGTATGTTGAGTGAATGGGTATTTAGCATTAAACTGCTGTCTCGCCACACACTCTCCAGGGTACTGCGTGTGCCTAACACCAGGGCTACACATTAGCACTCCACACTTCCTAAGATAATACAAGTTAATCCTTTCTTGCTTCTTCCTTGGAGCTTGCTGACAGATTCTCAGTATTCTCCTAGTTCAGGAGCACGTCGACTGAACTTCACTGTCCTTGGGACAGACGACTGAAGTCTCTGTTGCTAAATCTCCTTTCTTCCTTAATTGTCTCTGTCTTCTGGTTAAGCACAGCTCTGACTAGGCTAAGGTGAACTGGCTCACCCTTACCAGCCTCCACTTTAAGAACTGCTGACAGGATCTGGCTGAACTTCTTCCTCCCTCAAAATCCAGGCTAGACTGACCTGTCCGACGACAGGAAACTGACTGACTCTGCTGAATGACACTACCTATATATATCCTATGGGCGTGTCTAAAGTGTGTGATGGAGTGAATGGATATCGAGCATTAAACTGTTACCTGTCCGCACATCCTCCAGGGTACTGTGTGCCTTACACACAGGGCTACACAGTCTCACCTATGTGTGTACATGTAAGAGGATGTTCAGCAATGAATGAGATTCCCTAGTGCTATGAGGCATTTATATCCAGGGACTGCTACCTGCTATTCAAGAAGAACCCTGTGGAACCAGCAGGAAGAGGAAGAGTTTCAGGAGAAAAGTTCTGGAGGGAGCACCGGGTCATGTGGCTTTGATAACACAATTCCCCAATATAAAAGGCCCGAGCAGTGAGGTGGGAAGCATTTTGGTGCAACCGGTGAGATGAGCATGTGTGTGCAAGGGGACATTGAGGCAGAGATCCCGGAATGAGCCAGGAGGCCTGAAACAGCTTGTTACAATGTGCCACGAGCAGGTTTCAGACAACACCGGTCAAGGTCTGTGAACCATACCACACCAGTCAAGGCCTGAGGTTCAAATTGTGCCAGGCAACAGGCAGATCCAAGAACCAGTCTGTGCTGTTCAAGACCTGGTACCCAGCCCTCATTCATTCTGGCTCGGTAGATGACTGTCAAAGGTCAAGTGAAAACTCTGTGGGGATCTCGACCTAGACGTGGATGTCTGTGGCAGTGAGCTGGGCCGTTTCTTTCAGCACTGATGTACTATACAGGGTGCAGTCTGGGGTAGTGCAGCAGGCGGGACAGGGACTGGCCAGTGTGAGAAAGGCTCAGAGAATATTGCTTGACTTTGTCAGAAGGACTTGCGGCCTAGAGGGAATAACCAGAACCCCCCCCCCCCCCCACTAGGGCTTAAAGAAAGAGAAAGGAATATTGTGATAAAGCTCTATAAGTTTATGAACACTCCCAACATCGGGATTAGTTAGGTAATATAGAGAATTTGCTACATTTGTTATTATCACCATTGTACATTGCATACTGGATTCATACTGTTTTATATTTCATATCCTCTCTCTTGAACAACCCCTTCCAGTTCCCTTGTCAGAGAAATAAACAATTGAAATTGTTTACTTCCGACTTGCTCATATCTGTGTGTTGCATCCCATGACCTGTTTACATATACCGTTGGGTGTCCTTGGACCAGGGGCTCCTTCCTTGTCCCCAACGTTAGAAGCATCCTAGCTTGCCCTTTTCCTAGGATTACTTCTGATGGTGAACATGCCGGGGCCACGTACCTTGCCTTAGCCCCTGAATCCGCCCTCACTCTATACCTTCTCCCAGGGAAGAGAGGAGTAGTAGTGTACCATTATACACCAACCAGACTAACAAGGTAATACAAACAGGGATAAAAGGAAAATGCCAATCATACAAATATACTCACACATATAATAGAGGTATGCACCATGGAGGAGAGAGGAGGAGAGTGGAGGATGGGGTTAAACCAAAGTAGGTGAAGAAGGGGAATTAGCACTCACTCTAAACCTAACAAAAGTCACAGATAAATCCACCAAATGCCTTCTCAAATAACAACCACTAACCAACATCCTCCACCATGCAGCAAAAGATAACTCTGACAATGAGTGCTAGTCAGGGCCCAGTTTATATAGGAGATGGGAGTGGCTAAAAGTGAACAGCTGAGCCTTAATGCAAGAAAGCTTCCATGAGATCTCAACTGAGCAGATTAACCCCTGGATTGTTAAAAGAAACCTACACCATTTAATAAGAAGGTGAAGTGCTTTCAATCAGTGCAGGAGTAGGAGAAATCAGACGCCACTGTCTTCTGGCTCCTCTCTGTCACAATAAACTCGTGACACTCGGAGAGATCTGCAATCGTTGTGTGTGGCCCAGCTATGTAAGGCACACATAATTCAGGAGAATGCACAGGAAGGTAACCGCAAAAGCTTGATATCCATTCACGTCACTCACACTTTCAGACACACCCACTAGGGGTATAAGAGGGAGTGACACGTAGCAGTCAGCGTTCAGTCTAGTTCAAGCCTTGGGAGACTCAGGAGTGAGTCATCCCCCAGATAGTTTCCTGTCTCAGGACAGTTGAGATCATTGAGAGTTCAGTCTGGACTTGGAAGATACTGAGAGCTGTTCAGTGAGCTCAGGAGAAAGCTGACATTTCCATCAAAGCTACAAGTGCTTATGTTAAGAGCGAGAGCAGGGTGAAGGGCGCAGTGGAGAAGATTGATGCTAGTGCACCAGGTACCAGATTACCTGCACTAATTCACCGGACACCGGGGTCCGAAGCGTTGCTAGCACTTCACGCCTAGTAACAAGATAACCGGAGGCTTTCTGGACTACAGGTCGCAGAAGGTAGCCCTAAGCGCTGATACGTAACCAGAGTCAGGGAGAACGGGACTTTGAGTCAAGTGCACGACAAAAGTAAGGACTTAGTTCTCTCAACATCTGATAGTCAGAGACATAGAAGGCTCCACCACAATGTCGGCCGGGCGTTGCAGCTATTGAGAAAGCTGGAGATTGCAGAGTTAACTTCGCTTCATGCAAGTTTGGACTCACATACATATGAAGTAAAGGAGGCCTCTAACCTGCTCAGCGGTTATCCCAAATGTGCATTCTCCACCCCGACCAGCTTCCCGGGACCTGCCTGAAACACCTACAAGTAAAGGTATGAAAAGAAGCTGCATTGTGTGTGATTGAATTCTTAACTACACCCTGCATCATCACCATAGACTTCCAGGGACCCATCTCACCTGTGGGAGACTTACCACCCAGCTGCCCCCATAACATCCCCTGTGAAGATCCTTATAGCAGCGCTGGTCCAATTGATCAGACACCGCAGGTGGCGTCACGAACTATTCTAATCTACTATTCCCCTGTAAATATCCCCCATTGCATGACCGCCAGGGCCACGGACCGAGCTCTGCTGCCAGTGACAACTCCCATAGACTTCCATGGGCTCGGTGCCGAGTACCCCATAGCCCTGGTACCACCAATGTGGTGCGCGTCATTCTTTTGGCGTCACGAACAGGATTCGAAAGCTTGCAATTGTGAGTCCTGTGTGCCTATATTGAACTGTTTGGTGAAAAAGACTGTTGGCTGTGTTTGGCGCCATAATACCGCCATCTTTACCGCAATATTCGCGCCCTCAGGCGCTGGTGAAGAAGGGGGGCGTACCTGAAAGAGCGCGCTGTTGCTTGGACACGCCCCCAACTCTGACGCGGCGGCAGGTCCTGTGAAACAGGAAGTGAACGCTCTGACATCAGAGCGCCAGCGACAAAGGTCCTGTCTCCACCGCTGTGCCTGCGACGCTGCAGCCTGTGAAAGAGGTAGGCTCCGATTAACCAAGGGGGCATCAACATGTCGCAGCAACCGGCAGACGGAGCGGCCCCCGCCGGTGGCCCCAATAGCCCACCGCTTGGCGTTGTAGTGCAGGATGGAGGTGCGGGCCCCTCACCTGGCCCGGTGGTCCCGCTCATGCCGCTAATGCTCCCATACATGCCTGGAGCGAAGTGGCTCCCCCAGTACAGCGGCGAGCCAGACACCCTGCCAGGGTTTAAACGGAAAATATGTAGCATCCTAGACATGTACTCAATGACTGAAAAGCAAAAAGCTGCTGTGGTAATAGGACAGTTAGCTGGTGCGGCTGAGAGAGAAGTAGAGACTTGGACCACTGCAGACCAGGAGTCGGTACCTGCGATTCTCTTAAAGCTACAGGCCATCTTTGAGGACCGCACAGAAACGGATCTCCGGATGGCATTTTATCAGTGCTTCCAGAGACTGGGTGACAGTATTAGGGACTACGCCTGCCGACTACAGGGGGCCCTGCGAGCGCTCAAACAGGCTAACCCTACAAGTGCCATTGATGAAAGCCAAATGTTGAAAGAACAATTCGTACGGGGACTGAGGTCTCCAGCGGAAGGCAGGACTGTAAACTGGTGGTCCTTGGATCATCCAGATGCCACTTTTGATGCCCTAAAGGACATGGCAATAAAAGGACTGCGACCCCTGGAAAAGCCTGAAGTGGCAAATCAGTATCACCCGGGTGAAGCCACGCTAAAGCCGGCAGTACCCACCTTTTCCCCGCAGGTGGCAGAAGTTAAAACGCAGGTGCGCCCCCTAGCGAGTTGGAATGTCTGCGCTCAGAAGTGCGCCAGCTGACTGAGAACTTGGCCACTGTAATGAATGCCCTGCAACTGCGGAAAGAGGAAGGAGGAAAGATCCTACTAGCCGACTGTCCGGAGGATGTCCCTTGGATGAACCGGAGGAAATGGAGGACGTCGCCTCACCGGAGGAGGACCACGCCACCCCCAGGAGCGACTCCTGATCAACACCATCCTCGCCGAGAGATCATCTGCTACCGCTGCAACCAAAAAGGTCATATGGCTCAGCAATGTCCTTTAAACGAGCCGATCCTGGGTCAGAGGGCCAACACCCAGGAGTAGACTCATCAGGCCCCTTAGACTGGAACCGCAGATTCGTGGGAGGACGGCCCTACCTGTCCATAATTCTGGACGGGATTGCAATCCCTGCACTGCTGGACACTGGATCTCAGGTGACTATCATACCTGATGTCCTCTACAATAAATTTTGGTCCGTGGACAGGCTCCAGCCCCCGAGCCCTGACTTTACAGTATACGCCACCAATGGTCTCCCTGTTGAAGTACTCGGAGCCAAAAATGTGAACGTAAAAGTGGGCAGGGTGGAGCTGAAGGATCAGGGACTTCTAGTAGTAAGGACTGTAAATGAGGAGAGTGGCTTAAATGTGATATTAGGTACTAACGTTATCAGTAACTGTCTGGGAGAAGTTGTGTTTTTGCTCCAACAGCTCGCTGAAGTTGCCAAGCCAAAGCAGAAGGGAGTGATCCAGAGGGAGATCCGGGCCCTGATGTGCCAGCAGCAAGCGAAGCTTACAGATGGTGAAATCGGTAATGTACGGGTCACAGACTCGAATCCCATTGTAATACCCCAATGAGTGAAATGTTGATATGGTGTAGAGCAGCCATAGGTCTGAAAGGACAGAACTACCAAGCAGTAGTAGAGCCCCATCGTTCAGAACACAGACCTACACTCATGACTGGTAGAGGGGTAGTGGAAGTAATAAATGGGAGAGTACCAGTACGACTTCTCAACTGGGGAGACGACGAAGTGAATTTACCACGTTATGCCACAGTTGCTAAATTACATGCCGTAGATAACAATTCTATCCTCACAACCGAGTCCTTAGCCTCCCGCCAACCAGCGGAGGATAATGATCCGGCAACCCCGGTAGCGGAATGGTGTCAGCAGCTTCATATAGGGTCAGACACCACTTCCGTCCACCAGAAACAGGGGGTACTACGGGTGGTACAAGAGTACGCACAAGTATTTAGCAAACACCCACTTGACTTTGGGACAATTAAGGGAGTACAGCATCATATTCCTACAGGCAGTCATCCTCCCATCAAAGAGCGGTACAGGCCTATACCTCCAGCCCACTATCAGAAAGCTAAGGAAATGTTACGTGACATGAAGGAAGCCGGGGTGATAAGGGATAGTTGTAGTCCCTGGGCAGTACCTCTAGTTCTAGTTAAGAAAAAGGATGGTAGCATGAGAATGTGTGTAGATTACAGACAAGTCAATCGCATAACACATAAAGATGCATACCCATTACCACGCATAGAGGAATCCTTAGCTGCTCTGAAAACGGCTAACTATTTTTCTACCCTCGACCTTACTAGTGGGTACTGGCAAGTAGCTGTGGCTGAGGAGGATCGGGAGAAAACTGCTTTCACCACCCCAATGGACTCTGTGAGTTTGATAGAATGCCGTTTGGCCTTATCAGTGCCCCAGGAACATTCCAGAGAGTGATGGAGAGCTGCCTGGGACATCTCAACTTCTAAACTGTGCTGCTGTACCTGGACGACGTAATCGTGTACTCCAAGACATATGAAGATCATCTGAAGCACCTGGCAGAGGTATTCGAGTCACTGTCCAAGTATGGGATGAAACTGAAGCCCTCAAAGTGCCATCTGCTCAAACGGAAGGTACAGTACTTGGGACATATTGTCAGTTCCGAAGGAGTAGCGCTGGACCCGAGAAGGTCACAGCCATCCAGAAATGGCCGGAGCCGAAGAATCTAAAGGAGGTGCGTCAGTTCCTGGGACTAACAGGTTACTACAGAAGGTTTGTAAAAGATTACACCAAGAAAGCGGCGCCTTTACAGGACCTCCTGGTAGGACAACCTCTCAAGAGCAGAAACCCTCCATTCAATTGGGGTAAAGAACAAACTGAGGCATTCAAAGAGATGAAAGAGATCCTGACAGGCGATGAAATCTTAGCCTACCCAGATTACAGCCAACCGTTCCTGCTATACACAGATGCCAGTAACGAAGGATTAGGAGCTGTCCTCAGTCAGAAGCAGAATGGCCAAGAAAAAGTCATCGCATATGCCAGCAGAAAACTCAGGCCAACTGAGAGGAACCCGGAAAACTATAGCAGCTTCAAACTGGAGTTCCTGGCGCTGGTCTGGGCCATTACCGAAAGATTCAAACATTACCTTGCCTCCAACAAGTTCACTGCGTACACAGACAACAACCCCTTGACGCACCTTGAAACAGCCAAGCTGGGAGCCATGGAGCAACGTTGGATGGCTCGGCTGTCAAACTATCAATTTACCATCAAGTACAGGGCGGGCCGTAAAAATGCCAACGCGGACGCCTTGTCCAGAATGCCGCATGAATCCGACACGGAGGAAGAATCAGATGATCTGGAAGAAATCGAGCTACCTGCGTTCCACCGAAATGGGATGGTCCAAGAGCAACGAGTCTACAGAAAGCGGTGTGGTGAGATGTTGAACCCTTTACCTCATCACAGCTGGAAGGAGACTCAGGACAGCGATCCAGTGGTCAGCCGTGTCAAGGAGCTGATAAGACAGGAAGGTTCCTCCTTGGAGAAAGATGCACCTATACCAGCAAAGCTCCTGTGGAACGAGAGAAGCCGGTTGTTCGTCTACCGTGAGAAGTTGTGCAGGAGATACGTCGACCCAAGGACCCATGAGATGGTTTGGCAGATAGTGGTCCCCAGAGCAGACATCCAAATGGTGTTGGAAGCCTACCACGATCAAGCAGGACACTTTGGCTGGAAAAAGCTGGAGACCCTGTTGAGGTGTCGGTTCTACTGGGTAGGGATGCGCAGCTCCATCGAGAAGTGGTGCCGGAACTGTGGACCCTGTGGCCTCAGACGAAAAGACTACTGTAGTCAGAAGGCACCCCTGCAGCCTATCCGGACGACTCGTCCCTTGGAGATTGTGGCATTGGATCACGTCAAGTTGTCACCA
Organism: Oophaga sylvatica; assembly: GCA_033576555.1. Classification (NCBI taxonomy): domain Eukaryota; kingdom Metazoa; phylum Chordata; class Amphibia; order Anura; family Dendrobatidae; genus Oophaga; species Oophaga sylvatica. The sequence goes on from JARQOD010000002.1 coordinate 19,241,934, forward strand.
AGCAGGTCGGGATACACATACGCCCTGACTATGGTGGATCACTATTCCAAATTTCTGGTGGTCGCCCCTGTCAAAGATCTGACAGCAGAGACAGCAGCAAGAACCTTCCAAGCAAGTTTCTGCAGACCACACGGATATCCGGAGCAGGTGCTGACTGATCGAGGTCCTGCATTCGAAGCTGAACTGTTTAAGGAATTCTGTCAATTGTATGGGTGTAAGAAGATCAGAACAACACCATACCACCCTCAGACCAATGGCCTTTGTGAAAAGATGAATCACATTGTCATTGATTTACTGAAATCTGTACCACTGGAAGAAAGAAATCGGTGGCCAGACTTGTTACCTGACATGGTCGACTTGTATAACCACATACCCGTAAGTTCCACCAACTGCACTCCAGCCTACCTTATGAGAGCAAGACCCGGAAGGCTGCCAATGGATTTGGAACTTGGTGTGGTAGAACCAGAGGCTGATAACAATGCTGAAGATTGGGACACGAATCGACAGGAACAGTACAAGAGAGTACAAGCCTGCGTAGAAGACAGTCTCAATAAAGTAAGGGAAAAGCAAGAGAAGAACTATAACAAAAATGCTCCCGCTACGCCTTTTATGCCTGGAGAAATGGTGCTCAAAAGGAAAAGAAGAATGCACAAGTTGGATGATCAGTGGGAACAAGAGCCATATGTCGTGCAAAATTCCAATTTTGATAACAGAAAGGTCTGTGCCATTAGCAAGGATGGAGGAAAAACGACGGCAACTGTGTCTAGAGATCATTTAAAGTTGTGTCCTGGCCCATTAAAGCTCCGTGAAGAAAACCCTGTTGTCAATCAGGAAGAGAGTGATGAAGCGGTCATACATACGGATTTGGGAGATTTACCTGCAGATTGGCCCAGAGTGGGAGATGCTGTAATCATTCCTGTGCTGCAGTTTTATCAACCGCAAGAAGAGTCTCTACATCCAGTCATACTAATCGTGACAGTAGAGCCAGTTCCAGAGGGACCTGTTCCGGCAGAACCCCAAGAGGCAGAACCCCAAGAAGCGGAACCACAAGAAACAGCACCACAAGAAGTGGAGTCCCCTGGTGAAGCAGTACCGCATCGCCCAGTCGCTAGCATGCTTGCCAGGTCCCTAGAGAGGTGGAGTCGTATCTATAGTTTGCCGTTACGCAGAACAGATAGGCTAGAGACTACTATACCTGATGCTACCCCACGTAGGTCAGAACGTATCACTAAAGGAAGATTACCTATTCGTTATCAAGAGTAGTCCTAGTAAATTGTCTAGCAAGACCCAGACAGGGTTTATTGTCACTGACAAATTGTATAAAGTTTGATAAAGTTTTACAAAGAAGATTTTGCACTTTAATAGAAGTTAAAGTATAATGTGACATGTCTTAATATGTGTTTTAACCATGCTAAATGGACTGCGTGGCTGTGGACTGTGCCAGCCCAAGAACTTGTATTGTAAATAGTTTGCACTACTGTGCTACATCTTGGTTTTACACGAAACCATTACTACCTCTGAAAGAAAACCCGTGTGGTGTGGCCTAGAGTGAGGTCTGCAAAAGGAAAGTCCTGCAGCCCACCCAGGACCCACGTGGGAGGTTTTGTGCGGGTCCTCCACAAGAATATCGTCTAGTATTTATGGAAATGTTTTGATACTTTGATACTTTTGTATTTTTCTAATGTACAAATTGTAACGTTCAAGATTCCTCACCTCCCGGATGGGATGAGTTAAAAATGTTTATGTTTAATGCAAAACAAAAATGTTTTCTTTTTCTCTTTTACAGCCCGGGAGTGCTGTGTTTAACCAAGGGGGGATGTGTGGCCCAGCTATGTAAGGCACACATAATCCAGGAGAATGCACAGGAAGGTAACCGCAAAAGCTTGATATCCATTCACGTCACTCACACTTTCAGACACACCCACTAGGGGTATAAGAGGGAGTGACACGTAGCAGTCAGCGTTCAGTCTAGTTCAAGCCTTGGGAGACTCAGGAGTGAGTCATCCCCCAGATAGTTTCCTGTCTCAGGACAGTTGAGATCATTGAGAGTTCAGTCTGGACTTGGAAGATACTGAGAGCTGTTCAGTGAGCTCTGGAGAAAGCTGACATTTCCATCAAAGCTACAAGTGCTTATGTTAAGAGCGAGAGCAGGGCGAAGGGCGCAGTGGAGAAGATTGATGCTAGTGCACCAGGTACCAGATTACCTGCACTAATTCACCGGACACCGGGGTCCGAAGCGTTGCTAGCGCTTCACGCCTAGTAACAAGATAACCGGAGGCTTTCTGGACTACAGGTCGCAGAAGGTAAGCGCTGATACGTAACCGGAGTCAGGGAGAACGGGGACTTTGAGTCAAGTGCACGACAAAAGTAAGGACTTAGTTCTCTCAACATCTGATAGTCAGAGACATAGAAGGCTCCACCACAATGTCGGCCGGGCGTTGCAGCTATGGAGAAAGCTGGAGATTGCAGAGTTAACTTCGCTTCATGCAAGTTTGGACTCACATACATATGAAGTAAAGGAGGCCTCTAACCTGCTCAGCGGTTATCCCAAATGTGCATTCTCCACCCCGACCAGCTTCCCGGGACCTGCCTGAAACACCTACAAGTAAAGGTATGAAAAGAAGCTGCATTGTGTGTGATTGAATTCTTAACTACACCCTGCATCATCACCATAGACTTCCAGGGACCCGTCTCACCTGTGGGAGACTTACCACCCAGCTGCCCCCATAACATCCCCTGTGAAGATCCTTATAGCAGCGCTGGTCCAATTGATCAGACACCGCAGGTGGCGTCACGAACTATTCTAATCTACTATTCCCCTGTAAATATCCCCCATTGCATGACCGCCAGGGCCACGGACCGAGCTCTGCTGCCAGTGACAACTCCCATAGACTTCCATGGGCTCGGTGCCGAGTACCCCATAGCCCTGGTACCACCAATGTGGTGCGCGTCATTCGCAAGGAGAAACCAGCCAGGGGTGTCACTGGACTAATTTCGTCTCTAATTATGGCTCTTGGCCAGATCCTTAAATTGGCCATATACATTAGACGGCTGTCTGCAAAACAATGCTTCGGTCAATTGTTTGGCTGTCAGCCATCACAGTCATCGCTCACATACACCGGAGCGCTCGTGCTTTCTCTATGAGAAAGTTGTTGACGGTCACATTGGCTGGCGTCTTATCTGAGTGAGAACAGTGCAGTCTGAAATTGGGCATGCACGATCGACTTCTTTCCTGACTATCAGTTGGGCTGGTGTCCCCATACACATTAGACATCGGTCAAACCAGATGATATTGGTAGTTTCAGCCAACATTAGTCTGACGTGTATGGGCCCCTTTAAACTGAATCGCCAGAACAATTCAGAGACAAACATATCTGGCTGCAATCATGCAGTCAGGCTCTGATTCATGGTTTGTTGTGGCTGATAGAAAGGGGTGAACAGTGGGAATCCTTCTTCTATCTTTTAATGCCAAATCCAAATCAACATGAGAAAGTCTCTATCATATCTGAACAGTGCTAAACTTCATGCTTAGGTTGCTGCAACCCTCTGTGATCAGCTGTTGGCACTTGATTATTTTCCCTGCAGTGGCCACTATGGGAAGAATGTGGTATTACACACAGACATTGAAATATATGGGAAACTGTAGTCTGTTATGCATATATGTATATGATGCATCCTGTTTAATGATAAACAGAAGGCAGAGGAACATATTAGCTTTTGCTTTTGTGTCTGACTATGAGTTTTATTTTTTCTATTACTGCAATACTTTTCCTGTTAAATTCCTTCTGCTTCAGCCATGTGTTTTGAGCCCCAGCGTTGATCCGTAATTATACGTTCTATTGCCTGCAAGCTATAGAGAGGCTCGGAACGGAAATGAGGTGTCATTGTGCATCCAATGGGTCTTTAAGAAAGAGGAGCCAACAATGGGAACAGATTGGTGAGAATATAATGAGGGTGAATTTGTAATAAAAGCCTCATTCAACCGTAAGATAAATGGCTGAAACAAGGCAAATATCATATAATTATTGGAAAAAAACGAGATAGGCGGTGAAGATAAAGGCAAACAAAAGGCTTTCACATGTTCAGCTTCCTCTGAAGATCAGGATATGTTTAATGACTCAGAAGATAGGCCCGGCCTCTGTTTAACAGGAGCTGCTCATGAGGGGCAATTAAAAGCTCAACGATACTGGTAATTATTTACGTGACGCTGGGGAGAAATTCTTCAGAAGTCATCAAGACTTATTAGATAAGATGAAGAATTTTTAGCTCACATTGCCGGCAGTCGTACTCGGTTTCCTTAGGCATAATATTCTTCATATAGTCTTGTAAGACTTATAGATGTTAATCGACCCATATATGGGGGTAAAATTACTTCCCGTCTACATAGATGGTAATTAGACTAGTTCCTTGGATAAATGTTAACTTGCTTAGTGAATAATCACACTTATCATACTTTAAGGAATTCTTAGTCTCACTGCTCGCTTAGTAAAGAATCCATTGTCTCACTGCTCGTACAGTAAACAATCCCTAGTCTCACTGCTCATACAGTAAAGAATCCATAGTCTCACTGCTCCTACAGAAAAGAATCCATAGTCTCACTGCTTGTACAGTAAAGAATCCATAGTCTCACTGCTCATACAGTAAAGAATCCATAGTCTCACTGCTCGTACAGTAAAGAATCCATAGTCTCACTGCTCATACAGTAGAGAATCCACAGTGTTGTGAATGGACTTGAGATGAGTTCTGAGCGGAGGCTCCCTCTGGTGGTTACAAGCGGTACTGGACTGTCCAGTGAAGATTGTGAGGATTGGGAATCAGGTGTTACTGACTGGTCTTATATAAGGGAGTCACCTTCCCATCAGGGTTGCCGGTGATCAATTGTTCTGGTCTTAATCCTTGATTCCTGTTTCCTTGGTAGCCTGCTGTGTCGTGTCTGCATCTCCTGCTAACAGATAAGACATTTTCTTCTTTTTGTTTTTGTGCTTGATTTTTGCATTTTGTCCTGCACTTCTGTGGGGGCCTTCAGGGTCCCCTCCGGGGGCTTTTGCCCTCTCAGTTTAGTTCAGCCACTGATGTTTGTACATTTGCTTTTTCCAGTTTTTTCAGTGGCTGCTGTTTTGATTTTGTTACACCAGAGAACTAATTTAGGTGGTAGAGGTCGTGTGATCTCAGGTGTTTTTGAAATTAGTAGAGTTGGTGCTTTTCAGGGTTTTTTGGGATTGCAGTAAGTGCCCTTCCTATCCTTTTCTATTTAGGTAGTTTGGGCCCCAACGTTTGCTCATACTATTTTCTGTCTTTGTCAGTATTTCTTCTTGTCTAACCGCCATTACATGTTTGGGGGCTTTCTATGTTCTTTGGGGATCTGCTCCGGGGCAGATAGCTTTCCTCTTTCTATCTTTAGGTGTAGTTAGTTTCTCAGGCTGTGACGAGGCGTCTAGGACCAACGTAGGAACGCTCCACGGCTGCCTCTAGTTGTGGTGGTTAGTCAGGGTACTGCAATCTCATAGTTTCAAACTGCTCTGGTGTATTGCCTTTTTTACCTGCACTCCTCAGCTACCGAAACATAACACCACAGTCTCTCCGCTCTTACAGTAAAGAATCCATAGTCTCACTGCTCGTACAGTAAAGAATACATAGTCTCACTGCTCATACAGTAAAGAATGCATTGTCTCACTGCTCGTACAGTAAAAAATCCATAGTCTCACTGCTCGCATAGTAAAGAATCCATTGTCTCACTGCTCGTACAGTAAATAATCTATAATACTGACATCTGTGATGATGATTAAAACTTCTTTCCTCCAGATGTAGAAGATATCCTTTTGTTTGTTGTTAAAGGTCTACTTGTAAAAATATGATACAGATCTCTGTACTTTCCCTTTATACATTTGTACATTGCAATTAGATCACCCGTTAGCCTTCAATTTAGCATCAAACTCGATAACCCAGCATCAACCACGAGTCATAATACATTTTTGAGGGAAAAATAGACCCAAATAAGTGAAGGGTCATGCCGGACCAGGTTTAGAGATGGTAGGCTTCAAACATGAAGGCAGTAGACTTTAGGAAAAGGGATGTGCAACATTTTTTGCTCAAATGGACACATTATCAGATTGAAACAACCCCATGAGCCGCACTGAAGGACCATAAAAATAACATCATAACCATCTAATGGGTGCTGCTTCCATTTTTAAGACTCACACCTATCAGAATTCCCAGAAGATCGGAGAAGGGCAAATGTTGTCCCAATCTTCACAAAAGGAAAGAAGACGGAGCTAGGAAATTACAGGCCAGTGAACCTTCCTTCTATACCAGGAAAGATATTTGAAAAAAATATTAAACAGAATGTATATAAGTACTTGGATAAGAATACAGAAATTAACCAGAGCCAGCATGGGTTTGTAGCAAACATGTCATGCCAGACTAATCTAATTTCCTTCTATGATGGTGTAATAACGTGCAGGTGCCGTGTATGTCACCACGGAATAGAGTCAGATCAACAGTGAAGGATTTATTTACAAGGATAAGATTCTCCTCGCAGGGAGAAAATAGTGGAGGTTAAACTGATATTATAACAGTGTATTAAACGGCATATGGGGACTAGAACAAGTAATCAAACAGTCGAGCAGAATAACGATAATTAATGGGAGGTTCGGGAAACTTATCAGTCTGAAGAAATCTTGCCCTCGCAGGGTCGTCTTCTCCAATCTCCAACGTAGACGCAGACAGCAGCGGAACTTGTAGTCTCTGTGAACGCTGTAGTCTCTGTGAACGCTGCAGGGGGGGTGATGATGACATCACAGAAGAACGATTATAGGCCAATAAATCCATAAAAAATAAATCATTATTGAGAAATACAAAACGTTTACATCATAAAACAAGAGACAAAGGCAGTGTAAAGGTAACAGCACGGACAACCGCGCAACCTGGGGAGAGGAGATGCACTGACCCTGGAAAACCTGGCACAAGAGGAAACCGTGTCCCTGATCAATAGCGGGAAAAGCGATAGATGGTACAAGTGTTAATATATGGTATTTGGCTTCATGTCTTCTGACTCACTGCAGTTAGGACTTCAGTTCTGGTCCCTATCCAGAACGGTTGTGGGAATTGCGATGTATTGACAGGACACTATCTGTTTTTTTGTACTCATTGAGCTTTAGACAGTTTGGAATATGGCGGATACTTTTTATATTACCTCTCATAGAGAGGTTCTTTATAGATATTAACACTTATACCATCTATCGCTTTTCCCGCTATTGATCAGGGACACCGCTCCCTCTGGTGCCAGGTTGGTGGTCTCCTCTCCCCAGGCTGCGCGGTTGTCCGTGCTGTTACCTTTACACTGCCTTTGTCTCTTGTTTTATGATGTACACGTTTTGTATTTCTCAATAAAGATTTATTTTTTATGGATTTATTGGCCTATAATCGTTCTTCTGTGATGTCATCATCACCCCCCTGCATGTTTATCCTTAACGATAGGTCTGAGTAGTGCTCCTTACTTTTGGCTCCTTTAGAACATCACAATATGTCTTGGATACGCCTGTTCTTTTTATCCATCAGTATTTTTCATCACTGTGAACGCTGTAGTCTCTTTTGGATGGTAACCGAGTTCTCCAGGGTTAAGGTGGGAGATAGGGGACACTGGGACAAACTGAGTCTCCCCTACTCTGAGTCTCTGCTTCAATACTAACAGTCTCTCCGCCAGAACAATGCTCAATCTTTGGTTAAGCTTCTCTGCTGGAATCAGGGGCTTTGACCTATCACCGGGCCACCGTGACTATGCGCGCGGGTCTCCATCCCCGCACGGTCAGGAGGGCGTCTTGCTCTAATCTATGGAGACTCCGCATTCACGTACTCACAGACAGCAGTAAGTATGTCCCGTCCTCCTGTCTTTGCTCTCTGACAGGGAGTTCTCTCTCCTCCCTTGCGTGTAGCTGTCTCCTGATCAGTCTGCCACACACTCTGCTCTCGGTTCTGCATGCCAAGTTTTCTCGCCCTCAGCCTGTCTGGCTTCCTGTCCCGGTCTGAAAATGTCCCCCCTAGGAAACCTACTGTACAGCTCCATGGTTCTGGACACGGAGCAGAGGAGATAACACCTTCCAACTCTTCCTGTGCTTCACACCCTTACAATGGAATCACTGACTGGGTGGATCAGGGAAATGCGGTAGATAAAGCATATGTCGACTTCAGCAAAGTATTTGATAAAGTATGTCATACTATCCTTATTGAAAAAATGACCAAGTATGGGATTGACAAGGCTACTAACTGGCTCAGTGATCATATGAAAAAAGTGGTAAGAAATGGTTGCACATCCAGTTGGAAAAGTGTTTCAAGTGGGGTATCGCAAAGCTCTGTCCTGTCCCCAGTGTTGTTCAACATTTTTATAAATTATCTAGATAAGGGAACTGAAGGTTCATATTTGCAGATGATACAAAGCTAGGAGGAATAGCTAACACTATAGAAGACAGAGAAAGGATTCAGAAGGATCTACTTAAGTTTGAACAATGGGCAGTGACTAATAGAATGGTATGTAACAGAGAAAAAATTGAATATTCTACATCTGGGCAAGAAAAATTAAAATTACATCTATGGAATGGGAGGAATAGAACTAAACAGCAGCACGTGTGGAAAAGACTTGAGTATACTAATAGATGACAGACTGCACATGAGTCAACAGTGTGATACAGCAGCAAAAAAGGCAAACATAGTTCTAGGATGTATTAAGAGAAGCATAGAGTCTAGATCGTGTGAAGTAATTATCTCCCTCTACTCCTCCTTGGTCAGACCTCATCTGGAATACTGTGTCCAGTTTTGGGCATCACATTTTAAAAAAGACAATGAAAAACTGGAGCAAGTTCAGAGAAGAGCTACCAAGATGTTGAGCGGACTGCATAGTACGTCTTACAAGGAACGGTTACAGGATCTGGGAATGTTTAGCTTGCAAAAAAGAAGACTGAGAGGAGACTTAATAGATGTCTACAAGTATCTGAAGGGCTGTCAGTGTAGAGGGATCATTTTTATTCTCATTTGCACATGGAAACATGAGAAGCAATGGCCTTAGGCCTGTTTCACACGTCCTGATATTTCCGGTACCGTAGTGTCTGTGTGTCCGTGTGTGTAATACTTGCAACACACCCATGTGCCGTATCAGTACCACACATACCGGCGCCAGGGAAGCAGCAGTACAGTTAGCGCTGTTCCCTGATGCCAGCTGCTGAAGATGGCTCGCATCATTCTTCCCTGCTCTGCCTGAGATCAGCGCAAAATTCTCATGATGATCTGCGGTGAACTCACTGAGGTGAACTGCAGTGAAATCAGTGACTTTTTCAGTTTTTTCAGTTCAGCACAGCTGGGAATGCAGATTAAGTTACCGGCGGTAACCTCGATGATGTCACCACTGGTCACTTATGCTGCACCTGCTGCAGATTATTTATCAGTTGTTCTCCACTTGGACGGTTGCAACTATTAATCCCCAGGCATGGATTACGGTGTGGGACAGAACGACAGACAGGTGAGGGATATTGTTGTTTTTTTATTTTCGTTTTATTACAGGAGACGTTGGCTTCAATGGAATGGGCATTAGGTGAGTATAAACATGTTTATTTTTAAATAAAAACGGAAGAGTGTTTTGTTTTATTTCAAATAAAAGACTTTATTCTTGCTGTGTCTTTATTTACCATGTAACTATAGAATTAGTAATGCATAGGTGTGTGTAGCCCTGGTGTGAAGGCACACGCAGTACCCTGGAGGATATGTGGAGAGGTAACAGTTTAATGCTCAATAAACATTCACTCCATCACACACTTAGACACACCCATAGGATATATATAGGCTAGTGAGATACAGCTCAGAGAGTCAGACGGAGAGAGGAGTTAGCAGCAGGACCTTCAGTCTCCTGTCCCAAGGACAGTGGAGTTCAGTGACGTGCTCCTGAACTAGAAGATTACTGAGCACCTGTTAGCAAGCTCTGGGAAGAAGAAAGAAGGGACTAGCCTGCATTACCTAGGAAGTGTGGAGTGCTTATGCTACAAGCGCGGACAGGGCGAAAGGCGCAGTGGAAGGAATTCAGAAGTGCCTTAGGATTGGATTATCCTGCACATTGTCACCGGTCACTGGGGACCGAAGCGTCACTATAGCTCCAGGCATAGTGATAGAAAAACCAGAGGCTTACTGGACCTTAGGTTACAGAAAGCAGCCCTTGGAGTGTCGGTACGTAACTGGGGTCAGGGAGAGTGGGAACTTTGAGTCACTGCAGGACCACATTAGGAACCCAGCTCTCTCAAAGGAAGACTCCGACCACAAAACTGACCGGGCAGTACAGCTTTGAAGAAGCTGGAGTTCTTGGAGGGAACTAAGCTTTATGCTGGTTGAACTCATCATCTTTGAAAGTAAGGAGGCCCATAACCTGTTCAGCTGTTATCTCAAAGCACATCCTCCACCCGACCAGCCTCCCTGGGACCGCCTTATCATCTGACAAGTAAAAGGTATGGGAAGAAGCTTCTATGTGTGAGACTGAGTTATTTGATTGCATCCCTGCACAACCCCACCATAACTATCGACCTGAGGGAAGAGTCCCACCTGTAGGGGACCCGACATCTAGCTGCCTCACCATCCCCTCAGAGATCTACAGCAGCGCTGGTCTTAGTGATCAGAGAACTACAGGTGGCGTCACGAACTGTATATATACCTATCCCCTGTAAATATACCCCCCAACATACGCCTGACCGCCAGGGCCACAGACCGAGCCAGCGCTACCTGTGACAACCCCATAGACTTCCATGGGCTCGGCTCTGAGTACCCCATTGCTCTGGAAACCCACAATTGTGGTGCGTGGTCGAGACAGGTGTCTTATAGATGCCTCTCCATTACTAAGCCATGGGCTTGATGTCACCAGACAATACAAATGCGACATCAACTCCACAAATATTACCCCACTTGCCACGGCTACGAATCAAGTGGGAAGAGCCAGGCAAAGAGCCAGAATTGGTGCATCTAATAGATGTGCCATTTCTGGGCGACTGCGGGCTGCTATTTTAAGGCTGGAGGGGCCAAAATCTAATGTCCCTTACCAGCCTGAGAATACAAGCCCCAACCTTTCTGCTTTAGCTTGGCTGGTTGTCAAAAATAGGGGGTACCCCACTTTTTTTAAAACTTATTTATTTAAATAATAAAACAAAACAGCGTGGGAACCCTTCTATTCTTGATAACCAGCCTTGCTAAAGCTGACAGCTGAGGGTTGCATCCCGCACCTGTCAGTTTTGCCTGGCTGGTTATCACACTAAACAGCAATAGCACAGAAAGAGGACTTAGAAATCCTCCAAAAATTCAAAAATACAGCAAAAAAAGGCAGAGATGCTCATCTGCCCAGGCCTTCAAACAAATGCACTATCAAGATGCAGTGGACCCACATAGTTAAGATGACGGCAACACAGGTGCAAGAATACCGATGAGGCAACCGCTCACAACCTACCAATACATGGAGGGGGCGGCTGCTTGGTATATTGATGCACAAAGAAGACTTTTATGCAGCGCCGTTCACATTATGGCAATGCACAGCATCCAGTTAAACAGCCTAGTATTTACACCCTTCTATTAGATCAGGCGGGCTGCCCAGCGCTATTAAAATGCATGCCATGTGAACAGACACCACAGTTTACAAGACCAAATGGGCCCACATGCACCCTGTAAAATAAAGTGCAAAAAACACATTAAAAAATATATTAAATAATGTGAGGTATTAGTTGGTATTTTGGCCAAAGTACGTAAGCTTGTAATCCACTTCACGGATCCTCACGGCTACGAGTCAAGTGGGAAGAGCCAGGCAAAGAGCCAGAATTGGTGCATCTAATAGATGTGCCATTTCTGGGCGACTGCGGCTGCTATTTTAAGGCTGGAGGGGCCAAAATCTAATGTCCCTTACCAGCCTGAGAATACAAACCCCAACCTTTCTGCTTTAGCTTGGCTGGTTGTCAAAAATAGGGGATACCCCACTTTTTTTTAAAACTTATTTATTTAAATAATAAAACAAAACAGCGTGGGAACCCTTCTATTCTTGATAACCAGCCTTGCTAAAGCTGACAGCTGAGGGTTGCATCCCGCAGCTGTCAGTTTTGCCTGGCTGGTTATCAAAAATACAGTGGAACTCACGTTGTTTTTTAAATTTATTTATTTATAGCACAGGCAATGGCGGATGATGAATACTCGCATCAGCCACCACCTGCTCTCACTGATACCACTTGAATATAACTCTCATCATTCTCCCCTGCTCATGCCGGCAGAGCTCAGAAGAATGATGAGAGCCGTCTTCAGCACCTGGCGCAGGGGAGCAGTGCTAACTGTAAGGCCGGAGTCACACACAACAACAAAAAATCGGTCCGTTTTAGACGGTCGATTGTCGGATCAAAATGCAAACATCACACATCCTTCTGGCATCCGATTTTCTTTCAAAGATGTGATTTAGTCGCATGTGTGTGTACCTTGTAACATCCGATTTTCATCCGACTTGCGAGAATTTCTCGCAGGCTTGCAAAACTGACATATAATGGATCCAAAAGAATAGTATTTCAATCACAAAAAAAGAATAGATATATACACATAGAACACATATATATATATGTATATATACATGTCATTGTGACATGTATATATACATATATTTATAGTTCCTAGACTTCTACATACTGTTATAGCCGCTAATTCAATTGCCGGCTTTTGTGAAATCACAGAAGCCGACATGAAATGATACATTGTTTCCACACAGTTAACCATGTCAAACACGCACAAAAAAAAAGTACCCTCCCTAGGCTATTATTATCTGCCCCACTCGCTTGCTTTGTCTGTCTGGTGGAGAAAATACAGCGGTAGCCCATGCATTTTTTTGTCAACGAATTTACACCTTTAATTAACCCCTACATGTCTGAAATTTAGCACAAATACACTCATGTAATTGTAAGTTCTAAACAAATATCAAAAAACAGGAAATGACATGGTTAACTGTGTGGAAACAATGTATCATTTCATGTCGGCTTCTGTGATTTCACAGAAGCCGGCAATTGAATTAGCGGCTATTACAGTATGTAGAAGTGTAGGAACTATAAATATATATATATTATGTATTCTATGTGTGTATATCTATTCTTTCTATTCTTTATTAAAGCTGTCAGTGTGATTTTACAGTATAGCCGGGGATGAATTGCCGGCTTTTCTAAAGGACACCGATGCGATTTCACATGTGCGGTCCGTTTGTAATCAGATTTTTCATCGCTCCCATAGACTTGCATTGGCGATAGTCGACCCACAATCGGTGACAATCGCAGCATGCTGCGATTGCACTCGGACGTTTAAAACGGACCACAAAAAATCTGATACTGGGAGCTACTCCATAGATTAACATAGGGCAGACTGCAATACGATTTTTCATCGCATTGCAGTCGTCCGATTCTGTCGCCAGTGTGACGCCGGCCTAATGCTGCTTCCCTCCCTCATCCCTGTGTGTCATCCATGTACACGTGTACAGGATGTTTTGAGGCCTGTGCTGCTGTTAAGAAACGGACATGTCAGCGTGCTTTGCTCATGGACACATGATCCATGAAAACACACTGACATGTGCACAGACCCATTCACTAAGTGTTTCCGGTATGTATGAAAACTGTCACCACACGTACCTGAAAACACAGACATCTGAAACAGCCCTTACTCTGTTTGCTATTTGTATTGTTGCACTCTCCACCTGTTTATTTCTAAAATCAATAAAACATTGAATCTGAAAAAAAGTTATGACTGCTGAAATGCAAAACAAAAGATGAAAAAAAATACCGTTTTATTAAGACCCTTTTAGACTTGGTCAAAAAATAAAAATAGCTGTTTTTCATTTTTTAACGCGGTTTTATACACAGTATGTTGGAAATCCTACAAGCTTAATAAAACAAAAAGGGGGCGTTTTAAGGGTGTCTTTGGTGATTTGGGGGGCGCTCCTAGGGGGTGGAGCTCAACTGTCCTGAATTTTAAGTGGCAAATTAGGAAAAACTAAGGCAGAAGATTCTGATTCAGTGAAAATTCTAGTCTCCTTTTTATGCAGCAAACTCCATAGACTTTTTGGGTGTCAGGGTCTTTTATATTTGGCAATTTTCTATCCTGTTGATTTGTAACATTTTCAGTAAGAATTTTTGACAGTCTGGGATAGGTGACATAAATATATAGTTATACCTCTCAGTTTTATATTGTTTTTTTTTTCCCCACTGACAGTGTCAAAGTGGAAGCAATTTGCATAATAGGCTTCTTCTGTGTGTAAGATCAAAGGAATAAAGCACATGGGGTCTGAAATGACAAAACTTGTGCTCTTCACATAATTGCTTTAAGTAGGAAAAATTCAAGAGTGGAAGGAAAAATACATATCAAAGAAAGTGTTTAAAGGGTTTCATGTATTTTATCTGACAGCAGGACTTGTTATCCTTTATGGAATTGGTAAAATAGAGAGATTCACGAGACTTATTGCGGAGATGACTGAAAGGACGGTATTTAAATGTGAAATTGTCCTCTTGAAGGGAGAGCGGTGATGCATATTTCATGAGCTGCTCTCTGCGGATTATACATCTAGGTTGTATATTTTTATAGGAGTAAATTAATACCACTCCCTTACATGTGTACTTTTTTGTACATTTTCTGTATTGCCAGAAAAAGACCTATTGTTTCAATCTATTCTATTATTTCTAAACACTGTTTTTCGGTGATTGCTTTGCATCTCCGTTCATACTGCACCCACACACACATGATACACCATTTAAAAGGTAAACTTATCCCCTTCAGCAAGAAAAGAGCCAAACAAACCACACATCCACGATTTGATCACAAAATACAGTTTAAACATTAATTTCATAAACCTGCAGTAAGGAAAAATGACAAGCAGGAGGCACCACACTACCCCAAAGCACACAACCACAAAGCTGCTTACAGACATCACAAATAAATCCAAATATTTGCCTTGGGGGCTTTCCAGCTTTACCAGCCTATTTCAGCCAAATTGGAGGATTGCACACTTCACTGCAGGTGACGCACATATGCAAACACATTTGTAAACATGCTCTGCCTATTGAATTGCACACTTGCTCAGTTCATACTCCACCAACACAAACAAACGATACACCATTTGAAAGGTCAAATGACAAAATACAGTTTAAACATTAATTTTCATAAACCTGCAGTAAGGAAAAATGACCTGCAGGTGGCAGCACACTACCCCAAAGCACACAACCACAAAGCTGCTTACAGACATCACAAACAAATCCAAATATTTGTCTTGGGGTCTTTCCAGCTTGTTCAAGTGCTTGCCCAGCCTATTTCAGGCACATTGGAGGATTGCACACTTCACTGCAGGTAAGTCACATATGCAAACACATTTGTAAACATGCACTGCTTTTTCGCTGATTACTTCGCCCCACACCCACAAATGATAAACCATTTGAAAGGTAAACTTGCTCCCTTCAGCAAGAAAAGAGCCAAACAACCCACACATCCACGATTTTATCACTAAATACAGTTTAAACATTTATTTTCATAAACCTACAGAAAGACACAATGACCTGCAGGTGGCACCTCAACCGGAAGACATTTTTTGGCCTCTACTTATCAAACCAATTTATTGTATTACCTATCTACATATATAAATACCTGTCTGTGTTCATCATCTCATAGAATACATTTACATTTGACCAGCTTGCTTTTTCTGAAATTGCCTGCGCCCCCGACGACTAATGTGCGAAAATTTTGCACGGGCCAAGCTAGTTAAGTTTTAATTTTAACTTTTTTTGTTAAGATTTTTGTTGTTTTTCTAATTTGACGTTGCTTATATATAGATAACACAGGATCCACCATTCACAATAGGTGATGTCACAGCTCACCTCCTCATCCTCCTGTACAATGACTGATAACACCTCTATATACAGTAGATAACACAGGATCCACCATTCACAATTAGTTATGTCACAGCTCACCTCCTCCTCCTCCTGTACAATGACTGATAACACCTCTATATACAGTAGAAAACACAGGATCCACCATTCACAATTAGTTATGTCACAGCTCACCTCCTCCTCCTCCTGTACAATGACTGATAACACCTCTATATACAATAGATAACACAGGATCCACCATTCACAATAGGTGATATCACAGCTCACCTCCTCCTCCTGTACAATGACTGATAACACCTCTATATACAGTAGAGAACACAGGATCCACCATTCACAATAGGTGATATCACAGCTCACCTCCTCCTCCTGTATAATGACTGATAACCCCTCTATATACAGTAGATAACACAGGATCCACCATTCACAAATGGTTATGTCACAGCTCACCTCCTCCTCCTCCTGTACAATGACTGATAACACCTCTATATACAATAGATAAAACAGGATCCACTGTTATGTTTCGGTAGCTGAGGAGAGCAGGCAAAAAGGCAATACACCAGAGCAGTTGGAATCTATGAGATTGCAGTACCCTGACTAACCACCACAACTAGAGGCAGCCGTGGAGCGTTCCTACGTTGGTCCTAGACGCCTCGTCACAGCCTGAGAAACTAACTACACCTAAAGACAGAAACAGGAAAGCTATCTGCCCCGGAGCAGAACCCCAAAGATAATAGAAAGCCCCCAAACATGTAATGGCGGTTAGACAAGAGGAAATACTGACACAGAAAGAAAATAGTATGAGCAAACGCTGGGGCCCAAACTATCTAAATAGAAAAGGATAGGAAGGGTACTTACTGCAATCCCAGAAAACCCTGAAAAGCACCAACTCTACTAATTTCAAAATCACCTGAGATCACACGACCTCTACCACCTAAATTAGTTCTCTGGTGTAACAAAATCAAAACAGCAGCCACTGAAAAAACTGGAAAAAGCAAAAGAACAAAACTCAGTGGCTGAACTAAACTGAGAGGGCAGAAGCCCCCGGAGGGACCCTGAAGGCCCCCAAAGAAGTGCAGTACAAAATGCAAAAATATAGCACAAACACAAAAGAAGCAAAAGTCTTATCTGTAAGCAGGAGATGCAGACACAACACAGCAGGCTACAAGGGAAACTGGAATGAAGGATTCAGACCAGAACAATTGATCACCGGCAACCCTGATGGGAAAATGACTCCCTTATATAAGACCAGTCAGTAACACCTGATTCCCAGTCCTCACAATCTTCACTAGCACCGCTTGTAACCACCAGAGGGAGCCTCTGCTCAGAACTCATCTCAAACCCATTCACAACAGTACCCCCCCCTTGAGGAGGGTCACCGAACCCTCATTTGAGCAACCAGGTCGGTCAGGATGAGTTCTATGATACGCACGGATAAGTCTCCTAGCATGGATGTCCGAAGCAAACACCCAAGAATTGTCTTCCTGACCATAACCTCTCCATTTAACCAAATACTGGAGTTTCCGTCTAGAAAAACGAGAATCCAATATTTTCTCAACCACATACTCCAGATTGCCCTCAACCAAAACAGGGTCAGGAGGCACAGCAGCAGGAACCACTGGCTCAACAAACCTCTTCAACAAGGACTTGTGGAACACGTTATGGATCTTAAATGTCCCTGGAAGAAGCAAACGAAAAGAAACAGGATTAATAATCTCCATGATCTTATAAGGTCCAATGAACCTAGGCTTAAATTTAGGAGATGTTACTCTCATAGGAATATTCTTTGAGGACAACCAGACCAAGTCCCCCACTTTAAACCGAGGACCATCAGTCCTATGCCGGTTAGCAAACCGCTGGGCCTTCTCCTGAGAGAGGGACAACCTCTCCACTACCTGGTCCCAAATCTGTTGCATACGCTCCACAACAGAGTCAACACCTGGACAGACAGAAGCCTCCGTCTGTCCTGAAGAAAATCGAGGGTGAAACCCAGAATTACAGAAAAACGGAGACATCAAAGTGGCAGAGCTAGCCCTATTATTAAGAGCAAACTCAGCCAAAGGCAAAAAAGAGACCCAGTCATCCTGATCAGCAGACACAAAGCATCTTAGATAAGTCTCCAATGTCTGGTTTGTTCTCTCAGTTTGACCATTGGTCTGAGGATGAAATGCCGAGGAGAAAGACAATTGAACACCCAGTTTAGAACAAAAAGTCCTCCAAAATCTGGAAACAAACTGGACTCCTCTGTCAGACACAATGTTCTCAGGAATGCCGTGTAAACGAACCACGTGCTGAAGGAACAACGGCACCAATTCAGAGGAGGAAGGCAACTTAGGTAATGGCACAAGATGTATCATTTTGGAAAACCTATCACAAATTACCCAGATGGTGGTCATTCTCTGAGAAACAGGAAGATCGGAAATGAAATCCATAGAGATATGGGTCCATGGTCTCTTGGGCACAGGCAATGGCATCAACAAACCACTAGAGCGAGAGCAAGGCTTGGAGCGAGAGCAAGTCCCGCAGGACTGCACAAATTCCCTGACATCACGAGACAAGGTAGGCCACCAAAAGGACCGACTAACCAAGTCTCTGGTACCAAAAATTCCGGGATGCCCAGCCAATGCGGAACAATGAATCTCAGACATCACACTCTTTTTCCATTGGTCCGGGACAAACAATTTTCCAACAGGGCAGCGCTCGGGCCTATCCTCCTGACACCCCTCCAGAGCAAGTGTCAAATTGGGCGAGATGGCGGAAAGAACTACACCCTCTTTCAAAATAACAGAAGGATCAGATAACTCAGGAGAGTCCGCAAGGAAACTCCTCGAGAGGGCATCCGCCTTAACATTCTTAGTGCCAGGAAGAAAGGAAACCACAAAATTAAAACGTGTGAAAAACAAGGCCCACCTGGCCTGTCTAGGATTGAGTCGCTTGGCAGATTCCAGATAGACCAGATTCTTATGGTCCGTAAGGACCACCACCTGATGTTTAGCTCCCTCCAGCCAATGTCTCCACTCTTCAAAAGCCCACTTCATGGCCAACAACTCCCGATTACCCACGTCATAATTACGTTCAGTAGGAGAAAATTTTCGAGAGAAAAAGGCACAAGGGTTACTTTTAGAGGTCTCTGGATCTTTTAGGGACAAAACGGCACCTGCCCCAATTTCAGAGGCATCAACCTCCACCTGAAATGGCAGAGAAACATCAGGCTGCCGTAGAACAGGAGCAGAAGTGAATCTCTGCTTAAGTTCCTGAAATGCAGAGACTGCCTCAGGAGGCCAATTCACCACATCAGAACCCTTTCTGGTCAAATCAGTTAATGGTTTAACAATAACCGAGAAATTACCAATAAATTTACGATAAAAATTGGCAAAACCCAAAAATCTCTGAAGAGCCTTAATGAAGTAGGTTGGACCCAATCACAGATGGCCTGAACCTTGACCGGGTCCATTTCAATAACAGATGGGGACAAAATGAATCCCAGAAATGAGATCCTCTGTACGCCAAAAAGACACTTTGATCCCTTCACATACAGAGCATTCTCTCTCAAAATCTGGAATACAGTTCGAACATGTTTCACATGAGAGTCCCAGTCATTAGAAAAAATCAAGATATCATCCAAATAAACAATCAGAAATTTATCCACAAAATCCCTGAAAATGTC
Source organism: Oophaga sylvatica (assembly GCA_033576555.1). NCBI lineage: Eukaryota > Metazoa > Chordata > Amphibia > Anura > Dendrobatidae > Oophaga > Oophaga sylvatica. Next base: position 19,261,503 of record JARQOD010000002.1, read on the forward strand.
ATTCATGAAGGACTGGAAGACGGAAGGAGCATTAGTGAGCCCAAAGGGCATCACTAGGTACTCAAAATGCCCTTCAGGGTATTGAATGCCGTCTTCCATTCATCCCCGTGCTTAATGCGAATAAGGTTATACGCCCCCCTGAGGTCAAGCTTGGTAAACCAAGTAGCGTTTTTCACCCTGGAAAACAGGTCAGAAATCAAGGGTAACGGTATTGATATTTCACAGTAATATTGTTCAAGAGACGATAATCAATACACGGCCTTAATGAACCATCTTTTTTGGCCACAAAGAAAAAACCGGCACCTAAGGGTGAAGAGGATGGTCTGATATGACCCTTCTCCAATGATTCCTTGATATAAGACCGCATAGCGTCATGTTCAGGTACAGACAAGTTAAAAAGGCGACCTTTAGGGAATTTACTACCCGGCACTAATTCAATAGCGCAGTCATAGCTCCTATGGGGAGGCAAGGATGCAGATTTACTTTCGCTAAACACATCAGAAAAATCAAACAAAAAGTCAGGAACATCCTGAGCCTGGGGGAGGCAGAAAAAACAGGAGTGTTGGTATTAACACATTGGCAGCCCCAACTGGTTACAGACACAGATTTCCAATCCAAAACAGGATTATGAGACTGTAACCAAGGGAAACCCAGCACGATAATGTCATGCAGATTATATAGAACCAAAAATTTGCAGCACTCCTGGTGATCAGGTTCAACCCTCATTATCACCTGAGTAGAAAACTGGGGTTTATTCTCAGCCAAAGGGGTAGAATCGATCCCCAGTAGGGGAATAGACTTCTGTAGGGGTATCAAGGGAAACCCACAACGTTTAGCAAAATCATAATCCATCAGGTTAATAGCTGCTCCAGAATCAACGAAAGCCTGAGCAGAAAATGAGGACAGAGAGCATATCAGAGTGACAGTTAATAAAAACTTAGTCTGAACATTACCCAAGACAACTAAGCGTGCAAAACGTCTTCCCCGCTTAGGGCAGACTGAAATAGCATGAGAGGCATCACCACAGTAGAAACATAACCAATTGCGCTTTCGAAACTCATGACGCTTGGCCCCAGACACCACTCTATCACACTGCATGGGTTCAGAAGCTGGTTCACAAGGCAACACCATTCCACGCATACTTCTCCGCTCACGCAAACGTCTGTCAATTTGAATCGCTAATGACATAGAATCATTGAGACCAGAGGGGACAGGGAATCCCACCATAACATCCTTTACATTATCCGACAGACCCTTCCGGAAAAGGGCCGCCAAAGCGTCGTCATTCCATTTGGTCAGGACTGCCCACCTACGGAATCTCTGACAGTATAACTCAGCGTCATCAAGCCCCTGATTTAATGCAACAAGGTTTTTTCAGCTTGATCATGACATTAGGCTCATCGTACAATAACCCCAAAGCCTGAAAAAACGCATCAACATCACTCAAAACAGGATCCCTAGGTATCAGGGAAAAAGCCCAATCCTGAGGATCGCCGCGCAGGAGAGAGATGATAATTTGAACCTGCTGCGCTGCGTTTCCTGAGGACTTAGATTTTAAGGCAAAAAACAATTTACAATTATTTTTGAAATTCTGAAACTTAGCTCGATCCCCCAAAAACAAATCTGGCATGGGAATCCTAGGTTCCACAACAGGCAACCTAGCAAGATATGCAGCAATACTCTGAACCTCAGTGGCAAGCTGATCCACACGGCCAGACAACCGTGCAAACTCCATTGGGAGAAAAGATCCTCCCCAGCACCCAGAGATACAGAGGGAAAAAAAAAAAAAAAAAATGCAACAAACAGAAAAATATCTCTGACAACTCTGACAACCTTTTTTCTTTCACAATATTTTTCCCTTCTGTGAGTACCATTCAATTTTCAATTTTTTAGTGATACTGTTATGTTTCGGTAGCTGAGGAGAGCAGGCAAAAAGGCAATACACCAGAGCAGTTGGAATCTTTGAGATTGCAGTACCCTGACTAACCACCACAACTAGAGGCAGCCGTGGAGCGTTCCTACGTTGGTCCTAGACGCCTCGTCACAGCCTGAGAAACTAACTACACCTAAAGACAGAAACAGGAAAGCTATCTGCCCCGGAGCAGAACCCCAAAGATAATAGAAAGCCCCCAAACATGTAATGGCGGTTAGACAAGAGGAAATACTGACACAGAAAGAAAATAGTATGAGCAAACGCTGGGGCCCAAACTATCTAAATAGAAAAGGATAGGAAGGGTACTTACTGCAATCCCAGAAAACCCTGAAAAGCACCAACTCTACTAATTTCAAAATCACCTGAGATCACACGACCTCTACCACCTAAATTAGTTCTCTGGTGTAACAAAATCAAAACAGCAGCCACTGAAAAAACTGGAAAAAGCAAAAGAACAAAACTCAGTGGCTGAACTAAACTGAGAGGGCAGAAGCCCCCGGAGGGGACCCTGAAGGCCCCCAAAGAAGTGCAGTACAAAATGCAAAAATATAGCACAAACACAAAAGAAGCAAAAGTCTTATCTGTAAGCAGGAGATGCAGACACAACACAGCAGGCTACAAGGGAAACTGGAATGAAGGATTCAGACCAGAACAATTGATCACCGGCAACCCTGATGGGAAAATGACTCCCTTATATAAGACCAGTCAGTAACACCTGATTCCCAGTCCTCACAATCTTCACTAGCACCGCTTGTAACCACCAGAGGGAGCCTCTGCTCAGAACTCATCTCAAACCCATTCACAACAATCCACCATTCACAATAGGTGATATCACAGCTCACCTCCTCCTCCTGTACAATGACTGATAATACCTCTATATACAGTAGATAACACAGGATCCACCATTCACAATAGGTGATATCACAGCTCACCTCCTCCTCCTGTACAATGACTGATAACACCTCTATATACAGTAGAGAACACAGGATCCACCATTCACAATAGGTGATATCACAGCTCACCTCCTCCTCCTGTATAATGACTGATAACCCCTCTATATACAGTAGATAACACAGGATCCACCATTCACAATTGGTTATGTCACAGCTCACCTCCTCCTGTACAATGACTGATAATACCTCTATATACAGTAGATAACACAGGATCCACCATTCACAATAGGTGATGTCACAGCTCACCTCCTCCTCCTCCTGTACAATGACTGATAACACCTCTATATACAGTAGATAACACAGGATCCACTATTCACAATAGATGATGTCACAGCTCACCTCCTCCTCCTGTACAGTGACTGATAACACCTCTATATACAGCAGATAACACAGGATCCACCATTCACAATAGGTGATGTCACAGCTCACCTCCTCCTCCTCCTGTACAATGACTGATAACACCTGTATATACAGTAGATAACACAGGATCCACCATTCACAATTGGTTATGTCACAGCTCATCTCCTCCTCCTCCTGTACAATGACTGATAACACCTCTATATACAATAGATAACACAGGATCCACCATTCACAACAGGTGATATCACAGCTCACCTCCCCCTACCGTACAATGACTGATAACACCTCTATATATAGTAGATAACACAGGATCCACTATTCACAATAGATGATGTCACAGATCACCTCCTGCTCCTGTACAATGACTGATCACACCTCTATATACAGTAGATAACACAGGATCCACCATTCACAATAGGTGATGTCACAGCTCACCTCCTCCTCCTGTACTGTGACTGATAACACCACTATAAACAGTAGATAACACAGGATCCACCATTCACAATAGGTGATGTCACAGCTCACCTCCTCCTCCTCCTGTACAATGACTGATAACACCTCTATATACAGTAGATAACACAGGATCCACCATTCACAATAGGTGATGTCACAGCTCACCTCCTCCTCCTGTACTGTGACTGATAACACCACTATACACAGTAGATAACACAGGATCCACCATTCACAATAGGTGATGTCACAGCTCACCTCCTCCTCCTCCTGTACAATGACTGATAACACCTCTATATACAGTAGATAACACAGGATCCACCATTCACAATAGGTGATATCACAGCTCACCTCTTCCTCCTGTACAATGACTGATAACACCTCTATATACAGTAAATAACACAGGATCCACCATTCCCAATAGGTGATGTCACAGCTCACCTCCTCCTCCTGTACAATGACTGATAACACCTCTATATACAGTAGAGAACACAGGATCCACCATTCACAATAGGTGATATCACAGCTCACCTCCTCCTCCTATATAATGACTGATAACCCCTCTATATACAATAGATAACACAGGATCCACCATTCACAATTGGTTATGTCACAGCTCACCTCCTCCTCCTGTACAATGACTGATAACACCTCTATATACAGTAGAGAAAACAGGATCCACCATTCACAATAGGTGATATCACAGCTCACCTCCTCCTCCTGTATAATGACTGATAACCCCTCTATATACAATAGATAACACAGGATCCACCATTCACAATAGGTGATGTCACAGCTCACCTCCTCCTCCTGTACAATGACTGATAACACCTCTATATACAGTAGATAACACAGGATCCACCATTCACAATAGGTGATGTCACAGCTCACCTCCTCCTCCTGTACAATGACTGATAACACCTCTATATACAGTAGATAACACAGGATCCACCACTCACAATAGGTGATATCACAGCTCACCTCCTCCTCCTGTACAATGACTGATAACACCTCTATATACAGTAGATAACACAGGATCCACCATTCACAATAGGTGATATCACAGCTCAACTCCTCCTGTACAATCACTGATAGCACCTCTATATACAGTAGATAACACAGGATCCACCTGTCACGGGTGTGTCGCTGCGAAGATCGTCGCGATTGCACACCCTGACTTCGCACAGCTGAGTTTCTGGTGCTGGGTGTTTTTCGGCACTGAGGGAGTTAATTCTTTCTCTCTCTGTGCTGGACTGACCAGCCTCGCTCAGCTGCAATTAATGTTTTGTTAATTGGTTTCCTTCTTATACCTGCCTGTCTGCTGGGGAAGTGTCGGTGAAAGCATTCATGCAGACCAGCAGAGCGGATCTTATTGAGAAGTCTAAGCTAAGAATACCTGTTGTGGTTTTCTCCTCTCCTCGCTTTATTAGTTATCTCCCTACCCGTTTGTGTTCCTCTGTATTGGTAGTTTTGTATGCAAGGTGTTCTTTTATTTTACCCCTTGTACTGTCTCGTTTGTCTTATACTGTGTGTGAAGGCAGATACCTTCCTGATCCCTGTGGTGGTAATCAGGGTCCTTCTCAGGACTAGATTACAGTGGTTAGGGATTCACAGGAGATAGGGTTTACGCTGGCGGCCTGGACCTCTGTACCATCAACAGTACCTCCAGGTAGAGGGATTAGCCAGGAGTGCACCCCAGCTTAGGGTCAGCATAGACCCCGGTTCTCCTGTATACAGAGACAGCGTGACATTTTCACCGACCATATTTAAGATTCTCCCCAGCCACCATGGATCCAGTAGCCAGTCTAGCTCAGCAGTTGCAGAGTTTGTCCATGGAGCTGAGGGATGTTAAGTCCAAGGTTTTGTACCCCCCGGAGCAAGCCAGAACTGAACCTAAAGTAGCTCTCCCGGACAGGTTCACTGGAGGGCGGGACAAGTTTTTTGCTTTCCGGGAGGCATGTAAATTGTACTTTCGGCTGCGACCTCGGTCATCTGGGAGTGAAGATCAAAGAGTGGGAATTGTCATCTCACTCCTACAAGGGGACCCCCAATCCTGGGCGTTCTCTCTTCCCCCGGGCTCCCCGGCTCTTCAGTCAGTGGATAGATTTTTCGCAGCTCTGGGTCTTGTATATGATGACCCGGATCGGGTCTCCCTTGCTGAATCTAAGTTACGTAAGATACAGCAGGGAGATCGTCCGGCAGAGGAATTTTCTTCGGAGTTCTGTAGGTGGGCTACGGACACCCAGTGGAATGACCCAGCTCTTAGGAGCCAGTTTTGTCAAGGTTTATCTGACAAATTAAAAGATGTGTTGGCGCAGTATGACCCTCCCACGTCACTGGAGGCCGCTATGGCCCTTGCTATTCGCATTGATAGACGGTTGTGGGAGAGGTGCGGGGTAACTCCGCCCCCTGTGATGACTCCACCTTCCTCAAGGGTCCCTTACACGGAGGTTCCCCTGGTCAGTCCAGAGGAGCCTATGCAATTAGGAGGGACATCTTTCCGGGGGAGGGGATCGGTGGGCGCCACAAAACAAGAAGTTGTTTTCTTCTGTGGAAAAAAGGGACATTTTATTAGGGGGTGTCCATCCCGTCCTTTGCAGAGTGAGAAGTCGCCGGAAAACTATTGATCCCAGATTGTGTGGTGGACGGCAATCTGGGAGCAAGTATTTCGTCCCTAAGTTCGTCTCAGTTTCTCGTACCGGCAGAGGTGGTGGTGGGTGCGAGAACTGAGAGGATATCTGTTCTTCTGGATAGTGGGGCCGGAGCTAATCTGGTGGATGCTCGCTTTGCCCGGGTTCAAGGTATGCGATTGTGTGGCTTGGCTAAACCCGTCCCCATATTCTCGATCGATGCCAGACCTCTCGGTCAGGGAAGTTTTGTGCAAGCAGTGCATAACATTGATCTTCAAGTGGGGGCGCTACATAAAGAACTGTTGTCTTGTTATGTGTTGGAGGGTCTTCCCACTCCTATAGTGCTGGGCCTGCCTTGGCTAACTAAGCATAACCCGGTTATTGATTGGCAATCCAGAGAGATAAGCCAATGGAGCGATTTCTGTAATAAAAACTGCATGAATACGGTCATTGGTGCGGTCGCTCCTAGGGCCTTACCTCCATTTCTGGTGGACTTTGAGGATGTATTCTGGGAGGAAGGGTGTCAAGAACTACCTCCTCATCGCGAGTATGACTGTGCTGTTAACTTGATCCCTGGGGCCAAGTTACCGAAATCTAGGTTGTATAACCTTTCTGGTCCTGAGAGACAGGCCATGAAGGATTATATTTCAGAGAGTCTGGCTAAGGGGCATATTAGACCTTCATCTTCCCCGGTGGCCGGGGTTCTTCTTTGTAAAGAAAAAAGATGGAGGCCTACGCCCTTGCCTGGATTTCCGTGAGCTTAATCGGATTACGGTCCGAGATCCGTATCCGCTCCCACTTATTCCCGATCTCTTCAATCAGATCGTGGGTGCCAAATGATTCTCTAAGTTGGATCTCAGGGGGGCGTACAATCTGATTAGGATGAAGGAGGGGGATGAGTGGAAGACGGCGTTTAACACTCCGGAGGGGCATTATGAGAACCTTGTCATGCCATTTGGTCTGAGTACTGCCCCGGCGGTGTTTCAACACTTTGTAAATGACATCTTTCGCCACCTAATGGGACAGTTTGTGGTCATATATCTGGATGATATCTTGATTTACTCGCCAGATCTTGTGTCTCATCAGGAGCATGTTAGGCAAGTGTTACAGATCTTGCGGGATAATAAACTGTACGCCAAATGGGAGAAGTGTGTGTTCGCCGTACAGGAACTTCAGTTTTTAGGATTCCTGGTCTCAGCATCCGGTTTTCGTATGGACCCTGGGAAAGTGCGGGCAGTTCTTGAGTGGGATCTGCCAGAGGATCTTAAGGCATTACAACGTTTCCTGGGGTTTGCTAACTACTACCGGAAATTCATTCGTAATTTCTCCTCCATAGTTAAACCTCTCACAGACATGACTAAAAAAGGGACGGATTTTTCAAAGTGGTCTGACAAGGCTTGTCAAGCGTTTTCCTCTTTGAAAAAATGTTTTGCTTCTGCACCCATACTTGTTCAGCCTGATGCGTCTCAGCCATTCATTGTTGAGGTGGACGCTTCCGAGGTAGGGGTGGGAGCGGTATTGTCACAAGGTTCGTCCCCTGGTAAATGGCATCCGTGCGCCTTCTTTAAAAAATTGTCGTCCGCTGAGAGGAATTATGATGTCGGCAATAGGGAGCTCTTGGCCATTAAGTTGGCTTTTGAGGAGTGGCGTCATTTTTTGGAGGGGGCAGTCCACCCGGTCACTGTCATTACCGATCACAAAAACCTGCTATATTTAGAGTCCGCTAAACGTCTGAATCCCAGACAAGCTAGGTGGTCGTTGTTTTTTACCAGGTTTAATTTTGTCATCACATATCGTCCTGGGTCAAAGAATGTTAAGGCGGATGCCTTATCTCGCTGTTTCCCAGGGGCTGGGAATACGGAGGACCCGGTTCCAGTCCTTCAGGAGGGGGTGGTGGTGTCGGCAGTATGCTCTGAGCTTGAGGAGGAGGTATTGGAGGCTCAGGGGGACGCCCCTGTAGGACCTCCAGGGAGACTGTTTGTTCCAAATCAGTTGTGACAAAGGGTGATCGAGGCACACCATAATTCAGCTTTGGCAGGACACCCAGGGAGTAAAGCAACTGAGGATCTCCTCTCGCGCCGGTTTTGGTGGCCTAAAGGGTATGCCACACTAAAAAACATCGCTAACGGGATCGCTAAAAAAACGTCACTATTTAGCGATCCCGTTAGCGATGTTGTTGTGTGCGGCATCTGCCAGCGACGAGCTTCCTGCTGTGATCTCGCTCGTCGCTGGAATCGTTCCGGACCCTATTTTCGTCGCTGGCGCCCCGCTGGGTAAGTATATATCGCTAAGTGTGGCACCTTTTTTAGCGATTTAGCGGTATTTTGTACCGCTAAAGTCGTTAAGGAGATCGCTAACCGCGATAGCGTCCTTAACGATATCGCTAAATGTGGTCGACACTAGCGATATAGAAACAATCCCGCTAGCGATCTCATTAGTATGCGACGCTAACGAGATCGCTAGCGGGATTGTGTAGTGTGGCAGTACCTTAACTTACATAGGGAGGTGATAACTTTTGTCGCGTCCTGCGAGGTTTGTGCGCGCTCTAAGACCCCACATACCCGTCCGTCGGGGACCCTCTTACCTTTGAAGATCCCGGAGCGTCCGTGGACTCATCTGTCTATGGACTTCATTACGGACCTCCCGCCATCTTCGGGTAAAACAGTCATACTCGTTGTGGTGGACAGGTTCAGCAAGATGGCACATTTTATCGCTCTTCCTGCTCTTCCTAATGCTAAAACTCTTGCGCAGGTGTTTATTGGGGAGATTGTAAGGCTTCACGGGGTACCCTCCGATGTGGTGTCGGATCGGGGGTCTCAGTTCGTGTCCAAATTCTGGAAAGCATTTTGTACACGGCGGGGGATGCAGTTGTCATTTTCATCGGCTTTTCACCCGCAGACCAATGGTCAGACAGAGCGTCTGAACCAGAGCTTGGAGACATATCTCCGGTGTTTTGTGTCAGAGAACCAGGAGGACTGGGCTTCTTTCTTGCCTCTGGCGGAGTTTGCTCTAAATAATAGGCGGAGCGAGTCCACTGGTAAGTCCCCGTTTTTTGGGGCATATGGTTTTCACCCCCAGTTTTGTACTTTCAATAGGGGGGCTCTTCTGGGGTTCCTGAGGAGGAATGATTTTCGTCGTCACTTGCTTCAGTGTGGAGAGGAGTGCTGAATAATCTGAGTACTATGGGGAACCGATACAAACGTATGGCTGATAGGAGGAGAGTGTCTGGTCCAGACCTAAGTGTGAACGATCTGGTATGGTTGTCTACCAAGAATATTAAACTTAAGGTTCCCTCCTGGAAACTGGGTCCCAGGTTCATCGGGCCATACAAGATCAGTGCTATAATTAATCCGGTTGCATTCCGTCTTGACCTCCCTCCTACATTTAAAATTCATAATGTGTTCCACAGATCGTTACTTAAAAAGTATGTGGCGCCGGTGATACCTTCACCTTTACCTCCTCCTCCTGTGGTGGTCAATGGTAACTTGGAGTTCCAGGTGTCGAGAGTCATCGATTCACGTCTGAATCGCCGGTCCCTTCAGTACCTTGTTCATTGGAGGGGGTATGGTCCTGAGGAGAGGACGTGGGTTTCTGCGTCGGATATTAACGCAGACCGATTGGTTCGGGCCTTCCACACTACTCACCCAGATAAACCCGGCCCTGAGGGTCCAGAGGCCCCTCGTAGAAGGGGGGTACTGTCACGGGTGTGTTGCTGCGAAGATCGTCGCGATTGCACACCCTGACTTCGCACAGCTGAGTTTCTGGTGCTGGGTGTTTTTCGGCACTGAGGGAGTTAATTCTTTCTCTCTCTGTGCTGGACTGACCAGCCTCGCTCAGCTGCAATTAATGTTTTGTTAATTGGTTTCCTTCTTATACCTGCCTGTCTGCTGGGGAAGTGTCGGTGAAAGCATTCATGCAGACCAGCAGAGCGGATCTTATTGAGAAGTCTAAGCTAAGAATACCTGTTGTGGTTTTCTCCTCTCCTCGCTTTATTAGTTATCTCCCTACCCGTTTGTGTTCCCTCTGTATTGGTAGTTTTGTATGCAAGGTGTTCTTTTATTTTACCCCTTGTACTGTCTCGTTTGTCTTATACTGTGTGTGAAGGCAGATACCTTCCTGATCCCTGTGGTGGTAATCAGGGTCCTTCTCAGGACTAGATTACAGTGGTTAGGGATTCACAGGAGATAGGGTTTACGCTGGCGGCCTGGACCTCTGTACCATCAACAGTACCTCCAGGTAGAGGGATTAGCCAGGACTCCAGCTTAGGGTCAGCATAGACCCCGGTTCTCCTGTATACAGAGACAGCGTGACACCACCATTCACAATAGGTGATGTCACAGCTCACCTCCTCCTCCTGTACAATGACTGATAACACCTCTATATACAGTAGATAACACAGGATCCACCATTCACAATAGGTGATGTCACAGCTCACCTCCTCCTCCTGTACAATGACTGATAACACCTCTATATACAGTAGATAACACAGGATCCACCATTCACAATAGGTGATGTCACAGCTCACCTCCTCCCCCTCCTGTACAATGACTGATAACACCTCTATATACAGTAGATAACACAGGATCCACCATTCACAATAGGTGATATCACAGCTCACCTCCTCCTCCTGTACAATGACTGATAACACCTCTACATACAGTAGATAACACAGGATCCACCATTCACAATTGGTTATGTCACAGCTCACCTCCTCCTCCTGTACAATGACTGATAACACCTCTATATACAGTAGATAACACAGGATCCACCATTCACAATAGATGATGTCACAGCTCACCTCCTCCTCCTGTACAATGACTGATAACACCTCTATATACAGCAGATAACACAGGATCCACCATTCACAATAGATGATGTCACAGCTCACCTCCTCCTCCTGTACAATGACTGATAACTAGAGTTGAGCGATACTTTCCGATATCCTAAAGTATCGGAATCGGAATGGTACCGCCGATATCACTAAAATATCGGCGATACCCGATACCGATACCGGAAGTCCCATGTAAGTCTATGGGAACAAAATATCGCAACTAAAAAAAACCCATTCTTTCCTTGTAAACAGTAAATATACACACATAGAATACATATATATATATATACATGTCATTGTGACATATATAATACATATATGTATAGTTTATACACTTCTACATAGTAAAATATCCTCTGATTTAATTGCCGGGTAAAGCCGGCTTCAGTGAAAAGACAGAAGCACCCGACATGAAATGACACTTGGTGTACATAGGGTTAACCATGTCTTTTCATGTCGTTTGCTATCTGATTTGCACAAACAATTAAATCAGACTATGTGTGCAAAATTTCACACCTGTAGGGGTTAATTAAAGGTGTAAATTCGTTGTAAAAAAAACGGACTTTTTTGCTACGAATTTACACCTTTAATTAATCCCTACAGGTGTGAAATTTTGCACACATAGTCTGATTTAATTGTTTGTGCAAATTAGATAGCAAAGGACATGAAAAGACATGGTTAACCCTATGTACACCAAGTGTCATTTCATGTCGGGTTCTGCATTTTCACAAAAGCCGGCAATTGAATTAGCGGCTATTATACTATGTAGAAGTGTATGAACTACAAATATAAATATATATATATATATGTGTCACAAATTCAATGACATGTATATATATATATATGAGGTGTAAAATTGCTGAAAAAAAATGCGTGGGCTCCCGCCCTATTTTCGCAACCAGACAGACAAAGCCAGTGAGTGGGGGCAGATAATAATAGCCCAGAGAGGGACCATTATTTTTGCCCCCCCCCCCGGCTACTAACATCTGCCCCCAGACACCCCAGGAAAGACAAATCTATAATTAGATTCGCCCTTTCTGGCACTTTGCCCGTCTATTCCCATTGCCCTGTAGCGGTGGCGAATGGGTTAATATGGGGTTAAAGCCACCTTGCTATTGAAAGGTGACCTTAAGCCAGGTTAATAATTGAGAGCTGTCAATTAGACAACTATCAATTATTAATCCTATTGCATGAAATAAAAATAAAACACACACACTTTAATTAAAAATCATTTTAATGAAATAAAGACACATGTTTTTGACCATCTTTTATTTTACTGCAAAAACCATTTCCTGTAATAAAAATAAAATAAAAAAGCAAAATTATTCTTACCTATCCCATGCACAGTCAGGTCCCACGGTGTAATCCTTCAGAAAGGGTTAATGTTTACTGCAGGGACCGCAGCTAATGCTGCAGCCTCACAGTAAACCCCAAATGAATGAGTTCCTCTCCTGCCTGACAGGAGAGTAAAGGCTGGGTGTCACATAACGATACACCAGCGATCCCGACAACGATATGCACTTGTCAGGATCGCTGGTGTATCGCTACATGATCGCTGCTGAGCTGCCAAACAGGCAGCTCAGTCAGCGATCTGGGACAGCGACACTGCGGGTAACATCGCTTAAGGGCCCGTCTCACATAGCGATATCGCTACCGAGATCGCTGCTGAGTCACTAGTTTTGTGACGCAGCAGCGAGCTCACCAGCGATATCGCTGTGTGTGACATTCAGCCACGATCAGCCCCCCTGCCGGGTATCGCTGATCGTCGCAGAAATGTCAGGACCTTTTTTTGATCTCTGGTTTCCCTCTGACAGGCACGCATCGCTGCGTGTGACAGGCGGGAGACCAGCGATCCGCTGGTAACCAAGGTACACAGCGGGTTTCCAGGCACCGCGCAGCGCTTGGAAACCCGCTGTGTACCTTGGATACCAGCTCCCTGCATCAGGGCACTGGTATCCAAGGTACACAGCGGGTTTCTAGGCACAGCCCCGCGCCTGGAAACCCGCTGTGTACCTTGGTTACCAGCGGATCGCTGGTCTCCCGCCTGTCACACGCAGCGATGTGTGCCTGTCAGCGGGAAACCAGCGATCAAAAAAAGGTCCTGACATTTCAGCGACGATCAGCGATACCCGGCAGGGGGCTGATCGTCGCTGAATGTCACACACAGCAATATCGCTGGTGAGCTCGCTGCTGCGTCACAAAACTAGTGACTCAGCAGCGATCTCGGTAGCGATATCGCTATGTGAGACGGGCCCTTAAGTGGAAAGCTTAATTGATTGCTTTCCACTTTCACTTCAGGTCAGCCAGGGACACCATCAGTGACGTCAGAGGGAACTGATTAACAAAAATAGGGGTTCCCTTCGAAAAAAAAATGGCGTGGGGTCCCCCCTATTTTTGTTAACCAGCCAGATGAAGCAGACCGCTGAGGCCTGGATTTTCAGGCTGTTAAGGAGCCAAGATCCATGGACCTTGCCAGCCTGATAATACCAGGCCACAGCAGTCTGCATATCTTGGCTGATTAACAAAAATAGGGATCCCCTCGAAAAAAATTGGCGTGGGGTCCCCCCTATTTTTGTTAACCAGCCAGATGAAGCAGACCGCTGAGGCCTGGATTTTCAGGCTGTTAAGGAGCCAAGATCCATGGACCTTGCCAGCCTGATAATACCAGGCCACAGCAGTCTGCATATCTTGGCTGATTAACAAAAATAGGGGATCCCCCGAAAAAAATTGGCGTGGGGTCCCCCCTATTTTTGTTAACCAGCCAGATGAAGCAGACCGCTGAGGCCTGGATTTTCAGGCTGTTAAGGAGCCAAGATCCATGGACCTTGCCAGCCTGATAATACCAGGCCACAGCAGTCTGCATATCTTGGCTGATTAACAAAAATAGGGGATCCCCTCGAAAAAATTGGCGTGGGGTCCCCCCTATTTTTGTTAACCAGCCAGATGAAGCAGACCGCTGAGGCCTGGTTTTTCAGGCTGGTAAGGATCCAATATCCATGGACCTTGCCAGCCTGATAATACCAGGCCACAGCAGTCTGCTTAGCTTGGCTGGTTAACAAAAATAGGGGATCCCCTCGAAAAAAAAACGGCGTGGGGATCCCCCCTATTTTTGTTAACCAGCCAAGTAAAATGCAGACTGCTGCGGCCTGGTATTAAAAGACTGTCAAGGCCCATGGATTTTGGCCCTCAACAGCCTGATAATACCAGGCTACAGCAGCCCCACATTTGGCGCATCAAAAGATGTGCCAATTGTGGCACTTTACCCGGCTCTTCCCACTTGCCCTGTAGCGGTGGCAAGCGGGGTAATAAGGGGTTAATGTCACCGTTGATTGCACGGTGACAATAAGCCCGGTTAATAATGGAGAGGCGTCAATAAGACACCGATCCATTATTAATCCCAAAGTTATTAAATGTTTAAAAAAAAGACAAAGCAAGAAAAAAGTATTTTAATGAAATAAAAGAGACAACACAGTTTTCATTAATTTTATTATACACTCATTCCTGCGACGCCATCGATCTCCTGTAAAAAAAAAAAAAAAACAAACCAACAGTATACCACCTGTCCGACGCAGTCCATAGTAACGACAGTCCCACGACGATCCAACTCTGCTACATCGCAATGACAGGCAGAGCCTGTCATCGCGACGCAGCACAGCTGATTACCTGCTTCCCCGGCGGTGACGTCATCGGACTGACTGCTTTACGGCCGGGATTACCCAGCAGTCACTGCAGTTATCGCGAGAAACTGTATGTGACCGCCGGGGAAAGAAGATGGCGGCCATGAAGCAGTCCAGGCCGTGACCGCCGGAGATCTTCTGCCAGGTAAGTGCCGCTGACTCCTGACAGACCCGACCGACGGACACTGACAGTGACAGTGACAATCCCGATTCCGGTATCCGATAAGACGAAAATATCGGAACTCGGAATCGGAATTCCGATACAGCCAATATCGGCCGATACCCGATACTTGCAGTATCGGAATGCTCAACCCTACTGATAACACCTCTATGTACAGTAGATAACACAGAATCCACCATTCACAATAGGTGATATCACAGCTCACCTCCTCCTGTACAATGACTACTTCTCAGCTTAAATTGACTTTTGAACAGATCACAGTATGCACAGTTCATATTTCTAGAAAATGCATTAGGGTCACAGCCAGTCTATTGCTGCTTATGTCCATGTGGCTGCTCAAAGTATGAGTAGAAGACCTAGTGATCAGAGTGAAAACAGCAAGATGATTATCATTATTTTGGACTGATATTTATTTTGTCTATTTTCAAAAAATATCATATTTTTAAAGAAAATACAACCTAATTTAAATGATGGGTCATTTTCTGACATCACCTGCCCTCTAAGTCGGAGACATGCTATGTTCTGTTGTAATTCCTTTTTCCCTTACACATGTAGATAAAGTTTTCTGAAGGTGAAGGATCCTTTAACATGGATTTAATCAAAATACCGTTCTCCTTCTAATTAATTTTAATATATAAAGCCTTGATATGATAAAAATATGCAATTTAATCATTTCATGACACAACATAAAAAGGGGATCATGTCATTAGTAATCAAAGCGAGTTAACTGAAAAATGTAAAAATCAAAATAACATGAAAATAAACAAATCAAACTCATGAACCAGCGAGACTTTCATCATAAGGCGCGACAACTAACACTACCAGCCTGAGGGTTTTTTTACACATAATTAAAGAGGTTGGCCACTATTTATTATGTTGATAGCCTATCATTAAGATTAACCCATCAATATCTGATTGGTGGTGGTGCGACTAATCAGCTGTTACCAGATGTTCTCAGATGCTGCCGAAACACAGCAGTTCCATCATTTGCATAATGGCCACGGCAGAGTCCTACAGATCTACCTCCCATCCAAATAGTGCTCGCGATCAGGTACTGCAGCTCTACCGCCTATCCAAATAGTGCTCGCGATCAGGTACTGCAGCTCTACCTCCCATCCAAATAGTGCTCGCGATCAGGTACTGCAGCTCTACCTCCCATCCAAATAGTGCTCGCGATCAGGTACTGCAGCTCTACCTCCCATCCAAATAGTGCTCGCGATCAGGTACTACAGCTCTACCTCCCATCCAAATAGTGCTCACGATCAGGTACTGCAGCTCTACCTCCCATCCAAATAGTGCTCACGATCAGGTACTGCAGCTCTACCTCCCATCCAAATAGTGCTCGCGATCAGGTACTGCAGCTCTACCTCCCATCCAAATAGTGCTCGTGATCAGGTACTGCAGCTCTACCTCCCATCCAAATAGTGCTCGCGATCAGGTACTGCAGCTCTACCTCCTATCCAAATAGAGGCTGTAGCCGGGTACTGCAGATCCACATCCTATTAAAATAGTGGCCGTGGCTTGGTACTTCAAACCCAACTCTAATTAAATAGTGGACGTGACTGGGTTTCGCAGATCCACCCCCTATTCAAATGGTGGCCATGGCTGGGTAATGCAGATTCACCCCCTATTCAAATAGTGGCTCTGGACGAGTACTGTAGATCCACCCAATAATCAAATAGTGGCCGTCGACGGGTTCCGCAGATGCACCCCCTATCCAAATAGTGTCCGAGGCTGGGTACTGCAGATCCACTCCCTATTCGAATAGTGCCCGCTGGCAGGTACCGCAGATTCACTCCTTGTTCAAATAGTGGCTGTGGTCGGGTTCCACAGATCCACCCTCTATCCATATAGTGGCTGCGGCTGGGTACTGCAATCCTATGTTCTAAGGGTTGAATCTGCAGTACCCAGCCACAATGGTTTTGATGGAGCTGCTGTGTTTCAGCAGCATCCGAGAACTAGAGCATAAGATGGCCCTGATAGCCCATTGGCCAATATCAGAAGACCAATTCTATTAAAGATGTGTTATAGTTGGGGTTCCTGTTGGAGATTTTGTATTGAGGGTCCAGAAGCTCCAAGTGTATGCCACCAAAATCCATAACATGTGGAAAATACCTGCAAGAAACTCTTGCCGTAAAGTGACGTGCTACAGATCCATTCTCCTAGTGTGTCGATAAGACTTGATAAGAATCTCATCCATTTCGCTTCTACTGTGGACTTTCTGCCCACAAATCCAGATGGAAAATCTGTGGCATATTTGCAGAATTTAAAGGAGGTGTTTCACCAACTCACTCATGATCCATGGGGATCAGCTGGTCTAAGCGGGTATGACTCATGGAGCTCCTGTAGAGTACATTTTGTGTGCAGAGTACTGCCTTATTCACACAGGGAACTTAAGGTGCCCTGTTCTTGTGATTGGTGGGTCAAACTGTGAAATGATCCCAGCCATTATACACATTATTGATGTGGATAGGTGCACACCCACTGGAGGTTAAAACGATGAGGCAAGTGCTCCAAAAATGACCAAAGCGATGCAAAAAAATGATGCTCCAGGACAAAAATATGACCTGAAGTGCCTTTCTCTTGGAAAACTTGTTGGGTTTGACCAAGTTTAAAAGACGTTGTGTGAACATACTCTAAAACTAAGGTTCAACTACATAATAAATGGCCGGGTATAGTCCACTAGAGATGGATCTTGTCACAAACTATCCATTTTGGATCTGTGGCAGCTTGTTATGAATGTGCTAGAGATGGTTTCTGAGCAGAGGCTCCCTCTGGTGGTTACAGACAGTACTGAACCTTTCAGCGAGGAATGGCAATCGGGGATCACTGACTGGTCTGATATAAGGGAGGTTCCCTCCCATGATGGTTGCCGGTGATCAATTGTTCTTGTCTCAATTGTGGTTCCTGGTTCATTTGGAAGTTTGCTGAGTCTTGCCTGCATCTTCTGCTATCAGATAAGATATTTTCTGCTTTTATTTTTGTGCTTGCTTTTTGCATTGTTCCCTGCACTTCTGTGGAGGTCAGCCAGGTCCCCTCCGTGGGCTTGTGCTCCTCTCAGTTTTTCTGAAGCCACTGTTATTTGCTTATTTGCTTTTTCCTGTTTTTTCAGTGGCTGTGGCTTAGTTTTGTTACATCAGAGATCTGATTGAGGTGGTAGAGATCGTGTGATCTCAGGTGTTTTGCAATCAGAAGAGCTGCTATTTTTTAGGGTTTTTTTTGGATTGCAGTGAGTATCCTTTCCTGTACTTTTCTGTCTAGACCGATTGGGCCCCAGCGTTTGCTCATTCTATTTTCTGTCTGTGTCCGTGCTTCTTCATGTCTAACTGCCATTACATGTTTGGGGGCTTCCTATTTTCTTTGGGGATCTGCTCCGGGCAGATAGCTTTCATCTTTCTGCCTTTAGATGTAGTTATCTCTAAGGCTGTGACGAGGCATCTAGGATCAACGTAGGAACGCTCCACGGCTACCTCTAGTTGTGCGGTTAGTTCAGGTTACTGCAATCCAATAGGTTCCAGCCTCTCTGGTGTATTGCCGTTTTTGCTTATTCTCCTTAGCTACCAAAACACAACAGCAGCTCTGGTTCCACTCAATTAAAACTTTTTTCCTTTCAGGCCAGCGGGGTTAATATCAGTTTTTTCCCGCTGGCAAGCTGGTGTAATTGCATTGCTGCTGGGTCAGCTGATGTGGGCGGTGACCACTCCCACCATCCTTTAAAAGGTCACCTGATGCATCAGCTGACTGTCGGTGTTAGAGCAATCAGCAGTGACCAAGCTGGAGTAAGGAGCTCTCTAGGGACGAGGTATTCGGACGGCGGGGGGGGGGAAGGACCCACATAGGGCATTAGGGCAGTGCAGGGACAAGCTCAAGTTGAGCTCAGGTGGTGACCATCCCTCATTCCCTATTGGTAGTGCCTTTTTTCCCCCAATTCCATCCCCGTTGTGTGTTGTGCCTTTAGTTGACCGCCCATCCGTTGGGTCGTGTCACACCATGACAGGCACTCCATGACAGATCTGCTCTTATTTAGCGTCTTTTCCCTCTAGTTAATAGAAGAGGCTCCCAAACAGGGAGCCTTCTTGATGATTCCTGTAGTAGTCACGGCTACATTCATGATGCTGAATAAAAAAAAGGGGAACTGTAACCCTTCCATTGCCTTGTGCTCTGATTGGTTGTATATAATTGCACTTGTCTACGCAATTTCAGTGAAACCAGATGTAATTTTGGACATTCTATCGAGGTGAGGCCCGAGGATGTTTTTCCTTTAAGTAAATAATTTAAGCATTGCAATGTTCTCCCAGAACCTGGCACAGTGGAGGAGGAATGAGTGGGCGTTCAATCTATTGTTCTGCTTCTTAGGAAGCACGTAAAATCCAATGATCTCACCTGACAGCATTAGAGAATAGCGGCTTGTAATCTTTGTTATAATGGTGTAATTTCTGCACTTTTCCAAACATTTTCTTTTATATAAATGTAGCGGAGCTGAGATTGTATGAAGTGGGGTCTAAACAGAACGATTGTTTTCTCATGTTAGATGTTAGAGAACTTCAGTCACTTATTGTTAGTCATAAAGGGAACTTGTCACATGCAAAAACGCTATATACCTGAAGCAACAGTACGTGTGAAAAAGACGGGTACACTAATAGATCACAGACTGCAAATGAGTCAACAGTGTGATGCAGCAGCAAAAAAGGCAAACACAGTTCTAGGATGTATTAAGAGAAGCATACAGTCTAGATCATGTAAAGTCATTATTCCCCTCTACTCCTCCTTGGTCAGACCTCATCTGGAATACTGTGTCCAGTTCTGGGCACATTTTAAAGGGAATCTGTCACCCTAAATTGGCGGGATATTTAAATGATGGCAGTCAGGTCAGATGGGCGGTGTTTTGGGTACTTGCCTTAACATGTTGTTCGCCGCTGTCTCCATTATTTCTGGGAATTGTAGTCGCTGCCCTCCATATAACGTGCCTACGCATTGCAATCTTGAATTGCGCACGCGTAGTATGCTTTGCTTGCATATTGCAATGCGCAGGCGCGTTATATGGAGGGCAACGACTACAATTCCCAGAAATAATGGAGACAGCAGCAAACAACATGTTAAGGCAAGTACCCAAAACACCGCCCATCTGACCTGACTGCCATCATTTAAATATCCCGCCAATTTAGGGTGACAGATTCCCTTTAAGAAAAGACATTGAAAAACTGGAGCAAGTTCAGAGAAGAGCTATCAGGATGGTAAGCGGACTGCAAAATATGTCCTATGAGGAACGGTTAAAGAATCTTGGAATGTTTAGCTTACAAAAAAGAAGGGTAAGAGGTGACTTAATAGCTGTCTACAAGTTTCTGAAGGGATGTGACGGTGTAGAGGGATCATCATTATTCTCATTTGCACATGGAAACACGAGAAGCAATGGAATGAAACTGAAAACGAGAAGACACAGATTAGTTATTAGAAAAAACTTTTTGACATTAAAGGTGATCAATGAGTGGAACAGGCTGCCACAAGAGGTGGTGAGTAATGATGAGCGAATTTGTTTGGAAAACGATCGCCAAACATAAATTCGGCACAAACATGGCACATTCGGATTTGTGATCGTAAACACGAACAAAATTGTATAAAATCGGAAAAAAAACGGTAACATTCGGTAAAAAGTGCAGGAAAATATTTGCGTTGTCACAAAAGTATTTTCAGCACTTTAGCAACAATAATGGTGGTGTATTATGAGCGTTTGGCTCGTGTTTGATGAGGGGAGGGGGTTTGCAGAGCTCAGAGGCGCGGCATCCTTGTAAACAGTAATTTTTTTTTCCTAACTTTATGTGTGCACATTGTGGCTAGTCAATCAGGAAATACCCACAATGTCGTGACACAAAGGCTTGTCATTGGCTGCTGAAATTACATATCCCTCTCCATATAAATAGCGAACATCTTGTTTTAGCTCCATTTTAACACTGTAACAGCGCAGAGAGGCTGCTCCTGACAATGGCCCTGTTAGCAGCAAGATTTTAGCTAGTTAGCTAGGCGGTTATCTATCAGATAGTGTAGCTAGCTATTGTCCAGTGTGGCTGTTAAATTTACCTTCCAGCATTTTTTGGCCACAGACAAAGCCAGCAGGGCACATGTCTTACAAATGTGTTGTGCACTGCTTCTATTGTGCTCCATGCACGAGTATAGCATTCTAAATAATATTTTTTCACTAGCTAAATATGAAAAAGCCTGCTGTATCCCAGATTTTAGCTAGTTAGCTAGATGCTTGTATGTCAGTCAGATAGTGTAGCTAGCTAGTGTCCAGTGTGGCTGTAAAATTTACCTTCCAGCACTTTTTTTTTGGCCATTACTGAGTTCCACAGACAAAGCCAGCAGGGCACAAGTCCTACAAGTGTGTTGTGCATTGCTACTATTGTGCTCCATGCATGAATATAGCATTCTAAATAATATTTTTTCAGTAGCTAAATGTGAAACAGCCTGCTGTATCCCACCTTGTCATTTAGTGCTGTGATGATACAAAACTGTTTGCAGACCTAAGGCACATTAAAAAAAATTATAGTTTTTCAGTTGCAAAAAGTCAGACAACCCGCCGTATTGCACTTTGTCATTTTGGATTGAAATTAAGCTGTAGATGCTTGATCCAGAGGCCACCAAAAATGGTTATGTTACTAGTGCCATACAGTAGGAGACCTAACTTTCAAATAGTTTGTAGCATCTAGTGTGTTATAGAAGCCTGATACAGAGGCCACCAACAAATTCTTCTGTTCCTAGTGTCATACAGTAGGGTACATCACACATTCAAATAGTTTTTAGCATCTAGTGTGTTATAGAAGCCTGATCCATAGGCCACAATAATTCTTCTGTTCCTAGTGTCATACAGTAGGGGACCTGACTTTCAAATTGTTTGTAGCATATCTTCTTTGTCATACAGGCCTCATCCACACTCAAACATTTTTTTTTTTGCGACTAACACGATACAGCACGCCATATTTCAACTTGGAATTTACTGTTGCTGAAATTCAGCTGTTTGCAGAGGTGGTGCTGAGTTTAAAATCTAATTTTTTGTTGCTAATGCTGCTCTCCTACCAAACTATCTGAGCAACATGACTGGGAAAAAGCGAAGCTGTGGTGGAATGGGAATTAGGCTTGGTGTTCAAGGTATACGTGGGGTAGGTGGTAATGTTTGTGAAAGCACTAGTGAACCAACGTCACGTTCTATGCAAAGACAACTGACAACTTCTGTTACTGGACGGGCTGCTCCACTACCTTTCTTTGGCAGATGCAGAGCGGTACTCCTTGTCGATGATGCCCAGAAAGAGCAAGTGGATGGCAAGTGCAACTTCAAGTGGCCTCTCCTCCTCTTCCTCCACCTCAACATCACACCCAGTACAGTCCACAGAGGTGGCACCCAAATTCGACTTGCTTCTCCTCTCGTCACAACTCTTCAACCGTATAATTGACTGTACGGAACCACAGATGGGAGAGTCTGAAGAGCTGTTCACACATTCTATGCCATGGTCATCAGAAGTGTACTCAAAAACTTCAGAGTCAAGAGGAGGAAATCTGCACCGATGCCCACATTTTTTTAGTTTGGATCCGGGGCAGGACAAAGTACAGTCCGAACAGCATCCTGACCATCATCATCAGATGTTAACCCCTTGGGGGAAGATGATCCTGATGAGACTCAGATATCTGAGGCTCATGCAGACTGTACTGTGATGTCAGGGCAGGAAGAGGAGGAGGGTGACTCCAAGGGTGAGGAATGTGATAACACAGAGGAAGATGATGATGATGAGGTGTTAGATCCCAGTTGGCGTGAACACAGAGGCACACAGCTGAGTAATGTCATCTGAGGAGGAAGACGTAGAGGTTACGTTGTGTCGTACGTTGCAGACACGTAGTGATGCAGCCACGATGAGCAATGCATCCTCAGCCACAACTGTGACCAGTAGCGTCCGAGGATCTGCAGCTCGCAGGGGTGGCAAGAGTTGCTTAGCCTGGGCCTTTTTTGACACTGCAAAAGATGAGCCAACTCACATAATCTGCCAACTTTGCAAAAAAAAACTGAGTCGAGGTAAAAAGTGCAATAATTTGACTACTACATATATGAACCTTCACATGAGCAATAATATGCTTTACTGTGGGAATCCCACTGCACAAAAATGCAGACCAGCGGACCTCAATATAACCATCAGTTGCCCCATCAATCGCATCTGCTGCTTCTTCCTCCTCCTCTGTTACCGTGCCAACTATTGAGACGCAGGTCTTCAACCGGTTCTTTTTCCCGCTCCAGTCACGCTGACTGAGAGCCCAATGTCAGCTGTAACGGAAGTGGACATGCCTGTATTTTACCGATCTCAGAGAACCAGTACATCACAAGTTTCTCAATCCACCGTAACATCTCCGCCTGCAACTCTCTCACAGTCCAGCAGTTTGTCCGGTTCACCGTACTTCGTCTTCTCTCAGCACTGCAGCCAGCCCACTGTTCCGCAGTTGTGGTCACATAAAAGATTATTTCCTCCTACGCATGACCATACTAGGAGGTTAAAGTCCAGATGGTTGTTTCAAATGAATATGTGGTTTTATTCTACACATTTCGAAGCGCTAAGGCTTCTTCATTATCAGAAGAAGAAGAAGTCTTAGCGCTTCGTAACGTGTAGAATAAAACCACATATTCATTTGAAACACCCATCTGGACTTTATCCTTCAAGCAACGCAGAGTGAATCCACTTTTTTTCCCATCTTTGTATCTATGGTTGATCATGGGTCTGATCGGTGGATCTGCAGCAGCTGACATTTCTATGAGCCTTGATTTGGGCTCTATCTGGTGAGTATTATCCAATTGGATTAATCTTTTAATATCTGGATAAGACCCTATTGCGCTTTCTTTCCTTCCAGCATTTTTTTTATTTTTAAAGCTAAGAGGTTGAACTCCACCTTCTCCAATCTGTTGGCCTCAGAAATGCTGCCTTTCTGCCTGGTAGATACAGACGGTTTCCAAAAGCTGATGGCTATCGCAGTCCCCCAGTACCAATTGCCCAGTCATCGTTACTTTTCTAAGAAAGCTGTGCCTGCGCTACACCAGCATGTCGCAGACAACATCACCTGTTCCTTGATTAAATCTTTGTCTGCCAGGGAGCATTTCTCCACAGACACTTGGACGAGTAAGCATGGCCAATGGCGTTACATCTCGCTGACTGGGCACTGGGTGACTCTGGTGGCTGTGGGGACAGGTGCTGCTCTACAAGTCTTGGAATCTCCAAGGCTTGCAGGACAATCCTCTACATTTAACACTTCCTCCACTGCTTCTGCCTCCTCCTCTATCTCCTCTAGGGCCTCCACCTGCGCCCTCAACATCTGCCTTAACAAGACATGCATTCCAACAGTTCAGAGTGAATCCCCACCACCTCTGAACTGCGCAGCCAGGGCTCACCGCAATCAGGCAGGATTAAAATTGATATGCCTTGGAGATCGCAGTCATACAGCTGAAGAGTTGTGGACAGCTCTCCAGGCTAAGTTTGATCAATGGCTGTCTCCGTTGAACCAGCATCCAGGGAAGGCCGTGTCCGATAATGGTGCGAACCTGGTGGCGGCCCTACAGCGAGGCAAGCTCACACAAGTGCCTTGCATGGCTCACGTCCTCAAACTGGTGAATGGGCGTACCCACCGTGGGGCAGGGGGGGGCAACTGCCCCCCCTAGAAGCAGGGGCACACAATGAAAGAGAGCGGAGAGAGCAGCACAATGCCGGCTCCCTCTGCCACAGGTTGCAGTGCCTGTCTGTGTGTGCGTAGTGCAGAGCTGCTGTCTCACCAGAGGAGCTCCTTTCTGGCTGCAGCAGCTGTAGTTTCACTTTCTGCCCTGCAGGCTCTGGTTGTCTCAGCCGCACTGGGTCCTATTGCCCTCTGTGTGCAGACACTGGACACTTCCTGGTCCTGCCTCAGCCACTGCCTGCAAGCTTCATGGTAAGTGGGGATGGAATTTATTAAATTCATTCTGCTCAGGCATGTCATGGTCACTGTGGGGAAATGTGAGAGGATGGGGGTACTGTGGGGGAGGGGTACAGGGCACTGGGGTGAATGTAAGAGGATGGGGGTATTGTGGGGGCTAGGGCACTGGGGGAGTTAATGTGAGAGGATGAGGTATTGTGGGGGAGGGGTACAGGGCACTGGGGTGAATGTAAGAGTATGGGGTATTGTGGGGAATAGGTCACGGTGGGGTTAATGTGAGAGGATGGGGTATTGTGGGGGCTAGGGCACTGGGGGGGTTAATGTGAGAGGATGGGGTATTGTGGGGGCTGAAGTGGGGGAGGGACAACAGGGCACTGGTTGGTGAATGTGAGAGGATGGGGATATTGTGGGGGCTGGCGCACAGGGGTTGATGTGAGAGCATGGGGTATTGTGAGGGAGGGTGGACAGGTCACTGGGGTTGAATGTAAGAGGATGGGGGTATTGTGGGGCTAGGGCACTGGGGGTTTATTGTGAGAGGATGGGGTATTGTGGGGACTGAAGTGGGGAGGGGCAACAGAGCACTGAGGGGTGCATGTGAGAGGATGGGGTATTGTGGGGTCAGTGGGACAGAACACTAAGGGGTGCATGTGAGACGATGGGCTGTTGGGGTGTGGGTGGGGGACAGGGGAGGTAGGGGGCTTTTTTTTTACTTGTGAGCTGCTTAATACTTTAATAATATATTAATATTTCAGTATTATTATAACAAGGGCATAGACAGACAGCCGTATAACTCATGTGAGGATCGCACTGCAATCCTCGGACTTGCTGGTACCGCTCCTGACATGAGCGCGACTGCCATGTATAATATATGGTATATACAGCGTAGTGTCGCATACACTGCTGTGTTATACAATATACAACAGTTCTAATGCTCCATACCTAATATGCAGGATAATGTACAGTGTATATGATGTAACCTGTATAAGATGCGACATTGGCTTGCCCCCCCCCTAGTTTTGATCCTGGGTACGCCCATGAACTGGTGGTACAGTGTTTTCTCCGCCACTATCCTGGCCTGGGTGAGCTGCTCCAGAAAGGATGTAAGTTGTGTGCTCATTTCCGCCATTTGCACCCCTCAGGTCATCAACTTGCATCGATACAGGGGTCTTTGTCCATGCCAGTTAACAAGTTGATATTTGTTTTGTGCCGACACGGTGGAATTCCACTCTGCACATGTTGCAGCGACTGTGGCAGCAGCAACAAGCCCTGACACAGTATTTCATGTCGTATAGCCTACCCGTGACATCCCCCATAGAAGTGAACGGGCTCGGTGCCGAGTACCCCACAGGCCCTGGCTGTGCGACTCATCTTTCCTGGCGTCACGAACAGGATTGTCGTGCCCTGCAGCAACGGATTGATTGGTGCCCGTTGCCACCGGGTACTGTGTGCCTGAATGGACTGTTTTTCTGCAAAAAGACTCTGATTGCTGTTTTTGAGAATTTCCCGCCAATTGTCCGCCATTACCCGCCAAATTGCAGCGCTACGCGCGAAGAGAAGGGGCGTACCTGTAGAAAGCACGCTGAGTCCCTGACACGCCCCCAACGCTGACGGCAGGTCCTGTGGAGAGCTTCGATGATCGCTCTGACGTCAGAGCGCCGGGGACACAGGTCCTTCTACATCGCTGTGCCCTGCAGAGCTGCAGCCTTCAGAGAAGGTAGGACACGCTTAACTAGGGGGGGCAGACATGTCGCAGCGCAAGCTGACAGCGCGGTCCAGGCCGACTGCCCCAATGACTTACCCGCCGGCGCTGCCGCGCAGGATGGAAATGCTGGCCCCTCACCAGGTCCTGTGGCCCCGATAGTACCGCTGACGCTGCCATACCTGCCTGGAACAAAGTGGCTCCCTCTGTATAGCGGTAAGCCAGACACCCTGTCAGGGTTTAAGCGCAAAATATGCAGCATAATGGACATGTACCCTATGACAGAGAAACAAAGAGCTGCAGTGGTAGTGGGACAACTGACTGGTGCTGCAGAAAGGGAAGTAGAGACATGGTCAGCTGCAGACCAGGAATCAGTGCTTGCAATATTCTTAAAGCTACAGACTATCTTTGAGGACCGCACTGAAACAGACCTCCGGATGAGGTTTTACCAATGCTCCCAGAAACCAGATGACAGTATTAGGGACTACGCCTGCCGACTACAGGGGGCCCTGCGAGCTCTCAAACAGGTCAACCCCATAAGTGTCATCAATGAAAACAAAATGTTAAAGGAACAATTTGTACGGGGACTGAGGTCCCAAGCTGAAAGCAGAACTGTGCACTGGTGGTCCTTGGATCATCCTGATGCTACCTTTGATGCCCTAAAGGATATGGCTATAAAAGGACTGCGACCCCTGGAGAAGCCTGAGGTGGCAACCCAGTGTCACCCGGGTGAAGCCACTCTAAAGCCAGCAGCATCCACCTTTTCCCCGCTGGAGGTGGAAGCCAAAACGCAGGTGGCGCCCCCTACTGAGTTGGACTGTCTGCGCTCAGAAGTGCGCCAGCTGACCAAAACCTGGCCATTGTAATGAGTGCCCTGCAACTGCGGAAGGAGGAAGGAGGAAATATCCTGCTAGCTGACTGCCCAGAGGATGTCCCTTGGATGAGCCGGAGGAGAAGGAGGACGTCGCCCCACCGAGAGGACAACACCACCCCCAGGAGCGACCCCCGATCAGCACCATCCTCGCCGAGAGATCATCTGCTACCGTTGCAACAGGGAAGGTCATCTAGCCTGACAGTGTCCGAGCAGATCTTGGGTCCAAGGGCCAACACCCAGGACTAGACTCTTCAGGCCCCTCAGACTGGAACCACAGGTTTGTGGGAGGAAGACCATACCTGTCCATCATCCTGGACGGGATCGCAATCCCTGCCCTGCTGGACACTGGATCTCAGGTGACCATCATACCCGATGTCCTGTATAATAGGTTTTGGTCCATGGACAGTCTCCAGCCCCCGAGCCCTGACTTTGCTGTGTACGCCTCTAATGGTCTCCCTGTTGATATACTCGGAGCCAAAAACGTGGACGTAAAGCTGGGCAGAGTGGAGCTGAAGGACCAGGGACTCTTAGTAGTAAAAACTGTAAATGAGGAAATGTCACGCTGTTACTGCATACATGAGGTCCGGGCTCTATGCTGACCCTAAGCTGGGGTCCTGACTAATCCCTCTACCTGGAGGTACTGTTGATGGTACAGAGGTCCAGGCCGCCAGTGTAATCCCTACCTCCTGAGGATCGCTGAACCTCAGTGATCTAGTCCTGAGAAGGACCCTGATCACAACACCGGGGACTGGAAGGTATATGCCTAGACACAGTAATAGACGAACAAGACAGTACAAGGGGTAAACTAAAATCCACCTTGAATACCAAACTCTCACCACAAAAAACAGAGGGAACACCAACGGGTACGGAGATAAATGATAAAGCGAGGAGGGGAGAAAAGACCACACCAGGTACTCTTCAATTCAGACTTCACAACACCACGATCCGCTCTGCTGGTCTGCATGAATGCTTTCACCGACATTTCCCTAGCAGACTGGCAGTATTTGAAGGAATCCAATTACAGCAACATTAATTGCAGCTGGGCGAGGCTGGCTTTGTCTAGCACAGAGAGAGGGAGAATTAACTCCCTCACTGCCGAAAAACACCCAGCACCAGAAACTCAGCTGTGAGAAGTCAGGGTGTGCAATCGCGACGATCTTCGTAGCGACACACCCGTGACAGGAAAATGGCTTAAATGTGGTTTTAGGTACAAACATTATCAGTAACTGTCTGGGAGAAGTTGTGTTTTTGCTCCAACAGCTCGCCGAAGTTGCCAGGCCAAAGCAAAAGGGAGTGATCCAGAGGGAGATCCGGGCCCTGATGTGCCAGCAACAAGCGAAACTGGCAGATGGTGAGATTGATAATGTACGGGTAACAGGCCCGAACCCATTGTGATACCCCCAATGAGTGAAATGCTTATATGATGTAGAGCAGCAATAGGTCTGAGAGGACAGAACTACCAAGCAGCAGTAGAGCCCCATTGTTCAGAACATAGACCTACACTCTTGACTGCTAGAGGGGTAGTGGAGGTACGAAATGGGAGGGTGCAAGTACGTCTTCTCAACTGGGGAGAAGATGAAGTGAACTTACCACGATATGCCACTGTTGCTAAATTACATACAGTAGATAATAATTCCATTCTCACGACAGAGTCCTTAGCCTCCCCCCAACCAGCGGAGGATAACGACCCAGCAACCCAGGTGGAGGATTGGTGTCAGCAGCTCCATGTCGGGACAGACACCACTCCAGCCCACCAGAAACAGGGAGTACTTCGAGTGGTATAGGAGTACACACAGGTATTTAGCAAACACCCACTTGACTTTGGGACAATTAAGGGAGTGCAACACCATATCCCTACAGGCAACCATCACCCCATTAAAGAGCGGTACAGGCCTATACTCCAGCACATTACCAGAAAGCCAAGGAGATGTTGCGTGACATGAAGGAAGCAGGGGTGATAAGGGATAGTTGTAGTCCCTGGGCAGCACCTCTAGTCCTAGTCAGGAAAAAGGACGGAAGCATGAGAATTTGTGTGGATTACAGACAAGTGAATCGCATTACACATAAGGATGCATACCCTTTACCATGCATTGAAGAATCCTTAGCTGCCTTAAAAACTGCTAACTACTTTTCCACCCTTGACCTCACTAGTGGGTACTGGCAAGTAGCTGTGGCTGAGGAGGATCGGGAGAAGACGGCTTTCACCACCCGGATGGGACTCTGTGAGTTTGACAAGATGCCGTTTGGACTCAGCAGTGCCCCGGGAACGTGCCAGAGAGTGATGGAGAGTTGACTGGGACATCTCAACTTTGAAACCGTGTTGCTGTACCTGGACGACGTAATTGTGTACTCCAAGACGTATGAGGATCATCTGAAGCACCTGGCAGAGGTATTCGAGTCACTGTCCAAGTACGGGATGAAACTGAAGCCTTCAAAGTGCCATCTGCTCAAACAAAAGGTACAGTACTTGGGACATATTGTCAGCTCAGAAGGAGTAGCGCCAGACCCCGAGAAAGTCACCGCCATCCAGAAATGGCCAGAACCGAGGAATCTCAAGGAGGTGCGCCAGTTCCTGGGACTGACAGGTTACTACCGGAGGTTTGTAAAGGACTACACCAAGAAAGCAGCACCTCTGCAGGACCTCCTGGTAGGACAATCCCTCAAGAGCAGAAATTCTCCATTCCACTGGGGTAAAGAACAAGCTGAGGCATTCAGGGAGATGAAGGAGATCCTGACAGGCTATGAGATCTTAGCCTACCCTGACTACAGCCAGCCGTTCCTGCTGTACACTGATGCCAGCAACGAAGGATTGGGAGCTGTCCTCAGTCAGAAGCAAAATGGCCTGGAGAAAGTCATCGCATATGCAAGCAGGAAGCTCCGCCCGACCGAGAGAAACCCAGAGAACTATAGTAGCTTCAAGTTGGAGTTCCTGGCACTGGTCTGGGCCATTACAGAAAGATTCAAGCATTACCTAGCCTCCAGCAAGTTCACTGCTTACACTGACAATAACCCCTTGACACATCTCGAAACAGCTAAGCTGGGAGCCATGGAGCAACGTTGGATGGCTCGGCTGTCGAACTATCAATTCACAATCAAGTACAGGGCAGGCCGTAAGAATGCCAACGCTGATGCTTTGTCCAGAATGCCGCATGAGTCCGACACGGAAGAGGAATTGGATGACCTAGAAGAGATTGAGCTACCTGCATTCCACAGAAATGGGATGATCCACGAGCAACGAGCCTGCAGGAGGCAGCATGGTAAGACGTTAAACCCTTTACCTCACCACAGCTGGAAGGAGACCCAGAACAGTGACCCGGTTGTCAGCCGTATCAAGGAGCTGATAACTCAGGAAGGTTCCTCCTTAGAGAAGGATGTGTCTCAGTCAAGCAAAGCAGCTGTGGAATGAGAGAAGCTGGCTGTTTATCTACCGTGAGAAGCTGTGCCGAAGGTAAGTCAACCCAAAAACCCATGAGAT
Source organism: Oophaga sylvatica (assembly GCA_033576555.1). Taxonomy (NCBI): domain Eukaryota; kingdom Metazoa; phylum Chordata; class Amphibia; order Anura; family Dendrobatidae; genus Oophaga; species Oophaga sylvatica. The sequence continues at coordinate 19,292,499 of JARQOD010000002.1, forward strand.
GGAATGACAGATAGTAGTCCCCAGAACGGACATCCAGATGGTGTTGGAATCCTACCACGATTGAGCGGGGCATTTTGGCTGGAAGAAGCTGGAAACCCTGCTGAAGTGTCGTTTCTACTGGGTGGGAATGCGCAGTTCCATCGAGAAATGGTGTAAAAACTGTGTGTCCTGTAGCCTCCGAAGAAAAGACTACAGCAGCCAGAAAGCACCCCTGCAACCCATCAAGACGACTCGTCCCTTGGAGATCGTGGCCTTGGACCATGTCAAGTTGTCACCCAGCCGGTCAGGATACTCATATGCCCTGACAATGGTGGATCACTACTCCAGGTTCCTGGTGGTCGCCCCGTCAAAGATCTGACAGCTGAAACAGCAGCAAAGACGTTTCAAGCATATTTCTGCAGGCCTCATGGATATCCAGAGCAAGTGTTAACTGACCAGGGCCCTGCCTTTGAAGCCGAGTTGTTTAAAGAGTTCTGTCATTTGTACGGATGCAAGAAGATAAGAACCACACCGTACACCCCCAAACAAATGGACTCTGTGAAAAGATAAATCACATAGTCATTGATCTGCTGAAGACAGTACCACTTGAGGAGAGGAATCGGTGGCCAGACCTACTACCTGACCTGGTAGATCTGTACAATCACATACCTGTGAGTTCCACCAATTGCACCCTAGCCTACCTCATGCGGGCAAGACCAGGAAAGCTGCCCATGGATTTGGAACTTGGTGTTGTAGAACCAGAAGCTGATGTTACTACTGAAGATTGGGACACGAACCGACAGGAACAGTACAGGAGAGTACAAGCCTGCGAGGAAGATAGTCTCAATAAAGTAAGGGAAAAACAAGAGGAAAACTACAACAAAAGTGCGCCAGCTGAACCTTTTGTACCTGGAGAAATTGTGCTGAAAAGAAAAAGAAGAATGCACAAATTAGATGATCAATGGGAAAAAGAGCCATAGTCGTGCAAAATTCAAAGTTTGACAACAAGAAAACATGTACCATTAGTAAAGATGGAGGAAAGACGACCACAACTGTATCAAGAGACCACCTAAAACTATGTCCAGATATGTTAAAGCTTCACGAAGAAGAACTTGTTATTGACAAAGAGAAACCAGGTGAAGTCATACACACGGACTTAGGAGATTTTCCTGCAGATTGGCCTTGTATCGGAGACGCTGTGATCATTCCAGTACTTCAATTTTACCAACCACAAGAAGCACTCCAACGTCAAGTTGAGCCAGTTGTCGCAGAAGGGATAGTTCAAGAGGAACTTGCTCCTGAAGCGTCTCAAGAAATAGAGTCTCGAGAAGTGGAGTCTCAAAACGTGGAACCTCCAGATGTTGGGCCTCAGGAAGAAGAATCCCCTGGCGAAACAGAACCGCATCACCCAGCCGCAAGTATGCTTGCCAGATCCCTAGAGAGGTTAAGGCAGTATTACAGTTTACCGGCACGTAGGACAGATAGGTCAAATGCTACCATACCAGATGCAACACCACGTAGGTCAGTACGCACAACAAAAGGAAAGTTACCTGTTAGGTACCAAGAATAGGCCTAGCAATGTAAACAGTTAACATGAGTCAAAGTGTATAAATGTATATAAATATTCGTGTAAATACATGTATATATGTTACCTATAGCAATTGTTAAAAATTCTTGCCTCCCGTAAGGGAAGAGTTTGGTTTGATATTTAATGTTATGTTGTTGTTAATTTAAAAATTATTTCTTTCAGCCCGGGAGTGCTGATGTTTACTAGGGGGGATGTGTAGCCCAGCTGTGCCTGGAGTCTCATGCCCCAGGGGGATGCACCAAAGGTAACACCCACGGAGACCTGATATGCACACAACAAACCTTCACTATTCCCTAGAGCCACCAGAGGGAGCCCTTTTGCAGTATATAAGGGTAGTGAAGTCACAGCAGGGAGCTCAGTCAGTCTAAGTGTAGCTGAGAACGAGTCAGTCTAGTCACCTCAGAGTTGAGAGAGTGTGTCAGTCTACGCCGAGACAAGAGAGTTGTGAGAGAACCCGAAGACTGCAGCTTTGAGCTTAGTTCAATGTGTGGAGGCTAGTACAAGTGGAGAAAGATAGCCACTTCAGCCTGGTCAGAACTGAGTTAACTGAGTGCAGTTTCAGTGAGTAAGCGTGCCGACGCTTTGAGAGCGGTGAAGAGTGAGGAGAATCAGCTAACTTCTGCTAGTGTGCTTGTGTTAACGGTCGGAGTAGGATGAAAGGCGAGTGGAAAAGGAGAAGAGAGTAACAGAGGTTGAAACAGCATTGATAGCTTACCTCTACTCTGAATACCGGACACCGGGTCCGAGCTTGCTAGCATCTACACGACTAGTGGGAGATACCGGAGACCCTGCGGGACTTCAAGTCGCAGGGGCCCACAAGTGCTGATATGTAACTGGGGTCAGGAAGACGGAGTCTAGCAGGGCCCTGCATACAGAGACACTGTTCTATCCAACAGAAGGCCTCACCACCAAGTCAGCCGGGCGTATAAGTGAAGACAGAGTTAAACTTCGTTATATACAGGTGTCATGGAAATATATATGTATTCCATATATTCAAAGTATATTCACATATATGTATTCACAGTTAGATAGATCTCACTTGCTAAAAAACCCTGTGCTCACATATTTCTAGGCCAGCTATAATCAGTCGTTTTAAAGAAATCTGGCCTTCATAAGGCCTTCATAAGGAACGTACAAAAAGTCTTATTAGATATCTGTTGTTTACATTATAGTTATGCAAGACAACTAGGTCAAGAGAATATAAAACAATAATTCTGCAACTTCAGCTCTTTTTATCATGATTATCATAATTATCATATTTACACTAGAACAGCCAATAATCTAGCAGCTTTTAATTGTATGTTAATTGACTAACCAGCCCCTTTTTGTAAATGTATAAAACCTTGAATGAATAATAAATGTATGTCTTGACGAACTGCTATACTGACACTTCCGTTGTGGACAGTTTCATTTCGTTCTGAGCGCTCAAAAAGACATTAAATAGAGATTTGGACATGGCAAGCAGCAAACACGGAAGGATATTTTTATCCTAATTAAATTTCCATATCACAGATCAGAAACTCACACTACAGGAGTAAGGAGGCCCTACACCTACTCAGTGGGAATACTGGACGTGCATCCTCCACCCTGCCAGCATCCCGGGACGTGCCTGCTATCCCACCAGTAAAGGTACAGAAAGAGACTTTTGTGTGTGTCTGCCTTATTACTCCTGCGGCTGAACTCCCCTTCTCCGTCCTGCACCCCAGCACCGCCATCTTCCCTGAGGGACCCAGTCTTGCCTGTGGAAGACTTAACACCTTGCTGCCCAGTAACAACCCCTCAGTGGATCTATCCTGCAGCGCTGGTCACCCTGACCAGGTACCACAGGTGGCGTCACGATCAAACTGTAAATACTTTAATCCCCTGTAAATATCCCCCTTTTTGAGGTGTGTCCCAGGGCCACGGACCGTGCTACCCGTGACATCCCCCATTGAAATGAACGGGCTCGGTGCCCAGTACCCCACAGGCCTGGCTGTGCGACTCATTGTGAATGCGTTTGTTTTTGCCTCCCATTCACCTGACTGGCATTCGATTATGTTTGGCGAATATTCGACAAATTATTCTGCGAGTATTGCACATTCAGCAATTGTAATCCAAACCGAACATTGAAATATTCGCTCATCTCTAGTGGTGAGTTCTCCTTCAATGGAAGTCTTCAAACAAGGCTGGGCAGACATCTGTCTGAGATGGTTTGGTGAATCTTGCATTGAGCAGGTGGTTGGACACGATGACCATGGAGGTCGCTTCCAATTTTAACATTCCATGATTCTATGATTCTTTGAAATACACACATGTGGTCAAAATTGTTGGGACCCTTCGTTTAATGACAGAAAAACCCACAATGGTCAAAGAAATAACTTGAATCTGAAAAAATTAATAATAAATCAAAAATCTATGAAAATTAACAAATAAAAGTAAGACATTGCTTTTCAATCATGCTTTCACAGAATTTAAAAAAAAATAAAACTCATGAAATAGGCCTGGACAGAGATGATGGTACCCCTGAAAATAATGAGACAAAAGGGACATGTGAAATCAAGATGTGTCCACTAATTAGCATCACAGGTGTCTACAATCTTTGAATCAGTGAGTGGCCTGTATAGAGGCTACAGATACTCACTGTGCTGTTTGGGGAGTGTATCACACTCAACATGGACCAGAGGAAGCGAAGGAAAGAGATGTCTCAGGAGATTAGAAAGAAAATTATAGACAAACATGTTAAAGGTAAAAGTTATAAGACCATCTCCAAGCAGCTTGATTTCCTGTGACTACAGCTGCACATATCATTCAGAAATTTAAGCTCCATGAGACTGTAGCCAACCTCCCTGGACGTGGCCGCAGGAGGAAAATTATGACAAATCAAAGAGACAGATAATACAAATGGTAACAAAAGAGCCCAGAAAAACTTCTAAACAGATTAAAGGTGAACTTCAAGTGACGCGCACACCAGTGGTGGTACCAGGGCTATGGGGTACTCGGAACCGAGCCCATGGAAGTCTATGGGGAATGTCACTGGCAGCAGAGCTCGGTCCGTGGCCCTGGCGGTCATGCAATGGGGGAATATTTACAGTGGATTTTAGAATAATAGTTTGTGACGCCACCTGTGGTTTCTGATCTGATTGACCAGCGCTGCAGGGTAGATCTCTGAGGGGATGTTATGGCAGCTAGGTGTTAAGTCCCCCACAGGTGGGACTGGTCCCTCAAAGTCTATGGTGGTGATGCAGGGTGCAGATAAGAAGTCAGTCACACACAATGCAGTCTCTTTCCATACCTTTACTTGCAGATGTTTCAGGCAGGTCCCGGGGAGCTGGTCGGGGTGGAGAATGCACATTCAGGATAACCGCTGAGCAGGTTAGAGGCCTCCTTTAACTTTGTATGTATGTGAGTACAAACTTGCATGAAGTCAAGTTAACTCTGTTAATCTCCAGCTTGTTCAATAGCTGCAACGCCCGGCCGACATTGTGGTAGAGCCTTCTAGTTGGTGAGAACAGAGTCCCTACTTTTGTAGCGTCCCACTCAAGGTCCTTGTTCTACCTGACTCCGTTTACGTATCAGTGCTTAGGGCTACCTTCTGTGACTTGAAGTCCAGGAAGGCCTCCGGTGTTTCTTATTACTAGGCGTAAAGCACTAGCAACGCTTCGGACCCCGGTGTCCGGTGAATTAGTGCGGGTAATCCGGTACCTGATGCACTTGTCTCTATCTTTCTCCACTGTGCCCCTCATCCTGCTCTTGCTCTTAACATAAGCACAAGTAGCGATGTTGTGAATGTCAGCTTTCTTCAGAGCTCACTGAACAGTTCCCAGTACACTCACTGTTGCAGCCCCTGTGATTCCCTTCTTTCTTTCCTTCCTTTCTCAGACCCTGTCCAGAGCAGCGCACAGGAACTCTGTCAAACTGTGTACACGCTGTAGCTCCGAGAGTCACCTTCCACTTTCCAAGGAATACAGGTAGCTTGTGCTGAGGTACTGGTCCTGCAGTTCTGACTGGGCTAGAGTGACTCCTTACACTCAAACCAGACTCCACTTCATGAACTTGCTCTGCCAGAATCTAGTCTGCACTCCACTTCCTCCAAGACTAGACTGAAGTGATACTGAACGGTGTGTCTTGTCCTGAGACAGGAACTAGACTGAACTCTGACTGAACTCCCTCCCTCCAAGTCCAGACTGACTTGCACTGTCCTAAGACAGGAAGCTTGAATGACCCTGACTGCTACGTGTCACTACCTTTTATACCCCTAGTGGGTGTGTTGGGAGATGTAAGTGACGTGAATGAATATCAAGCTTCACGGTTACCTTCTTGTGCATTTTCCTGGAATATGTGTGCCTGGCGTAGCTGGGCCACACATCCCCCCTTGGTTAAACACAGCACTCCCGGGCTGTAAAAGAGAAAAGAAAACATTTTGTTTTGCATATAACATCAAACAGTTTTAACTCATCCCTTGCGGGAGGTAAGGACTCTTGAACATTACACTGTATACATAGAAAAATATAAAAGTATCAAAAACACTTTCATAAATACAAGACAAGATTCTTGTGGAGGACCCACACCAAACCTCCCACGTGGGTCCTGGGTGGGCTGCAGGACTTCTGAGCAGCAGACCTCACTCAAGGCCACACCACACGGGTTTTCCTTCAGAGGCAGTTATGGCTTTTTGTGTAAAACCAAGATAGGGCACCGAAGTGCGAACTATTTACAATAAAGTTTTTGGGCTGGAACAGTCCACAGCCACGCAGTCCTTGCATGATAAACATTTTCATAACATTCACATTTTCAATAACCATTAACTCTTCACTTTCACTCGTTAACTCTTTACCCAGCCGGGTATTCTACTTTAAATAAGCATAGTAATAAACATTATCAAAACGTTTCAATAAAGTGCAAATTCTTCTTCAATAAACTTCTTCATCAAACTTTCTTCAAACTTTATACATGTTCAGTTGCAGTAAACCCCTGTCTGGGTCCTACTGTGTTTCATCTTTGCTTGGGGTGACCCTGGTGGCGGTGCCAGCACAGGACCGTTCCTATTCATGGCCCAGTGCCTAACACCAGGATCATCGATTCCACCATCGGGGTCTGTGTGGCTGGTGTGCACTGGGCTGGTGGGGTGTCGGGGTTCCAGCAGGGTGTCATCATCTGCAGCAGGGATATCATCGCTGGTTACCTGCAGAGCCGGTTCACTCCGGTCCTCTAGGCCGCAGGGCCTGTCCTCCTCTGGGGACGCTGTTACAGCATAAGATGTTGGCTTGTGTAGTGGCTCAATTGGGGACGCACTAACCTCTGCGTCGCTGCTCCATCTCTTCCCAGTCGCTCTCCATCACTGACGGCTGGGTTCCCTCCGGTGTCCCTACCGGGGGACTGTGCTCCGCTGTGGCCTCCTGGCCTGGCTGGTATACCGGTCCGTCTCCCGCCGCTTCCTCGGTGAAGTCGGGTTCAGCTCCTTCATAGCTGGTCTCCGGTTTCCCTTCAGCCGCTGGCGTTGGTGGCACAGGGGACGCAGGCAACGATTTAGTTCCTGGAGGGGTGAGCACGGCGTCCCACAGCAGCCGCTGTTTCCGGGTACGCCAGCGTTTCTCAATCTCCTTCATTCCTTTGCGGTGGCGGGCCACATCTTCCAGCACCGCATCCACCTTCTCCATGACATAGAGGATCAGGTACAGCTCTTTTTGGGGGCGGCCATAACTTTCGCGCCACAGGGGGGTACATGCCCACGAATGCACGCCCACCTTCTTCACCAGCGCCTCAGGCGCGAATATGGCGACAAAAATGGCGGAAAATGGCGCCAAAAGTGACAAAACAGCAAACAGTCTTTTCTGCACAAAACAGTCAATATAGGCAACACAGGACTCACAATTTGCAAGCCTCGTATCCTGTTCGTGACGCCAAAAGATGACGCGCACCACATTGGTGGTACCAGGGCTATGGGTACTCGGCACTGAGCCCATGGAAGTCTATGGGAGTTGTCACTGGCAGCGGGACTCGGTCCGTGGCCCTGGCGGTCATGCAATGGGGATAATTACAGGGGAATTGTAGTAATAGATAGTCCGTGACGCCACCTGTGGTTTCTGATCTGATTGACCAGCGCTGCAGGGTAGATCTCTGAGGGATGTTATGGCAGCTAGGTGTTAAGTCCCCCACAGGTGGGACTGGTCCCTCAAAGTCTATGGTGGTGATGCAGGGTGCAGATAAGAAGTCAGTCACACAAAATGCAGTCTCTTTCCATACCTTTACTTGTAGATGTTTCAGGCAGGTCCCGGGGAGTTGGTCGGGGTGGAGAATGCACATTCAGGATAACCGCTGAGCAGGTTAGAGGCCTCCTTTAACTTTGTATGTATGTGAGTACAAACTTGCATGAAGTCAAGTTAACTCTGTTCATCTCCAGCTTGTTCAATAGCTGCAACGCCCGGCCGACATTGTAGTAGAGCCTTCTAGTTGGTGAGAACAGAGTCCCTACTTTTGTAGCGTCCCACTCAAGGTCCTTGTTCTATCTGACTCCGTTTACGTATCAGCGCTTAGGGCTACCTCTGTGACTTGAAGTCCAGGAAGGCCTCCGGTGTTTCTTATTACTAGGCGTAAAGCACTAGCAACGCTTCGGACCCCGGTGTCCGGTGAATTAGTGCGGGTAATCCGGTACCTGATGCACTTGTCTCTATCTTTCTCCACTGTGCCCCTCGTCCTGCTCTTGCTCTTAACATAAGCACAAGTAGCGATGTTGTGAATGTCAGCTTTCTTCAGAGCTCACTGAACAGTTCCCAGTACACTCACTGTTGCAGCCCCTGTGATTCCCTTCTTTCTTTCCTTCCTTTCTCAGACCCTGTCCAGAGCAGCGCACAGGAACTCTGTCAAACTGTGTACACGCTGTAGCTCCGAGAGTCACCTTCCACTTTCCAAGGAATACAGGTAGCTTGTGCTGAGGTACTGGTCCTGCAGTTCTGACTGGGCTAGAGTGACTCCTTACACTCAAACCAGACTCCACTTCATGAACTTGCTCTGCCAGAATCTAGTCTGCACTCCACTTCCTCCAAGACTAGACTGAAGTGATACTGAACGGTGTGTCTTGTCCTGAGACAGGAACTAGACTGAACTCTGACTGAACTCCTCTCCCTCCAAGTCCAGACTGACTTGCACTGTCCTAAGACAGGAAGCTTGAATGACCCTGACTGCTACGTGTCACTACCTTTTATACCCCTAGTGGGTGTGTTGGGAAATGTAAGTGACGTGAATGAATATCAAGCTTCACGGTTACCTTCTTGTGCATTTTCCTGGAATATGTGTGCCTGGCGTAGCTGGGCCACACACAAGCTCAAGGAACATCAGTGTCAGATCGCACCATCCGTCGTTGTATGAGCCAAAGTGGACTTCATGGGAGACAACCAAGGAGAGGACACCATTGTTGAAAAAAAATCATAAAAAAGCCAGACTGGAATTTGCCAAACTACATGTTGACAAGCCACAAAGCTTCTGGGAGAATGTCCTATGGACAGATGAGACAAAAATGGAACTTTTTGGCAAGGCACATCAGCTCTACGTTCACAGATGGAAAAATGAAGCATATCAAGAAAAGAACACTATCCCTACTGTGAAACATGGAGGAGGCTCTGTTATGTTCTAGGGCTGCTTTGCTGCATCTCGTACAGGGTGTCTAGAATCTGTGCAGGGTACAATGAAATCTCAGGACTATCAAGGGATTCTAGAGAGAAATGTGCTGCCCAGCGTCAGAAAGCTTGGTCTCAGTCGCAGGTCATGGGTCTTGCAACAGGATAATAACCCAAAAGACACAGCTAAAAACACCCAAGAATGGCTAAGAGGAAAACATTGGACTATTCTGAAGTGGTCTTCTATGAGCCATGACCTAAATCCTATTGAGCATCTTTGGAAAGAGCTGAAACATGCCGTCTGGAAAAGGCGACCTGCAAACACGAGACAACCGGAGCAGTTTGCTCTTGAGGAGTGGCCAAAATACCTGTCGAGAGGAGCAGAAGTCTCATTGACAGTTACAGGAATCGTTTGACTGCGATGACTGCCTCAAAAAGTTGTGCAACAAAATATTAAGTTAAGGTTATCATCATTTCTGTCTATGCCTATTTCAAGAGTTTTATTTATTTTTTTAATTCTTTGGAAGCATGATTGAAACACAATGTCTGACTTTCATTTTCATAGATTTTTGATTTATTATTACGTTTGTCAGATTTCTGTCACCATTGTGGGTTTTTCTGTCATTAAACAAGGGTACCAACAATTTTGACCACGTGTGTAGTGGTAATCTGCAGGTAAACAGCTTTTGAAGAGGACCTGTCACTTGGAAAAAAAATGTGGTCAGTTTTTGCTCTCATTTTATTCCTGCTGGTTTCCTGATTATTCAATATTTTTTTTATTTTGAATCAGTCACATGGTTCCAGAGATATAGGTCTTTTTATTTAGTGCTATTTTTTATGGTATTTAAAGGGGGTATCAAGGACTTTGTAAAATACTAAAAATATACCTAAGCACTAATGTGTCGACCCGCCACCACAATTGTGGATTACCAGGGCAATGGGGTACTCAGAGCCGAGCCCGTAGAAGTCTATGGGATTTGTCACAGGTAGCTGTGGCTCGGTCTGTGGCCCGGGCGGTCTGGCGTATGTTGGGGATATATTTACAGGGGATAGGTTTATATACAGTTCGTGACGCCACCTGTAGTATTCTGGTAATTTATACCAGCGCTGCTGTAGATCTCTGAGGGGATGGTGATGCAGCTAGATGTCGGGTCCCCTACAGGTGGGACTGGTCCCTCAAAGTCTATGAAGTTAGTGAAGTCGGGTGCAGGTAAATAACACAGTCTCACACGGTCAGCGTCTTTCCATACCTTTACTTGTAAGATGTTCAGGCAGGTCCCAGGGAGGCTGATCCAAGGAGAGTGTATCTTGAGACAGCAGCTGGACAAGTTAGGGGCCTCCTTTACTTCCAATACAATGAGTACAACCAGCCTGAAGCGTAGTTCCCTCAATAACTCCAGCTAATCTATAGCTGTACCGCCCAGTCAGCTTTGTGTTAGGAGCCTTCCTGCGAGGGAGCTGAATTCTTATCTTATCGTGCACTGACTCAAAGTCTTCACTCCCCCTGACCCCAGTTACGTACTGACTATAAGGGGCTTGTTTGCCGCGACCTAAGGTCCGGTAAATTCCTGGTTTTCTTACCACTATGCTTGTAACAATAGTGATCCTTCGGTCCCCAGTGACCGGTAGCAATGTGCAGGACTTCTTCAATCCGTAAGCACTATTCCAATAAACCACTGTGCCTTTCGCCTTGTCCTCGCTGGTAACATAAGCACTCACACTAGCCAAGGGTCGAGCAGTCACTTCTTTCTTTTCCTTCACTTCAAAGTTAGTTACAGATGCTCAGTTATCAATAGGCAGGAGCACGTCTCTGAACCTTACACCGTCCTTTAGACAGGATACTGAAGACTTTCTGCACTAAACTTCTTCTTTCCTTCCAGTGTATTCTGATGAGGTACAGCTCTGACTAGGCTGAGGTGAATTAAACCACCTGTACTAGACTCCACTTCCGAACTGATGATAGAACAATCTGGACTGCTTCCTCCCTCCAGACGTCTTCTCTCTCATGAAGTCTCGACACAGACTTTCCGACCTCCCCTCTGAAGTCTGGACACTGACTAAATCACTCAACACATACACCTTGACCACTCCCTCTAGAGTAAACTGCACTACCCTAAGGGTGTGTCTAGTATATGTTGAGTGAATGGATATTTAGCATTAAACTGCTGTCTCGCCACACACTCTCCAGGGTACTGCAGTGTGCCTAACACCAGGGCTACACATTCCCCCATGGTAAAAGACAGCACTCCCGGGCTGTAAAATACAAAAGAGACATTTTGTTTATGCATGAAAACATTAAACAATAAACAGTAATTCGTCCCATCCGGGAGGTGAGGATATCTTGAACGTTGCGAACAATAACATTATATATAGAAATACAAAAGTATTAAATAGCATTCAATAAATATACAGTATACTTGTGAAGGACCCGCACCAAACCTTCAACGTGGTCCTGGGTGGGCTGCAGGACATCCGATTGCAGACCTCACTCAGTGCCACACCACACGGGTTTTTGTATTCAGAGGTAGTTGTGCTGGTTTATGTAAAACCAAGATAAGGCACCGAAGCGCAACTATTACAAGTAAGTTCTGGGTTGGCACAGTCCTCAACCTCCAAGTCCATTGTAAAACCAAAGACAAAATATAATATCACATTATTATACTAAAGTGCAAAACTTTTTCTGGTTACCCAGCCGGGCATTCTACAGTTAGCAAAATATAATATGCTATACTCTTCACTTGTGCAAAACTTTATAAAACATTTTCAAACTTTTTTACTTATGGTAGACCCGATATGGATCTCACCGATTCTTCTTTACTTATTATTCATTTTCAAATAATACACTTTCCAATACATTTTCCACCCCGGGGGCTGGAACAATGCAATGGGCCCTAGATCCCAGGACTAGCAAATCATGCGCTGCGATTAGGGTCTGGGTCGCCACAGTTCTTGTGCGAACCTCTAGGGGCGCAACGGGTACATTCTCTTCACGTGACACCGATTGCGTTTCAATCACAGTTAACGATATGGACCGTGTCATGGATTGCGATTGAGACTGGGTCGCATGTTGCGATGTAGAGGTGGCTTTCCTTTGCGATGAAATCTGGGTCGCTAGTTGCGATGAATTTGCAGGGGGCGATGCTGGGGCACGGCCGGATACTGCTTGATCTAGAGACGGGGACGCTGCGGTCATGGTGACGGTACCTGCGTCGGGGACGGGGTCACGGACGATGGTGACGTTAAGGGCATACCATCCCTTCATTCCCCAGTGCCGCGTATATGTGACGATGTCTCCATTTGCTAAGTCCCTCCCGGGATGGCCTTGCGGCAGGTGGGATTCTACGTCACGCCTGCTGACAAAGACCCCTGGGTAGAGGCCCGGTTCACGGATAAAGCCCCAGCCCTTCCGGAGCTGGAACTCAGTCACACACCCCTGCCGCCGCGGTTCCCTCAGGGTACCTTTATCTCTCCGGACACTCTCTTTGTCCGCGATCAGCTCTGCATGTTGTCGCTGACGGTTCCGCTGAGCTTCCCGCTCTTCCTCCTGCTGGCGTTTCTTCTTCTCCTCACGACTCTGCCATTCATGTTCCCACTGGGCGGTATAGGCGACGTCATCCAGGCGCGCCATTTCGTCCCAGTCCACGTCTGGTAGTGACGGACAGGACCCCTCCGGTGTCCCTGCCGGGGACCGATCATCTGCTGCGGCCTCCTGGCCGGGCGGGCGTTCCGGACTGGCTGTACCTCCTCAACCTCCTTCGCCTCCACCGCTTCACCGGTGGGATCAGGATCGGTACTTTCGGGGGCAGCCTCCGGTTGCTCCTTCGCCTTGGGCAGCAGACTCCTCGGTATCTGGAATCGTGGGGGGTCGTTGAGGGAGAGATCACCGTGTCCCACAGCCTCCGCTGTTCCAGGGTACGCCGGCGTCTCTCGATCTCTTCAAAGCCAGGTTGGTGCTGGACCATCTTCTTCAGGCGTGCATTTTCTTCTTGAATCTCTAGCAACGCCTGTTGCAGGTGCAGGACCACGGATAACTCCGATGCTGGTGGCAGCTTGGCTGGGGCACGGGGCCTGCCTTCCTCCGCTTCCCTGCTCGGCTGCACACGTCCTGCTTCCATGATGTTCCAGAAGATTCTTTCTTCTTCTGCAGAGACATCCGGTCTCTTCCGTGGGGGTGGGGTTTGCGTCTCCTCCTCCTCGCAGGGAAGGTGAAGAGGAGGCGGACCTCCTTTGCTGTAGGGCAGGATCGCATGTTGTAATAGCACTTTGAGAGGGCAGGCATTTTCTTCGCGCCACAGGGGGGTAGACGCCCACGAAGGTACGCCCACCTTCTTCTCCAGCGCCTGAGGGCGCGAATATGGCGACAAAAATGGCGATTTTGGCGCCAAAAGTGCAAACAGTCCTTTTTCACAAAAACAATTCCTTAGGCACACAGGGCTCGCAATTCTGCGAGTTTCGCATCCTGTTCGTGACGCCAAGTTGTGTCGACCCGCCACCACAATTGTGGATTACCAGGGCAATGGGGTACTCAGAGCCGAGCCCGTAGAAGTCTATGGGATTTGTCACAGGTAGCTGTGGCTCGGTCTGTGGCCCGGGCGGTCTGGCGTATGTTGGGGATATATTTACAGGGGATAGGTTTATATACAGTTCGTGACGCCACCTGTAGTATTCTGGTAGTTTATACCAGCGCTGCTGTAGATCTCTGAGGGGATGGTGATGCAGCTAGATGTCGGGTCCCCTACAGGTGGGACTGGTCCCTCAAAGTCTATGAAGTTAGTGAAGTCGGGTGCAGGTAAATAACACAGTCTCACACGGTCAGCGTCTTTCCATACCTTTACTTGTAAGATGTTCAGGCAGGTCCCAGGGAGGCTGATCCAAGGAGAGTGTATCTTGAGACAGCAGCTGGACAAGTTAGGGGCCTCCTTTACTTCCAATACAATGAGTACAACCAGCCTGAAGCGTAGTTCCCTCAATAACTCCAGCTAATCTATAGCTGTACCGCCCAGTCAGCTTTGTGTTAGGAGCCTTCCTGCGAGGGAGCTGAATTCTTATCTTATCGTGCACTGACTCAAAGTCTTCACTCCCCCTGACCCCAGTTACGTACTGACTATAAGGGGCTTGTTTGCCGCGACCTAAGGTCCGGTAAATTCCTGGTTTTCTTACCACTATGCTTGTAACAATAGTGATCCTTCGGTCCCCAGTGACCGGTAGCAATGTGCAGGACTTCTTCAATCCGTAAGCACTATTCCAATAAACCACTGTGCCTTTCGCCTTGTCCTCGCTGGTAACATAAGCACTCACACTAGCCAAGGGTCGAGCAGTCACTTCTTTCTTTTCCTTCACTTCAAAGTTAGTTACAGATGCTCAGTTATCAATAGGCAGGAGCACGTCTCTGAACCTTACACCGTCCTTTAGACAGGATACTGAAGACTTTCTGCACTAAACTTCTTCTTTCCTTCCAGTGTATTCTGATGAGGTACAGCTCTGACTAGGCTGAGGTGAATTAAACCACCTGTACTAGACTCCACTCTCCGAACTGATGATAGAACAATCTGGACTGCTTCCTCCCTCCAGACGTCTTCTCTCAATGAAGTCTCGACACAGACTTTTCCGACCTCTCCCTCTGAAGTCTGGACACTGACTAAATCACTCAAACACATACACCTTGACCACTCCCTCTAGAGTAAACTGCACTACCCTAAGGGTGTGTCTAGTATATGTTGAGTGAATGGATATTTAGCATTAAACTGCTGTCTCGCCACACACTCTCCAGGGTACTGCGTGTGCCTAACACCAGGGCTACACACTAACAGGTAGGTAGTTACAGCTTACCTGCCTGCTGTGCATAGCACCGTTCTTTCCCTGCACAGAGCGGTCACAGATGCTCCTGTCAGGGATTCAGAATCCTCTGCTGACATTACGTCTACAGAGCGGAGGCTTCATTTGCGCTCCTCTCTGTTGACAGGGCGGGACTTTCGACATCATTCTGATTGACAGTTGGATCCCCGCTGCCTAACTGTCGGAGCCGGCTGACAATCAGAATGACAGTCCCACCCCGTCACGTCAGCAGAGGCAGCTGAATCCCTGGCTCGAGAGGTCTGTGACCGCTCTGTGCCGTAGAAGAACGGTGCCGTGCACAATGGGCAGGTAAGTTGCAGTTACCTACCTGATAGTGCTTAGGTACATGTTTTGCTTTTTATAAAGTCCGGGATATACCCTTTAAGAAGGGGGAGTGATTCACAGGATCCTCTGGGTTGTGTCTTTAAGCTGCTCTGTGTTATTACCCTGTCTACCACTCCCCCCTGGAAAAGATCATACAAATTAGAACTATATAAATATGCCCATATCCCTGGAAGTGTATGGTGGATTTAGAAAAAAAAACCTCATACTTAGGAGGGAGGGGAGTAAAATAAGAGCAAAGCCCACTTTTGATTTAGTAACAGGTCCTTTTTAAATCATATCTGGCTGAGTTACTGGAAGCACAGATACAAAATGAAAATTTATTTTTTATTGATTGACAGTCTGCTTTGCAGAATGTGTGTGCAGAGTATGTGTGCAGCAGGTGTGTGCAGCAGGTGTGTGCAGAATGTGTGTGCAGTGTGTGTGTGCACCGGGTGAGTGCAGGGTGTGTGTGCAACGGGTGTGTGCAACGGTGTGTGCAGAGTGTGTGTGCAGAGTGTGTGTGCAGTGTATGTGTGCAGCGGGTGTGTGCAGCGGGTGTGTGCAGAGGGTGTGTGCAGAGGGTTTGTGCAGATGTGTGTGTGTAGCCCTGGTATTTAAGGTACACAATACCAGGAGGATGAGTGGAGAGGTAACGGTTAAGGGCTCTACATGACATCACATATACTTCGGACACACCCAGCAGGGTGTAGAGGGGTGTGGTTTTGAGCACAAGAGAGTCTTGTAGTGTCTCCTGAGGTGAAGGGAGAGAGAAGGAGTGCCTGTCTGGAGCACCAAGATTCCTGTCGATTCAGAGAGACAGTACAGTAGTGGAGGCTAGTACAGGTGAGCCAGTTCACCTTAGCCTAGTCAGTGCTGAGATTGAGAGTTTGAGCAAGTCGAAAGGCACAGTGGAAGGAAATCAGAAGTGCTTTAGGATTGAAGTATCCTGCACATTGTCACCGGTCACTGAAGACCGAAGCATCACTATAGCTTCACGCATAGTGGTAGAAAAACCAGAGGCTTACTGGACCTTAGGTAACAGAAAGCATCCCTTGAAGTGTCAGTACGTAACAGGGGTCAGGTGGAATAGGAACTTTGAGCTAGGCCAAGCATAGAAGAACCTAGTTTCATCACTGGAAGGCTCCACCACAAAACTGACCGGGCAGTACAGCTTTGAAATAGCTGAAGTTTCAGGAGTGAACTACGCTTTATGCTGGTTGGACTCATCATCATTGGAAAGTAAAGGAGGCCCCTGCCTTGCTCAGCCGTTGCCTCAAAACTCATCCTCCATCAACCCCATCAGCCTCCCTGGGACCTGCCTTACCATCTAACAAGTAAAAGGTATGGAAAGACGCTGACGGTGTGAGACTGAGTTATTTAATTGCATGCCTGCACAACCCCACCATAACCATCGACCTGAGGGAAGAGTCCCACCTGTAGGGGACCCGACATCTAGCTGCCTCACCATCCCCTCAGAGATCTACAGCAGCGCTGGTACAAATTACCAGAGACTACAGGTGGCGTCACGAACTGTAAATATATCTATCCCCTGTAAATATTCCCCCAACATACGCCAGACCGCCAGGGCCACAGACCGAGCCACCGCTACCTGTGACAAACCCCATAGACTTCCATGGGCTCGGCTCTGAGTACCCCATTGCCCTGGTAACCCACAATTGTGGTGGCGGGTCGACACAAAACTTTGGCGTCACGAACAGGATACGAAACTTGCAGCATTGCGAGCCCTGTGTGCCTGTGGAGTGTTTTGGTGAAAAAGACTGTTGCTATTGTTTGGCGCCAAATACCGCCATATTTGCCGCCAGATTCGCGCCCTAAGGCGCTGGAGAAGAAGGTGGGCGTACCTGAAAGAGCGCGCAAAGTCTTGGACACGCCCCCGGCTCTGACTCAGCGGCAGGTCCTGCAACAGGAAGTGAACGCTCTGACATCAGAGCGCCTGCGACGAAGGTCCTGTTCCCACTGCTGTGCCTGTGAAGTAGCAGCATCTGAAACCGGTAGGCTCCGTTTAACCAAGGGGGCGCTAAGATGTCACAACAACCGGCTGACAGTGCGGCCCCGGCCGGAGGCCCCAATCCCGCACCGCCTGGTATTGTAGCGCCAGATGGGGGTGCAGGTCCAGCACCCAGTCCGGTAGTCCCGATCATGCCACTAACGCTCCCATATATGCCTGGGGCGAAATGGCTTCCCCAGTACAGCGGTGAGCCAGGCACATTAGCAGGCTTCAAGCGGAAGTTATGCAGCATCCTAGAAATGTACTCCATGCCTGAGAGACAAAAAGCTGCTGTGCTAATAGGGCAGCTAACTGGCGCTGCTGAGAGGGAAGTGGAGACTTGGGATACCGTTGATCAGGAGTCGGTACCTGCGATTTTCCTTAAGCTGCATGCCATATTTGAAGACCGCACGGAAACGGATCTCCGGATGGCCTTCTATCACTGTTCACAACAGCCAGGTGACAGCATCCGGGACTACGCTTGCCGACTACAAGGAGCCCTGAGAGCTCTTAAGCAGATTAATAATTTAAATGCTATCGATGAGAATAAAATGCTGAAAGAACAATTTATCCAGGGATTGAGATCCCAAGAGGAACGCAGAACTGTAAACTGGTGGTCCTTAGATCATCCGGATGCTACCTTTGATGCCCTAAAAGACATGGCAATAAAAGGGCTGCGGCCCCTGGGCAAACCTGAGGTGGCAACCCAACATCATCAGGGTGAAGTCACTCTGGAACCGGCAGTAACCCCCTGTTCCCCGTTAGTGGCCGAAACCAAAACGCAGGTGACACCTCCCAGTGAATTGGATTGTCTGCGCTCAGAGGTGCGCCAGCTGACTAAAAATCTGGCTGCTGTAATGAGTGCCCTGCAGCTGCGGAAAAAGGAGGAAGGGAAGATCTTGTTAGCTGACTGCCCAGAAGACGTCCCGTGGATGCACCGGAGAAGAAGGAAGACGTCGCCCCCCCGGAGGAGGACAACGCCACCCCCAAGAGCGACCTCTGATCAACACCCTCCTCGTCGAGAGATCACCTGTTACCGATGCAACCGGAAAGGTCATATGTCTCCACAGTGTCCTTTAAACGGGCAGAACCTGGGTCCGAGGGCCAACACCCAGGAGAATACCCGTCAGGCCCCCTAGACTGGAACCGCAGGTATGTGGGTGGGCGACCCTACCTGTCTATCATCCTAGATGGTATTGCAGTTCCGGCATTGTTAGACACTGGGTCCCAAGTGACCCTAATACCTGATGCCCTATATACTAAGTACTGGTCAATGGACAGTCTTAAACCCCCGAGCCCTGACTTTACCGTATATGCTTCTAATGGTCTTCCTGTAGAAGTACTCGGGACAAAATGTGTAGATGTAAAGGTGGGCAGAGAGGAGTTGAAAGACCAGGGGCTTCTGGTAGTAAAGACTGCAAATGAGGAGAACGGTTTAAATATAATTTTGGGCACTAACATTATCGGTAATTGTTTGGGAGAAGTTGTGTTCTTGCTCCAACAGCTCGCTGAGATTGCCCGACCAAGGCAGAAAGGAGTAATCCAAAGAGAGATCCGGGCCCTGGTGTGTCAGCAGCAAGCGAAGCTTACAGACGGCGAAATTGGTAATGTACGGGTCACTGACTCGGATCCTATTGTGATACCCCCAATGAGTGAAATGATTATCTGGTGCAGGGCAGCCATAGGTCTGAGAGGACAGAATTACCAAGCTGTAGTAGAACCCCACCATTCAGAACATAGACCTACACTTATGACTGCTAGGGGAGTAGTAGAAGTGGTGAATGGAAGAGTACCGTACGGCTTCTCAATTGGGGAGATGATGAGGTAAACTTACCCCGTTATGCAACCATTGCTAAACTACATGCTGTCGACAATAATTCTATTCTTCCGGCTGAGTCCTTAGACTCCTGTCAAATAGCGGAGGACAATGACCCAGCAACTCAGGTGGCAGAATGGTGTCAGCAACTCCATGTTGGGACGGACACCACTCCCGCTCACCAGAAGCAAGGGGTATTACGGGTGGTGCAAGAGTATGCCCAAGTGTTTAGCAAGCACCCACTTGATTTTGGGGTAATTAAGGGAGTCCAACATCATATCCCTACAGGCAGTCATCCTCCCATCAAGGAGCGGTATAGGCCTATACCCCCAGCCCATTATCAGAAGGCTAAAGAAATGTTGCATGATATGAAGAAGGCCGGGGTGATAAGGGATAGTTGTAGCCCCTGGGCAGCCCCTCTAGTTCTGGTTAAAAAGAAAGATGGTAGTATGAGAATGTGTGTGGATTACAGGCAGGTGAACCGCATAACACACAAGGATGCATACCCGTTACCACGCATAGAGGAATCATTAGCTGCTCTGAAAACGGCTAACTACTTTTCTACCCTTGATCTGACTAGTGGTTACTGGCAAGTGGCTGTGGCTGAGGAGGATCGTGAGAAAACGGCTTTCACCACCCCAATGGGGCTCTGTGAGTTCGACAGAATGCCGTTTGGGCTCAGTAGTGCCCCAGGAACATTTCAGAGAGTGATGGAGAACTGCCTGGGACATCTCAATTTTGAAACCGTGCTGCTATACCTAGACGACGTCATCGTGTATTCCAAGACTTATGAGGATCATCTGAGGCACCTGGCAGAAGTATTCGAGTCCCTGTCCAGGTACGGGATGAAATTAAAACCCTCAAAATGCCATCTACTCAAACAGAAGGTACAATACTTGGGGCACATCGTCAGTTCGGAAGGAGTAGCGCCGGACCCAGAGAAAGTCACTGCCATCCAGAAGTGGCCGGAGCCGAAGAACCTTAAGGAAGTGCGACAGTTCCTGGGACTAACGGGTTACTACAGGAGATTCGTGAAAGATTACACGAAGAAGGCAGCTCCTTTACAGGACCTCCTAGTAGGACAATCCCTAAAGAGCAGAAACCCTCCCTTTAATTGGGGTAAGGAACAGGCTGAAGCATTCCAAGAGATGAAAGAGATCCTTACAGGTGATGAGATCTTAACCTATCCTGATTACAGCCAACCGTTCCTGTTGTACACCGACGCCAGTAATGAAGGGTTGGGAGCAGTTCTCAGTCAGAAGCAGAATGGCCAAGAAAAAGTCATCGCATATGCCAGCAGAAAACTCAGGCCAACTGAAAGGAATCCGGAAAATTATAGCAGCTTCAAGCTGGAGTTTCTGGCGCTGGTCTGGGCCATTACTGAAAGATTTAAGCATTATCTGGCCTCCAATCGGTTCACTGCGTTTACAGATAACAACCCCTTAACGCACCTGGAAACCGCCAAGCTGGGTGCCATGGAGCAGCGATGGATGGCTCGGTTGTCCAATTACCAGTTTACTATCAAGTACCGGGCAGGTCGAAAGAATGCTAATGCTGACGCATTGTCCCGAATGCCGCATGACTCTGATACGGAAGAAGAATCGGACGACCTGGAAGAAATTGAGCTACCTGCGTTCCATCGAAATGGGGTAGTCCACGAGCATCGAGTCAACAGAAAGCAGTATGGTGCAACATTAAATCCTTTACCCCATCACAGCTGGAAAGAGACTCAGGACAGTGATCCAGTGGTCAGTCGCATCAAGGAGTTGTTAAGACAGGAAGGCTCCTCTTTGGAAAAGGATGCACCTATGTCAGCCAAGCTCCTGTGGAACGAGAAAAGCAGGTTGTTCCTATACCGTGAGAAGTTGTGTAGGAGATACGTCAACCCCAGAACCCATGAGATGGTCTGGCAAATCGTGGTCCCCAAGGCAGACGTCCCAATGGTGTTGGAAGCATACCATGATCAAGCAGGACACTTTGGCTGGAGAAAGCTGGAGACCCTGTTGAGATGCCGGTTCTACTGGGTAGGGATGCGCAGCACCATTGAGAGGTGGTGTCGGAACTGTGGACCCTGTGGTCTCAGAAGGAAGGACTACGGTAGTCAGAAGGCACCCCTGCAACCTATCCGGACGACTCGCCCCCTGGAGATTATGGCCCTGGACCACATCAAACTGTCGCCAAGTAGATCTGGATACTCATACGCCCTGACCATGGTGGACCATTACTCCAGATTTCTGGTGGTTGTTCCAGTTAAGGATCAGACTGCAGTGACGGCCGCGAAAACCTTTCAAGCAAGCTTCTGCAGACCGCATGGGTATCCGGAGCAAGTATTAACCGATCAAGGACCTGCTTTCGAAGCTGATTTATTTAAGGAATTCTGTCACATGTACGGGTGCAAGAAAATTAGAACAACGCCATACCACCCTCAAACCAACGGTCTTTGCGAAAAAATGAACCATATTGTCCTTGACTTGTTGAGATCCATACCGTTGGAAGACAGGAATCGATGGCCGGACTTACTACCTGATTTGGTTGACTTGTATAACCATATACCTGTAAGTTCTACTAACTGCACTCCAGCCTATCTTATGAGAGCAAGGCCCGGAAGACTACCAATGGATTTAGAACTTGGAGTGGTAGAACCGGAGGCAGACGACACCATTGAAAACTGGGACATCAATCGGCAAGAGCAGTACAGACGAGTGCAAACCTGTGTAGAAGAAAGTCTCAACAAGGCACGGGAGAAACAGGAAGATATTTACAACAGAAATGCTCCTGCCAAGCCTTTGATGCCTGGAGAAGTGGTATTAAAAAGGAAAAGGAAAATGCACAAATTGGATAACCAGTGGGAACAAGAACCCTACGTTGTACAAGATTCTAAATATGACAACAGAAAAGTTTGTATCATCAGTAAGGACGGAGGAAGAACAATAACCACTGTGTCCAGAGACCATTTGAAATTGTGTCCAGTACCCTTAAAGCTTTGTGAAAAGAACCCTGTCATCAATCAAGAGGAAGGAAAGGAAGAGGTCATACACACGGATCTGGGAGATTTTCCTGCGGATTGGCCCCGACTTGGAGATGCTGTAATAGTTCCGGTGTTGCAGTTTTATCAGCCACAAGAGGAAGTTCTACCTCCAGTTGTGTCCGTGGTGCCAGTTGAGTCCGTTCAGGAGTTACCCATTCCAGCAACACCTCAACCTACGGAATCTCAAGAAGGATCATCAGAAGCAGCGCCCCATACTATGGGATCCCCTGGTGGAGCTGACTCACACCGCCCAGCCATCAGTACGCTTGCCAGATCCATAGAAAGATTGAGGCAGTTCTATAGTTTGCCGTTACGCAGTGCAGACAGATCACAACTTAATATACCTGAAGCTACTCCACGTAGATCAGAGCGAATCACAAAAGGGAAGATACCCATTCGATACCAGCAGTAATTATAACAAATTAATGTGAATATTGTAAAAAGTATATATATATATGTGTCTTTTCCTTATGGTGTCTTATAATGGACTGAGAGGCTGAGGACTGTGCCAGCCCAGAACTTATCTTGTAAATAGTTGCACTAAGGTGCCTTATAATGGTTTCACACGAAGCCTTGACTTACCTCTGAACATAAAACCCGTGTGGTGTGGCACTGAGTGAGGTCTGCATTCATATGTCCTGCAGCCCACCCAGGACCCACGTTGAAGGTTTGGTGCGGGTCCTTCACAAGAATCTTGCCGTTTATTATATGAACATGTCTATTTAATATTTTGTATTTTTCTATATTTAATGTTTTGTTTGCAACGTTCAAGAAATCCTTACCTCCCGGATGGGACGAGTTAATGTTAATGTTTAATGCATAAACAAAATTGTCTCTTTGTATTTCACAGCCCGGGAGTGCTGTCGTTTACCATGGGGGAATGTGTAGCCCTGGTATTTAAGGTACACAATACCAGGAGGATGAGTGGAGAGGTAACGGTTAAGGGCTCTACATGACATCACATATACTTCGGACACACCCAGCAGGGTGTAGAGGGGTGTGGTTTTGAGCACAAGAGAGTCTTGTAGTGTCTCCTGAGGTGAAGGGAGAGAGAAGGAGTGCCTGTCTGGAGCACCAAGATTCCTGTCGATTCAGAGAGACAGTACAGTAGTGGAGGCTAGTACAGGTGAGCCAGTTCACCTTAGCCTAGTCAGTGCTGAGATTGAGAGTTTGAGCAAGTCGAAAGGCACAGTGGAAGGAAATCAGAAGTGCTTTAAGGATTGAAGTATCCTGCACATTGTCACCGGTCACTGAAGACCGAAGCATCACTATAGCTTCACGCATAGTGGTAGAAAAACCAGAGGCTTACTGGACCTTAGGTAACAGAAAGCATCCCTTGAAGTGTCAGTACGTAACAGGGGTCAGGTGGAATAGGAACTTTGAGCTAGGCCAAGCATAGAAGAACCTAGTTTCATCACTGGAAGGCTCCACCACAAAACTGACCGGGCAGTACAGCTTTGAAATAGCTGAAGTTTCAGGAGTGAACTACGCTTTATGCTGGTTGGACTCATCATCATTGGAAAGTAAAGGAGGCCCCTGCCTTGCTCAGCCGTTGCCTCAAAACTCATCCTCCATCAACCCCATCAGCCTCCCTGGGACCTGCCTTACCATCTAACAAGTAAAAGGTATGGAAAGACGCTGACGGTGTGAGACTGAGTTATTTAATTGCATGCCTGCACAACCCCACCATAACCATCGACCTGAGGGAAGAGTCCCACCTGTAGGGGACCCGACATCTAGCTGCCTCACCATCCCCTCAGAGATCTACAGCAGCGCTGGTACAAATTACCAGAGACTACAGGTGGCGTCACGAACTGTAAATATATCTATCCCCTGTAAATATTCCCCCAACATACGCCAGACCGCCAGGGCCACAGACCGAGCCACCGCTACCTGTGACATCCCCATAGACTTCCATGGGCTCGGCTCTGAGTACCCCATTGCCCTGGTAACCCACAATTGTGGTGGCGGGTCGACACATGTGCACACCTATTCCCTGTTCACGCTCAACTCCCTTTGTCCAGTCTCTCCAAATTGCTAAGACACAAAAACCTTCTGGAATTGCTGATTTCTGGGAGTTTTTGGCAGGGATCAGTAGATTTTCCATATATTTTGGGAGTCTTAGAGATCTCTTCTGTTTCCCAGTGTCTCCTGGACGTTTGGAGAGTTAATACTTTAGGAAATGTTTTAATTAACTGCCCAGGTCCTTTAAATTAGAGATGAGCAAACTGATTAGAGGAGATTAGAATTTCATGAAAAATACCGATTTGACAGAACCCAATTTTTTTTTTCTGATTTAACGTTGGCCGCCATTTTGCCTGATTTCTTTGAAGGGAAAGAAAAAGGTTAAAAATTGCAAAGATATTATGCTCACCTTCCCCGTCACGTGTCCTGGCACGACAGCTCCCTGCCTGGGCCTCCACTGGCTTGCTTCCTCCATCCAGCGCTGGTCTTCTCTTCTACCTTCAGTTTTTGGTGTCTCTGGAGCTACCAGGGCTCAAGATGTCACGGGGCGATGCACGTCATGATGTCACATGAGTCCTAGGGAGACTGAAGAGAGGACTGGAGCCAGAGAGGGAAATGAGCTAGCGAAGGGCTGGGCAGGGAGCGGCGGTGCCAGGACAGGTGAGGGGTGGGATGAGCATCATTTTTTTATTTTTCAACCTCTCTGTTTTTTATGTTCTAGACTCTGTGGAGACCTGAGCGCACAATAAACGACTTCAAATAAATAAAATCTTCTGACTGAATTCTAGAACATTGAATTTTCTCATCTCTACTTTAGATGCAATAAATGGCGTGTTTTGAAAGGGGGCAAATACTTATTCCTCGCTACATGGAGCTAGCAGGCTCTGGATAACCAGAAGCTGAGCCTGTAATAATATGAGTAGTCTGTATTCTTGCATTACACGTATCAGTAGAGGATTTTACCAATGAGACTGATGCGATAAATGAATAATCGAATTGACCTCGTTCCTTGGAAGCTGAAGATATTCAGGTCGCAGAAGCCGAGAAGCCGGAATCCCCAGCTGGCAAGTGATACGCACCTGATCATCCCTTGAAAAGATCTTGTAAGATTATGAAGAACAGATTTATAGCCATGAAATCGTGCTGCTCGCTGAGACATTAGACTCTAGCATTTACATAATGTTATTCCAGTGCCTATGGATACACCGAGAGCTCGCCCCTAGAGATATCCAGCCCGGAATTATTCTATCATTGACTATGGATATCCCTCCATTAAACCTGTTCCCTAAAGAGGTTGCAAAGGGCTTTTAATATTGATGTCCCATCCGTAAGTTGGGTCATCAATATCGGATTGATGAGAGTCCGATATCCGGCACTGCCACCGATCAGCTGTTAGCAGGTCCTGCTGTGCTCGGATGTATGCAGTGCATGGAACTAGTGATGAGTGAATGTGCTCGGATAAGGTGTTATCTGAGCATGCTTCTGTGCTAACCGAGTGTCTTCGGGACAGCCACGAGACATGCAGACGCGGGGACTCGAACATATTTTTCAAAGACACTCGGCTAGATAGCACCTTTTCCGAGGACTCTTGCTCATCACTACATTGGACCACCATGAACAGCTCCATACACCATGTAGTGGCCATTGTTAGTTATTGCAGCTCAGCTTTTAGGTTCTAAGCTTCAGTCTCGAAAAATGGACGTGGCACAATGAATGGAGCTGTGCTGTTTCCTACTGTTTACTTCTGGAGCTACAGGACCTGGTAAAAGCTGCTTACCTGGGGATCCAGGTGTCAATCGTATGCTGATCTTCTACTGATGATCTATCTTAAAGTGGTGGTCCAGGCTTGGGGTACAAGTCTCTCATCACTTTATGTGACAGCAGACTTGTGAATCCTAATAGTCAAGATTCTTCGGCGTCGGAAGTGGGCGGTCTTGTGCAATTTGTTTACTACTGACCACATTCTGACTAGACATGTCCGGCCTCTATCAATTCACTAGTTTTGAGCAAGGCCGCAGACGTCTAGTCGGCAGGCACGTGACTGCAGGTATGCAAAGGGGATAGTTACTTTTGCATTGCAGCAACATTCTTTGGTATAAAGGAGGTCTCAGGGAGTAGTGGTGCCCATTTGTGAAAGCTGTTATATGGGACTAATAGAACGGCTATATCTGTCCGTCCCATAGAAATAAATGGAGGGAAAGTGACACATGTGAAGAACTGCTTCATTCACACAGGACACATTGGGACTCACTATTTTCGGGATCAGTAGAGGTCCCAGCAATCAACAATCAAGGTAATAAATGATTTAGTCATAAAATCGCTTAAAGGGGTTATCCAGGACTATTTAATTTTTTTACTATGGGCCATAGAACTATCAGGCAGATAGTTGCTAACCACTAGACTGTTGTGCCAGTATCGATCGATGCCAGCACGGAGCGGTCACAGACTACTCTTGCCAGTGACTCATTCAGCAGCTTCTGCAGGCGTTACGTTGACAATGCAGAGCTTCTCTTCTGCTCTGTTGATGGGGCTCGACTGCCAACATCATGCTGACATCTGGCTACTCGCTGTTTAACTGCGGGGATTCGGCTGTCAATCAGCATGACGTTATTAGTCCCGTACTACCGACTGACTGAGCAGCTCAGAAGAAAAAGAGCTGCTCCTGTGACCTGGAGCAACTGAATTGCCAGCAGGAGTAGTTGGTGACTGCTCTGAGCTGGCGCTAGGTAGAAGAAGCCGGTAGTTGCCTCGATCAGCAACTACCTGCCTCTTAGTTTTTAGGACCATAGTAAAAAATTTAAAATAAAACAGTCCTGGAAAACCCTTTAAATGATACAATTCTCTGATCTGAATTCACCAAGAGCAGACTTACACCACGAGGCTCAGACTTTACACCACGAGCAGCCCACGAGGCAGACTTTACACCAAGAGGCAGACTTTACACCACGAGGCAGACTTTACACCAACGAGGCAGACTTTACACCACGAGGCAGACTTTACACCAAGAGGCAGACTTTACACCACGAGGCAGACTTTACACCACGAGGCAGACTTTACACCACGAGGCAGACTTTACACCACGAGGCAGACTTTACACCACGAGGCAGACTTTACACAAGAGCAGACTTTACACCAAGAGGCAGACTTTACACCACGAGGCAGACTTTACACCACGAGGCAGACTTTACACCAGAGGCAGACTTTACACCAAGAGGCAGACTTTACACCACGAGGCAGACTTTACACCAGAGGCAGACTTTACACCACGAGGCAGACTTTACACCAAGAGGCAGACTTTACACCAGAGGCAGACTTTACACCAAGAGGCAGACTTTACACCAGAGGCAGACTTTACACCAAGAGGCAGACTTTACACACGAGGCAGACTTTACACCAAGAGGCAGACTTTACACCAAGAGGCAGACTTTACACCAAGAGGCAGACTTTACACCAGAGGCAGACTTTACACCAAGAGGCAGACTTTACACCAAGAGGCAGACTTTACACCACGAGGCAGACTTTACACCACGAGGCAGACTTTACACCAAGAGGCAGACTTTACCCACCAGATGAGGCAGACTTTACACCACGAGGCAGACTTTACACCACGAGGCAGACTTTACACCAAGAGGCAGACTTTACACCAGAGGCAGACTTTACACCAAGAGGCAGACTTTACACCACGAGGCAGACTTTACACCAAGAGGCAGAGATCACCTTGTATAACTTTATATTCATGACAAACACAAAACTAAACTACATTTTCGAATTTTATGATTTTACGAATCAAGATATACTAAAAACATATCTGGTCCATAGAAGGTGTTAAAACTAGGCAAATATAACCACAGATAAAACCACACAAATAAATTATTGATGCATTGTAATTTGTTAATAAAGGATAGGACAAAATGGAGAAGCAGTGTGTAGAAATAACTACACCCTTACTGCTTCCAAAGGAATTAAAAAGATATATAGAAGCCAGGAGCTCAAATGCCCTTAACTAATTGTTCATCAGCAAGTGTGATCATCTCAATAAAAGCAGAAGTTTTGGCAGTTTGCTGGTCTGGAGTATTCAGACGTGTGTTACCATAATGCTAAGAGAAAAAACCTTAAAATAAGAACACAATGGACATATATCCTGTAAGTAAAAAGCAATAGTGCATATAATAACACAGGATTCTTAGAAAACACTGTTTGATGGGAAGGTCCCAACCTCTAGTATGTAACCCTTACCATGTGTCAAAAATGACCTCAATGTGAATAAGGGCTGAGCACAACTATGGACACCCAACTATAGGAAGCTATATAAATGTAATGCCCAGCTCAAAGGAAGAGAGGCCACGGGCTTACTTGCACTGAGTGCAAGAACCTTTCTTTCGGGTTTTACAATGCTAAGACGCAAATGCATAATCAACGATCTTAGAGAAGACCCCTAAGGTCATGTTTGAAAGTTGTATCTGAACAAACCTCATGACTTTGAAGAAAAATGACATTCTTTGGACAAAAGTGGAGATGTTCAGCTATAACACCCTGCACCATGTTTGGCAAAATCCAAACACAGCAAGTCAGCACAACACCACATACCAACTGTACAGCATGGTGGTGGACGGAATAATGATTTTGGCTTGTTTTGCAGCCACAGGAACTGAACAATTTGTAGTCATTGAGTCAACCATGAAATCTTCTGTAACAAAGTATTCTAGAGTGAAATATTCAGCCATCTACTCAAACCTATAGCCTGCCTGGCCACATCTGGGTTATACAGCAGCACAATGATTCCAAGCACACCAGCAAATCTATATCATAATGACTCAATAAGAAGAGAATCAAGGTGTTAGACACCTGTCCCGGGTATCCTGCTCCATGCTTCCTTCACCTGGGTCCGCTGCCCTCTGTTGTGTCCAACGTCAGGTTTTGTAAGCTGCACAGAGTGGATCAATACCATCTTCTCCCTACACGTATTTAAGGCCCATTGACACACACCTGTGTCTTGGGATTGAGACTCTAGTCCTATGTTTGGTGTGCTCCACCATTTGTGTTTGTGCTTGCATTCATCCCTCCTGGGACAAATCCTTGCTTCCTACATTTCTCCCTGCTTACTGCATCAACGTCCAGGCTCCGCATCCCCCCCTGACCTGAGGCTTAGAAGATACCCTCACAACGTCAGCTGAGCACAAGGTGTTGCAATGGCCCAAAGTCCAGATCCCAAAAATATTGACATGTTGTGGAGGGAGCTCAGAGAGTTGAGGTTCTTATTTAACATTATCATGTCCTCATATGTAAAACAAACAAATTCAAAGAGGGTGTACTTAGTTTTTCTCATGACTGTATAATGAACCCTTTCAGCTAATTTTCTTAGCTAGTGGTGACAGCCTGAATTTTATCACCTAACCTTATAGAGAACATGGTGCTGTGAAACAAAAAATAAATAACTGTAAATGCATTTCGAAATTCTGTATTCAGGAAAAGCGCTTCTTCTCATCTCAGCCACCACATAACTATGGTGTCAATGGGAAGGAAGGATCTAAAACAAACTAGAAGGACTGAATGAGAAAATTGGGCCATGTTTGTGTAACAAAATGACCATTACAATCCTCGAGTAACCAAGGCTCCGTGAAGAATCGGAGAAGCGGACGCTTGTTATGAAACAAGTTTCTCACTGAATCATATCCAACTTACACAGGATGAAAAGCCCAAAACCCTGTGACTGTCCTAATTGGCTGCAGAAATAATTGCCAAGTCTGACATTTATAAAAAAACAGGATGAGCAAGATGTGCCACCAAGAGCGGAAGGATTTGGGAATGCTTCAAGAAGTCACAGACAAAGTCTACATCAGTCATTAATTCTCTGAACGATAATATATGCAAATCCCCTAAATGATCCCATCGTCCCAAGATTTCTATCCAATGGAGCTTGGAAATAGCCGAGGCTAAGAACATACTGCACTATTGTGTAGCTAGGTGGCCATAGGGATAAAACTAATAATAATAAGTCTCAGTACTCGGTGATCCCTCTTGTGAGTAGGACATTTAGGGACCTGGATGATGATGCAAAGCGAAAATTGATGTCAGATATTGGGCTTTGCCAACTCCTCCAGTAAAGTCCAGAAAGTTTTTGTTATTATGTGTTGTTTATGGGTCAGAGTGAAAGAATTAAAGAGAAGCTGTCATATCAGAAAAACTATTAATTTGCAGTTACAGGACCAATCTGCAGGTTAATGGCTTTACAATGCTGTCTGGTCAGGTGCAGCTACAGGGCGAAAATGTACTTTATTCCTCCTGGAAGCCACTGGCTTTCAGTCATTGAGGACAGCAATGAGCGGCTACAGTCGCAGCTGACAACATTGTAAGAACTGGCCATAAGCACGCCTCGGCATTTTGATTGTCAGCTTGCTGTGCTGGTGTCTGTGCAGAGCGAGCTGTCAATCAAAGTGCTGAGGCTTGATTAGAGCCACCACTCACTCACTGTAGATGCTTTGGCAGGCCTCAATGACTGAAAGCCAGTGGTTTCCAGAAGGAATAAAGTTCACTTTCTCACGGTTTCCGTGCTGACCAGAGCACCTTCTTCCATATGCCATGTAGGGGACACAGCGAGTATGTGGAAGAGCGTGCTCTGGACAGATCAGACCAAAGTAGAATGTTTTGGGCTAAATGAAAAATGCTATGTGTGGCAGAAAATTTACACTGCACATCAACCTGAAAACACCATCCCTACCGTCACACATGGTGGTGGTAGCATCTTACTGTGGGGAAGGTTTTTTTCAACAGGGACATGGAAGCTGATCAGAGTTGTGGGGAAGATGGATGTAGCTAAATACAGGCAAATCTAACAGGAAAAGCTATTACAGGCTGCAAAAGAATTGAGACAGGGCTGTAGGTTCACCTTCCAGGAGGACAATCAACCTAAACATACTGCCAGGGTTACAATGGATGGTTTAGATCGAAGCATATTCATCTGTGTGAACAGCCCCGTCACAGTCCTGAGCTATATCCTATAGAGAATCTTTGGTAAAACTTGAAAATTGCTGTTCACAGACGCCTCCATCCAATCTCCGTGAGCGAGAGCGAGTGTGCAAAGAAGAATAAAAAAAAAAATTCAGCTCCTAGATGTGCAAAGCTGGTAGAGACAGACCCCAAAAGACTGCAGCAGTTATTGCAACGAAAAGTGATTCTACAAAGTATTGACTCGGAGCGGATTAAAACAAATGCACGTCCCAATTTTCTGCTTCATATTTTTTAAATATTGAGAAAGCCATGTATCATTTCATTTACACTTCACAAATGCCTGCTAATTTCTGTTGTTATATTACATTAAATCCCAATAAAAAGTTTATGGGTGTAATGTGAAAAAAAAATGTGGAAAAGTTTTACGGGGTGTGAATACTTTTTCAAGACACTGTATATCATGTCATGAAGTTATTCTGCATGACAGGTGACATATAGTAATAAATAGTAGATCGCTCAGATAGAAGCCAACATCGCCCGGATTCCCTGCTGGCTCGGTGTCTGGACATCGCTTGCTCTGCTGTTTTTCATGCTGAGATTATACATTTGCTCTCTAATCCTTTGTCACTGCTGAATCTGCTGTCACAACCCGATGAGGTTATTCAGCTTGTTATTATTTACTGGTCCGTAGGAGTCACAAATACAGTAACCATTTGTAGGAGGATATCGTGAACCGCAGTACGTTTCATTCTTCCTTCCTTTCCCACTTGGCACTTTGTAATATAAAATGAAAAGCCTGAAAGAGCGGCCAAAACATTGCTTCCCATTCACTGGTGTTTCCATGGTGGTACGAGAAATAAAGCCTTTTCCTTGTGTTGCTATCTTTTTTTTTAGGAAGGATAGAATAGCTAGCGTAATCTTAATAACAAAATGTCTTAAAGGCTTATCTGAAGTTTTAAAATTTTAAAAAGAAAACAGCAGAAAATGTTACAAAGTAGCAAGAACGCTACTCACCTCTCCAATCTCCTGACTTTCTGGAGCAGAAGACTTGGTGGACCATCGGTTTCCTAGATAAGATCATGAGATTGGCATGGACTAGATAGGTGAGTATCATTTTTTTTTGCTTTCTTTAGTTTTATTTTGCTATTGTTTTATTATATCACATTTTCTTTATTCCCTTCCAGACATGAAACACATAAATTTCAACTTGGAAGTCTACAGTAGGTTGAGGATCAAAGTCCAGCACTCAGGACCACACCAGGAACAGACAAAACAAGCCAGGAATGCCCAGTTTTTTTTTTAAAGGAGGCTGAATGATGTTAAAACCTAGCCTGTTTTTGAAGCAGGATATCATAAATTTGTCCCCAAAATTTTGAGACAATGCTAGTAAATTTGAGACTGTTAGAAACAATAATACACTTGAATGGGCAAGCACTGGCAAGTAACAACCAAAAAGTAGGAGCGGTGTAGATATAGAAAACATATTGGGGCCCTCTACCATATAACAAGCCACCAGGATTATAAATGGCATATGGTAAGTGCGAGTTTGGTTACAGATTTCGCCTTGGAGCCCAAGAAAGACAAATTATCCCTCTAAAATAAAACTACCTCTTTCTGGTTTACAGAAAAGTTTACAATTTTTGGGTAAAATTTGCTGCTCTCGAGACCTCCTGTCTCCTACGAGACAAGTTGTGGTTACTCAGTAGTCAGACAAAGCACTGGAGAATAATAGTAGACCCATGAAAAAAGGTTCAATGCAAAAGGAAAGGGCAGTGTTGATCTACACTTCATCCATAACTAAATAGATTTGCTTTAGATCTACAGGAAAACAGGTGAAATAATCTACAGCTCTGTAAAAGCTATGAAGATTTGCAATTGTGCAAATTGTTGTGCAAATTGTAGGCAAGACAGAGTGGTCAGAAATGCTGATTTTGGGGCACATTTGCGAAAGCCCATTTTGTGAAATACTATTTGGTTTAGAGATTTACCTTGTAGACTTGTGCTTATGAAGGTGTAGGCCATGGAAAGATGGGATACCATTTGCATTTTGCTATGAACCACTCCTTCTTAAATAGACATAACTGATAGCTTCTGTGACCTAATGCAAAATATGAATAGGGCACCTGACCCATTGTAGGGTGGCTCTGTCAATGTTTACCTAGCATCAAAAGTTGCTACCTCAAATAGGCTCCCGGAGCCCTGTGGTTGCCCTGGCCTTCACCCTTTAACCCCTATACAGGGATCTGGACTTACACAGGGGTTCCTTGGCAAAGACCAGAGTCAGCTGTTGCTCGTTGGCACAAGGTGGCAAGAAGGATAGTCAGGTAGCCAAGTCAAAACCAAGTGGGCAGCAAAGGTAAAAACTGTTAGGCAGAAGAAATGACAAAAAAAAAACAAGCAAAGGTCAAAACAGGAAAGCACAAACACAGCACAAGAGCAGAAACCACTGACCTAAACAAGGGAAGCACAAAGCTATATCTGCCAGCTTCTGGAAGCTTAAATAGGGTGTGGTGCTCTCAAATTGGCTGGAGCAGGAAGCTGATAACTCCACCTGGATACACACATCCATACTTCCAGAGTGGACAGCACTGCAGGTACTAGCCACCCAAATCTAAGTTGCTGGACAGAACCTGAGCTGTCCAGAGCTTTTGGTTGCAACATCTCTTCTATCACACACAGAATGCATATAGCGATGTCTGGCGACAAAAGCAGATGTCACAGGAAGAGGTCCTGGAGAAGATGTGACACCTATCATGTGCCATATAAAATACTTGTGTCCCACAAGTGCGTTCTTCCTTACCTTTTGGCGCTCGATCGATCCTAACATAAGTGGCACAAGATGATCAGTTTTGAAACAAAAACATGATGATTTTGAGATACTCTGGATGAAGATATTTTTGATATACAGTATGTCTCCATACAATGGTTGTGATGGGAGTTTGCAGTCTGTCGAGAGCTTTGCTTTTATGTTTCGATGTATTAAATTAGTGTCATGAGAAATTAGAGTTCTTAACTAAAGAGTTTTAACTCACTCAGTCCCAATTCCAACTATTACCTCTGCACCCCCTTCAGTTACGGCCTTGACCCTTACCGGCCCCATTTCCCACAGAACCAAATCTATGAAAATTAAGAACAAGGTACAACTGTGAGCAAAATAGCAGGGAATCTATCCAAATTGGTTGGCAAAAGCTCCAGGAAGCACAATATGTATGAGTCATTTTATTTCCTTGAACAGTTAATAGTAAAATAAACTGCTTATGACTAAACATGGTCTGGAGATATAAATTCATTTTCAGGAAAAAAAAATATTCGCCATCGCTAGAAATTTTGTCTAGAAAAATATTATTCTCTGTTTTTTTTTCCCTAGAAAATCCACAGTGTAAGCATAGCAACAGACCCAGTTGCCATGCAAAAAACGATACTTGCATTATAATAATGAAAGATTATCCCGCTCTGCTGTAATCTATTATTTAGATTGATTTAGCGGATTTTAAGTTTGGAATTGATGAACTCACTAGGTTTTTTTCATGGCTTCGAGGCTATTTTTGCTTTACTTTGTTTTTGTTTTGTTTTTTTACAATAATGTAGTTCAGATACAAGAGGGCAATAGTCTATTGAGTAATAGACATCGAAACATGCTGGGTAGATGTTTCTGACAATTATACAGAAAAAGACAAATGCAAATAGTTTTAGCTGCCATATAAAACATATTTAGTACAGCATTAAAGAAAATCTGTCAACAGGGCAAAAGTGGCCATTATTTGATCTTATTTTATTCCTGCTGCTCCTCTGAGTTCTCTGTTTATTTCAGAAGGTTTCAGATAGATAGCCAGGGGCCCCCTAAAGAAGGAGCCTGGCGCTCTGAAACGCGCGTCGGGGTTTGCCTGATGTTCTTCTGCTCCTGCACTTTTTAGGTAAATGCAGCATAATTTCTAGTCGCATTCATGATTATGTTACCTCCGTCTTTCTTTATCTAATTGAATATTATCTCCATGCTGCATGATATGATGGCAGGTATTTAGTAAGTTTACTCCGCTAATGTCTGCTCCCATGGTACTTACCGTTTACTTTTTTGGCAAATTGCATTGGTCGCAGTTAATATAATGTGTATCACCTTTGACTAAATACCGCATATATGCAGAAGTGTGTAGCCCAGCTGCGCTTGGAGCCACATTTCCCAGGAGGATGCACCAAAGGTAACCCCCACACGTACCTGATATTCATTCACAGCTTCACCAATCCCTGGAGCCACCAGAGGGAGCCCTTGTAGAGAGTATATATATATAAGGATGGTGAAGCCACAGCAGTCAGTCTAAGTCTAGAGCTGAGACTAGTCTTTCAGATTAGTTGAGAGGAGTTGGAGACGAGTTTGAGAGAAGCTGTTAGTTCCCTTGGAGTGTGGAGAGTCAGCTCATAGAAGTGTGCACAGATCAGTAGACGGAAGGTCCTGATAGCTGCTTCAGACAGAGCGTTACAGAAAGAAAGAAGGAAAGGGAACAGCAGTGATTGAGAGAACCAGAAGACTGCAGCTCTGAGCTTAGTTCAACGTGTGGAGGCTAGTAAGAGTGGAGGAAGATAGCCACTTCAGCCTGGTCAGAACTGAGTCAACTGAGTGCAGTATAGTGAGCAAGCGTGCCGACGCTTTGAGAGCGGTGAAGAGAGAGAAGAATCAGCTATCTACTGCTAGTGTGCTTATGTTAAGGGTCGGAGTAGGACGAAAGGCGAGTGGAAGAGAAGAAGAGAGTAACAGAGGTTGAAACAGCATTGATAGCTTACCTCTACTCTGCACCACCGGACACCGGGTCCGAGCTTGCTAGCATCTACACGACTAGTAGGAGATACCAGAGACCCTGCTGGACTTCAGGTCACAGGGGCCCAAGAGTGCTGATACATAACCGGGGTCAGGAAGACGGGGGTCTAGCAGGACGCTGCATACAGAGACACTGTTCTATCCAAGAGAAGGCCTCACCACAAAGTCAGCCGGGCGTATAAGTGAAGACAGAGTTAGACTTCGTTTCATACAGGTCAGAAACTCACACCATAGGAGTAAGGAGGCCCTACACCTACTCAGTGGGAATACTGGACGTGCATCCTCCACCCTGCCAGCTTCCCGGGACGTGCCTACAACTACCATCAGATAAAGGTACAGAAGAGACTTTCGTGTGTGTGTCTGCCTTATTACTCCTGCGGCTGAATACCCCTTCTCCATCCTGCACCTCTACACCGCCATCTACCCTGAGGGACCCAGTCTTGCCTGTGGAAGACTTAACACCTTGCTGCCCAGTAACAACCCCTCAGTGGATCTACCCTGCAGCGCTGGTCACCCTGACCAGGTACCACAGGGGCGTCACGATCAAACTGTACATACTTTAATCCCCTGTAAATATCCCCCTTTTCTTGATGTGAGACCCAGGGCCACAGACCGAGCTGTGCTACCCGTGACATCCCCCACTGAAGTGAACGGGCTCGGTGCCGAGTACCCCACGGTCCTGCTACGGGCGACTCAGAAGCAGTTGGTCATTTAAGCTAATTTTTTATGTGTGTTTGCAGGTGTGCTCATCTTCTCCTCATCTGCTACTGTACCTATACATCCAACTTTTTCTACATATGTATCTTTTCAATAGATTTAATAAAGTTTGAATTTTTATGGGACTTCATGGCTGTTGTTTCTGTGGTGTTTTCTGTATTATGTACAGTTGGTCCTATTATGGTCCTACATATACATGCGTGGGAGAAATTTTTGATATTTGATCTTTTTTAACACTGCACCCTGCATGTAATATGGTTTTTGCAATTGTTCTTCTTTGGAATACACTGGGGAATAGCAGAATCAAAATAAGAACACAAACTTGCGACTTTTAACCTGGTGACAGGTCCTCCTTATAGATAGAGAAGGGTAGACAGACAAAGAACAAAGAGACCAATGGATATCTAGACAGAGAGAATGCAGATAGCTATGAGATTGATAAAAATAGATAGATGCAAGGAAAAGGATACAGTAGGAGTCTATAAGCGCCAAGATGTGTGCAAAAATGTAATATACGAAATTTGAACTGCATTACTGCTATATAGAATATGCTTACAAAAAATGAAGGTACTTAGAACACAAATTGGCCAGTTCTCGAGAGCCCACCAGCCATGACAAGGCGCACCTTACTTTGATGAGATCCTAAGCCTAATATTTATCACACATATTTGATAAATATTAGGTTTACGTTCCCATCGAAGAAAACTATGAATTGTCATGGCTGAGGAGTTCTCAAGATTTGGCCAATTTATGTGCTCTCTTTTCTCTTGTTCCACAGCTCGCATTTCCACCATACCTCACTGGCGAGAATTCTGTATATTTCTTATTCATTAAAATCAAGGAAACTATTTATATGAAGGTGGATTCTTTTTTATCAAAATCAACTATATTGGTTTTCTTATAATCATATAAAACAGTGAGCGGTGTACAGCCAAACAACCTAGAATCCACTCAGGGATGGTAAAAAGCGAATACATTCCATTTAGCTATATCTGTTTGAAAGCATCAGAGAGATGTAAGAATGCAAACAGAAAAGAAGGAAAGATAAATGTAAAGAATCTCAAGTAACATTCCAATTAAAGCTATAGTTTTAAAGACATACAGTGGTTTGGAAAGTATTCAAACCCCTTTAAAATTTTCACTTTTTGTTTCATTGCAGCCATTTGGTAAATGCAAAAATGTCATTCTTTTTACTCATTAATGTACACTCTGCACCCCATCTTGACTGAAAAAAAACTGAAATGTAGAAATTTCTGCAAATTTATTAAAAAAGAAAAACTGAAACATCACATGTCATAAGTATGCAGATCCTTTGCTCAGTATTGAGTAGAAGCACCTTTGAGCTAGTACAGCCATGAGTCTTCTTGGAATGATGCAACAAGTTTTTCACACCTGTATTTGGGATCCTCTACCATTCTTCCTTGCAGATCCTCTCCATGCCATCAGGTTGGATGGTGAAGGTTGATGGACAGCCATTTTCAGGTCTCTCCAGAGATGCTCAGTTGGGTTTAGGTCAGGGCTCTGGCTGGGTCAGTCAAGAATGGTCACAGAGTTGTTCAGAAACCACTCCTTTGTTATTTTAGCTATGTGCTTAGGTCATTGTCTTGTTGGAAGGTGAACCTTCATCCAAGTCTGAGGTCCAGAGCACTCTGGAAGAGGTTTTCATCCAGGATATCTCTGTACTTGGCCGCATTCATGTTTTCTTCAATTGCAACCAGTCGTCCTGTCCCTGCAGCTAAAAAACACCCCCATAGCATGATGCTGCCACCACCATGTTTCACTGTTTGGATTGAATTAGGCAGGTGATGAGCAGTATCTGGTTTTCCTCCACACATGGCACTTAGAATTATCACCAAAAAAGTTCTATCTTTGTCTCATCAGACCAGAGAATCTTATTTCTCATAGTCAGCGAGTCCTTCATGTGTTTTTAGCAAACTCTATGCTGGCTTTCATATGTCTTACACTGAGGAGAGGCTTCCGTCGGCCACTCTGCCATAAAGGCCCAACTGGTGGAGGGCTGCAGTGATAATTGACTTTGAGGAACTTTCTCCCATCTCCCTACTGCATCTGTGGAGCTCAGCCGCAGTGATCTTGGGGTTCTTCTTTACCTCTCTCTAAGGCTCTTCTCCATGATTGCTCAGTTTGGCTGATGGCCAGCTCTAGGAAGACTTCTGGTGGTCCCAAACTTCTTCCATTAAGGATTATGGAGGCCACTGTGCTCTTAGGAACCTTGAATACTGCAGAAATTCTTTTGTAACCTTGGCCGATCTGTGCCTTCAACAATTCTGTCTCTGAGCTCCTTGGCCAGTTCCTTTGACCTCATGATTCTCATTTGGTCTGACATGCACTGTGACTGTAGGTCTTATATAGACAGGTGTGTGCCTTTACAGATCAAGTCTTATAAGTTTAATTAAACACAGCTGGACTCCAATGAAGGAGTAGAACCACCTCAAGGAGATCACAAGGAAATGCACAGCATGTGACTTAAATTTAGTGTCTGAGCAAAGGGTCTGAATACTTAGAACATGTGATATTTCAGTTTTTCTTTTTAATAAATTTGCAAAATTTCTACATTCTGGTTTTATCAGTCAAGATGGTGCAGAGTGTACATTAATGAAAAAAAAAAATGAACTTTCTACATTTACCAAATGGATGCAATGAAACAAAGAGTGAAAAATGTAAAAGGGTCTGAATACTTTCCGAACCCACTGTACATGATAACTTATGGATAAATGACCACTATAGCGGATATAAAACCAGAGGGGGGGAGAACAGCTAGAGATGGACAGAATAGTATTAAAACCAACAGGTAACCATAAAATATTATTTCTAACTTATATTTCTAAAGAAAAAAGCATTACTAACTTTATTATCTACCTCTATACCATAATTATGCAGTCTTTCCTTAGGCAAAACAAGATAGAATACCAAATAGAATCAATATACACTATGTAGAATAGAGGATCTGTCAACTATATTTGTGGTGTAGTATATGGTGGATCTGTCCTGTGTGGTCAGGCTTGAATTTGGCCCACAGGAGAATCCTCCGGTGGGCCCCTTTCAGGAGTGGGCCAATACACATTTATATAAGCAGCATGTGACACCATATTCTCGAATCACTATGTACAGACAAAGGCGGCATCTTATTAGTTTAAAAATTTACCCAGTCCAATGTTATATAAATTTGTGATTAGGATGAGTCGCACGTAGCAGGGCTATGGGTACTCGGCACCGAGCCCGTTCACTTTACTGGGGGATGCACGGGTAGCGCAGCTCGGTCCGTTGCCCTGGCGCTCACTAAAGGGGGATTATTACAGGGGATTATAGAAATGTTCGTGACGCCACCTGTGGTTTCTGATCAGGGTGACCAGCGCTGCAGGGTGAATCCTCTGAGGGGTTGTAAACTGGGCAGCAAGGTGTTTAAGTCTTCCACAGGTAAGACTGATCCCTCGAGGTATATGCGGTGCAGGGTGCAGCAATAAGGCAGACACACACAATGAGTCTCTTTCCGTACCTTTACTGGCGATATTTGCAGGCACTCCCGGAAGCTGCTCAGGGTGGAGATGCACGTCCAGTAATCACTGAGTAGGTGTAAGGCCTCCTACGTCTTCATATGTGTGAGTTTCCTAACTTGCATGAAGCTAAGTTTAACTCCGTGTGAAACAGCTACCCCGGCTGACGTTGTGATAGAAGCCTCTTTTGGACAGAACTAAGTCCTCTATGGCTGATCAGGCCTGACTCCTGTTCTTCCTGACCCCGGTCACTTTCCACTTCCCTAGGGAACTAACAGTCAGCACGTTCTGAGGTAACAGTTTTTTCTCTGCTTACGTCTCATCTGACAGGAATCTCCGTCTGTCTGCACTCTGCTCTGAGCTCTGCTCTGACAGGAAATCAACTCCAAAAAGGCCCTCTCTGGAATGACTACTGCTGCGTCTCTCCACACCCTTATATACTCTAAAGGGCTCCCTCTGGTGGCACTATAGGGAAATGTGAAGTGTGAATGAATACGGGTGATTGTGAATTACCTTTCTGTGCATCCTCCTGGGTACATGTGGCACCAAGCGCAGCTGGGCTACACAAGATAATGTCACATTTTCATGTACTGAAAAGTGGGCCCTGAGTTTATTACTGGTGGGGTGAGCCTTTGGCACTCCAGTCCGACACTGTGTGTGATGTATATATAGAGGATCTGTCAGCTCTCCTGTGTGGTGTAGTATATAGAGGATCTGTCAGCTCTCCTGTGTGGTGTAGTATATAGAGGATCGTCAGCTCTCCTGTGTGGTGTAGTATATAGAGGATCTGTCAGCTCTCCTGTGTGGTGTAGTATATAGAGGATCTGTCAGCTCTCCTGTGTGGTGTAGTATATAAGGTCTGTCAGCTCTCCTGTGTGGTGTAGTATATAGAGGATCTGTCAGCTCTCCTGTGGTGTAGTATATAGAGGATCTGTCAGCTCCCTGTGTGGTGTAATATAGAGGATCTGTCAGCTCTCCTGTGTGGTGTGTATATAGAGGATGTGTCGCTCTCCGTGTGTGTAGTATATAGAGATCTGTCAGCTCTCCTGTGCGGTGTAGTATATAGAGGATCTGTCATCTCTCCTGTGTGGTGTATTATATAGAGGATCTGTCATCTCTCCTGTGTGGTGTAGTATATAGAGGATCTGTCAGCTCTCCTGTGTGGTGTAGTATATAGAGGATCGTCACTCTCCTGTGTGGTGTAGTATATAGAGGATCTGTCAGCTCTCCTGTGTGGTGTAGTATATAGAGGATCTGTCAGCTCTCCTGTGTGTGTAGTAATAGAGGATCTGTCCAGCTCTCCTGTGTGGTGTAGTATATAGAGGATTTGTCAGCTCTCCTGTGTGGTGTAGTATATAAGGATCTATCACTCTCCTGCTGTGGTGTAGTATAATAGAAGGATCCATCAGCTCTCCTGTGTGGTGTAGTATATAGAGATCCATCAGCTCTCCTGTGTGGTGTAGTATATAGAGGATCTGTCAGCTCTCCTGTGTGGTGTAGTATATAGAGGACTATCAGCTCTCCTGTGTGGTGTAGTATATAGAGGATTTGTCAGGTCTCCTGTGTGGTGCAGTATATAGAGGATCTGTCAGCTCTCCACTGTGGTGTAGTA
Organism: Oophaga sylvatica; assembly: GCA_033576555.1. Lineage (NCBI taxonomy): Eukaryota > Metazoa > Chordata > Amphibia > Anura > Dendrobatidae > Oophaga > Oophaga sylvatica. Next base: position 19,334,233 of record JARQOD010000002.1, read on the forward strand.
TATAGAGGATCTGTCAGCTCTCCTGTTGGTGTAGTATATAGAGGATCTGTCAGCTCTCCTGTGTGGGTAGTATATAGAGCAGGGTGGGCAATTAATTTTCCCAGGGGGGCCACATGAGAGACAATGACTGTTGTGGAGGGCCGAACCAATAGCTTTAAAAATTAAGTTCTACTCAACTTATTAACTTATTAATATTGATTGCATCACTTAATATTGAGCAGAATTAAGTATGCTGACACCCCCTATATATATTTGAACCCCCCACGCCCCTTATATACAGCATGAGCCTCACACAGCCTCCCTATAAATACAGCATGAGCCCCACACAGCCTCCCATATACTGCATGAGACCCACACAGCCTCCATATATATTACTGCATGAGCGCCACACAGCCCCCCTATATATACTGCATGAGCCCCACAGTCTCCCTATATACTGCATAGCGCCACACAGCCTCCCTATATACTGCATGATGCCACACAGCCCCCCTATATACACTGCATGAGCCCCACAGCCTCCCTATATATACTGCATGAGCGCCACACAGCCTTCCTATATACACTGTATGAGCGCCACACAGCCTCCCTATATATATATATATATATATATTGCATGACCCCACACGCCTCCCTATATACTGCATGAGCCCCACACAGCCTTTCCATATACTGCATGAGTATACAGCCTTCCCATAGCCTCTCCATGTGCTGCACGTCACCCCCATAGAATCCCCATGTGCTGTACGTCCCCCCATAGAATCCCCACTTCACCCCTATAGAATCCCCATGTTCACTCCCATAGAATCCCCATGTTTACTTCCATAGAATTCCCATGTTCACCTCCATAGAATCCTCATGTTCACCCCATAGAATCCCCATGTTCACTTTCAAGAATCCACATGTTCACTTCCCACAGAATCCCCATGTTCACCCCCAAAGAATCCCCATGTTCACCCCATAAATCCCATGTTCACTTTCATAGAATCCACATGTTCACTCCCATAGAATTCCCATGTTCACCTTCATAGAATCCCCTGTTCACCCCCAAAGAATCCCCATGTTCACCCCATAGAATCCCCATGTTCACTTCCATAAATCCCCACGTTCACCTCCATAAATCCCCTTTTCACCCCATAGAATCCCCATGTTCACCCCCATAGAATCCCCATGTTCACCTTCATAAAATCCCCATGTTCACCCCCAAAGAATCCCCATGTCACCCCATAGAATCCCATGTTCACTTCCATAGAATCCCCATGTTCACTTCCATAGAATCCCCATGTTCACCTCCATAGAATCCACATGTTCACCCCTATAGAATCCCCATGTTCACTTCCATAGAATCCCCATGTTCACCTCCAATAGAATCCACATGTTCACCCCTATAGAATCCCCATGTTCACCTCCATAGAATCCCCATGTTCAATTCCATAGAATCCCCACGTTCACCTCTATAGAATCCCCACGTTCACCTCCATAAATCCCCAAGTTCACCTCCATAGAATCCCCACGTTCACCTCCATAGAATCCCCACGTTCACCTCCATAGAATCCCCACGTTCACCTCCATAGAATCCCCACGTTCACCTCCATAGAATCCCCATGTTCACCTCCATAGAATCCCCATGTTCACTTCCATTGAATTCCCATGTTCATACACATGAAAAAAAAAATAACACCACATACTCACATCAGACCCGTTCCCAGGCGCCCTGCTGCTGCAGTTGCTGTCTCCGATGCGCTGACTCACGGCGGTACACAGCTGATGCGATGACATGACGTCATCACTTCAGCTGTTTCCAGTGGCGTAGCAACTGTTTGTGGCGCCCGGGGCGGCAAATTTTAGGCCACACACCCCTAGCCACACCCATTTCACTGGGCACACCCATATTCACACCCTGACCACAAACCCCCTTAGCACTGCTGATCACACTGTTTCATAAACAATAATTATAAACACATACCTCTCAAACCCACCCGGTTTCAGCGGGACGTCCCGATTTCAGGACCCTGTCCGCTGTCCCGGCCAGGCGGTTTACCTTCCGCATTAGAATCGTACATACGAAACCCCGGGACCTCCCACACATCTGGCAGCCACAAGTCACGTTCCATCGCTGACCTTATTTCCCCAGGATTGGGGATCTCACCACTATGAGGCGCTCCATCAATACCCGGCTCTCACTGAGCGAGACAGGCAGATCTGGGATCTCTTCATCTGTTTTAACAGATCTCATTCGAGATCCCCACATCCTGCTTGTCTCGCTCAGTGAGAGTCGGGTAATGTATGCAGCGGTCCGTACAATACCCGGCTTTCACCTCCAACAGATCCAACGGCTCGATGTGTTGCCGTTCTGAAAACTCTCCCGAGAACGAGTTACAGTACCTGCTGCTGTAAAGCTGACCGCCGAAATGAGGTCAGCGGTTATTTCCGCGTTCAGGGTGATTTACAGCACGTCACCTCCGGTGGAACGTGACATGTGGCTGCCAGAACGTGTGGGAGGGCCCCGGGTTTCCGCATGTACGATTCTAATGCGGGAAAGTAAACCTCCCGGCCAGGACAGCGGGACAGGGACCCAGCCCTACACAGATAACAGCATTCGCTCCGTCCCCACGCAGACCCATGCACATAATGGCACCCCTCCTTCCCCCCTGCAGCCCCCAAGCACACAGATCCCGCAAGTAACAGGACCCTTGTACATGTGCGGCTCCGCTCTTGTGGCCTTGTACACACACGCTCCGCTCCACACACCTCACACGCACAAAAGCTCCGCTCCGTACACCTCGTACACACACGGCTTCGCTCCGTACACCTCGTACACACACGGCTTTTGCTCCGTACACCTCGTACACACACGGCTCCGCTCCGACACCTCCGCTCCGTACACCTCGTACACACACGGCTTTGCTCCGTACACCTCTTACACACACGGCTCCGCTCCGTACACCTCGACACACACGGCTTTGCTCCGTACACCTTCGCTACGTACACCTCGTACACACACAGCTTGCTCCGTACACCTCGTACACACACGGCTTTGGTCC
>JARQOD010000002.1:19337373-19405099 GCA_033576555.1 Oophaga sylvatica
TACTGTTTTTTTGGGTAGTGGGGAGTGCAGGAAAAAAAAGGGAAAATTTACACCAGAGCATTTGGAATCTATGAGATTGCAGTACCCTGACTAACCACCGCAACTAGAGGCAGCCGTGGAGCGTTCCTACGTTGGTCCTAGACGCCTCATCACAGCTGAGAAACTAACTACACCTAAAGATAGAAATAGGAAAGCTATCTGCCCGGAGCAGAACCCCAAAGATAATAGAAAGCCCCCAAACATGTAATGGCGGTTAGACAAGAGGAAATACTGACACAGAAAGAAAATAGTATGAGCAAACGCTGGGGCCCAAACTATCTAAATAGAAAAGGACAGGAAGGGTACTTACTGCAATCTCAGAAAACCCTGAAAAAACACCAACTCTACTAATTTCAAAATCACCTGAGATCACACGACCTCTACCACCTAAATTAGTTCTCTGGTGTAACAAAATCAAAACAGCAGCCACTGAAAAAAAACTGGAAAAAGCAAAAGTACAAAAAACAGTGGCTGGACTAAACTGAGAGGGCAAAAGCCCCGGAGGGGACCCAGAAGGCCCCCACAGAAGTGCAGGACAAAATGCAAAAATATAGCAAAAACACAAAATAAGAAATTGTCTTATCTGATAGCAGGAGATGCAGACACGACACAGCAGGCTACAAGGGAAACTGGAAAGAAGGATTCAGACCAGAACAATTGATCACCGGCAACCCTATGGGAAAATGACTCCCTTATATAAGACCAATCAGTAACACCTGATTCCCAGTCCTCACAATCCTCACTAGTACCGCTTGTAACCACCAGAGGGAGCCTCTGCTCAGAACTCATCTCAAACCCATTCACAACAGACAAGCCCCACTATAAAACGACAGCTGGTAGTTCCCAAGAAGTATAGGCAGGAGCTACTGCGAATCTCTCATGACATACCCTTGGCTGGGCACCTCGGCGTCAGTCGCACCAGGCATCGTCTGACACAAAACTTCTTTTGGCCGGGGGTAATCTATGATGTTCATCAGTACTGCCAGACCTGTGACAGTTGCCAGCACATTGGCAAGAGGGGAGATCACTGCAAGGCCAAATTACACCCCCTCCCCATTGTGGAGGAGCCATTTAGCTGAGTAGCAGTCGATCTGATAGAGCCATTAGCCAAACCCAGTCCATCAGGGAAAAAGTATATATTGACAGTGGTAGATTATGCTTACGGTATCCAGAGGCGGTTGCATTACCTAACATACTGGCAGAGACGGTGGCGGCTGCCCTGCTCCAGGTTTTCTCGCGGGTTGGATTTCCCTGGGAGGTTATCTCGGACCAGGGTACCCAGTTTACAGCAGAGACGACCAATCAACTGTGGAAGCTGTGCGGCGTAAAGTCCACTAGAAGCACCCCGTACCACCCGCAAACCAATGGGTTGTGTGAACGTTTTAATGGAACGTTAAAACAACTCATTGGGACTTTTACCAGGACCTACAGGGACTGGGAGAAATTCTTGCCACACCTCCTGTTTGCCTATCGGGAGGTGCCCCAAGAATCCACGGGGTTCTCCCCGTTCGAACTGTTATATGGGAGGCGGGTAAGGGGACCCCTTGACTTAGTACGAGAACACTGGGAAGGGGAGGGAACCATAGAAGGGATACCCATTGTGCACTATGTGCTGGAATTCCGGGACCACCTACAGGAGCTGACTCAGGCCGTACATGGGAACATGCAGGCGGCCCAACGGCGCCAGCGCGTATGGTACGATCGGAGGGCCAGAGACCGCACCTTTGAGATAGGACAGAAGGTCCTGGTGTTAGAACCAACTAGGCAGAACAAGTTCAAAGCTGCATGGCAGGGGCCCTACCAGGTAATGGGGAAAATAGCCGACACCACCTACAATTTCGCCGATTGTGACGACCCCAGAGTTATCCGCATGTTCCACGTGAATATGCTAAAGCCCTACCGGGAGCGCCCTGAAGAGGTAGTGGCCATCTGTGCGCCCGAAGCAGAGGATTTAGCCGGACTCCCCTTGCCTGATGTCTTAGGGGAGAGGACTCAGTCTAAAACATGGGACCAGGTACACTTGGGAGAAAACCTAGGGCCCCGGGAGAGACAGCAGGCGGAGGCGTTGTTGAGGCAGCGACAGAGGATGTTTTCAGAGAGACCGGGGTACACCCGCCTGGCACAACACAAGGTTGAGACCTAGGATCAAACCCCCCTGAGACAACCCTCCTTCCGCGTCCTTGAGTCTGTACGCGAAGGGATGCGACAAGAGATACAAGAGATGTTGCTTTTAGGGGTCATTGAAGAGTCAGATAGTCCCTGGGCATCCCCCGTAGTGTTAGTGCCAAGAAGGATGGGACTACCCGGTTTGTGTAGACTATCGCAAGCTAAATGAGAAAACGGTGACGGATGCGTATCCCATGCCGCGTGTGGAAGAGTTGTTAGACCGGCTGGCGGGGGCAAAGTATTTGACCACCATCGATCTATGCAAAGGCTATTGGTAGATCCCCCTAGTCCTGACGCTATTCCCAAGTCTGCATTTGTCACCCCGTTCAGCTTATTCCAGTTTCGAGTTATGCCATTCGGGATGAAGAATGCCCTTGCGACCTTCCAGAGGCTGGCTGACCGGCTTCTGGAAGGTCTCCAGGACTATGCTTGTGTCTACCTGGATGACATCGCCATCTACAGCGCGACATAGGATGAGCATCTAAATCACCTAGAGATAGTACTGGACAGGATCCACAAGGCTGGAATCACCCTGAACCCTAACAAGTGTCACGTGGGCAAAGCAGAGGTTCAGTATTTAGGACATTGGGTGGGAAGTGGGAAACAGCGACCAGAACCAGCCAAGATTGAGGCCGTAGCCAAATGGCCCACCCCACGCACTAAAAACCAGGTCATGGCATTTCAAGGGACAGCAGGGTATTATAGGAAATTTGTCCCCAATTACAGCAGCATAGCCAAGCCCCTCACTGATCTGACCCGTAAGAGCCTCCCCCACCAGGTAACCTGGACCCCTGAGTGTGAGGAAGCCTTCCACCAGCTAAAGGACGCCCTTACAAATACCCTGGTATTGGCCGCACCCGATCCATCTAAACGTTTCCTTGTTCACACAGACGCTTCTATGTTTGGATTGGGGGCAGTGCTGAGCCAAGTCGGGCCGGACGGCCAAGACTACCCGGTAGCTTACCTGAGTCTGAAACTATTGCACCGCAAAGTAAGCTATGCGGCCATTGAGAAGGAGTGCCTGGCAGTAGTATGGGCACTCAAGAAGTTACAACCATATTTGTATGGATGACAGTTTTCCCTCCTAACGGACCATAATTCCCTAGTGTGGCTTAATCGGGTCTCTGGAGACAACGCCAGATTACTGCGGTGGAGTTTAGCCCTACAACCTCTAGACTTCACCATCCACTACAGACCCGGCAAACAAAATGGTAACGCCGATGGACTAAGTCGACAAATGGAATTTGTACCAATCCCATAAACTTCGGTCATCCCCAAGCCGATCCGTTAAGGATCAGACTGTGTATGCGGATCGCGTCCCTGAAAGGGGGAGCCGTGTTACAGAACCCCCCCAGCACCCCGAATATGATATGCATGTATGATAGGTGCAATGTGAGATGCATGTCCCTAATGCATCAGCCGACCGGCTGCGACCCCTGGGCAGAGGTAAACGAGATATCCCACTTCTGACCTCCCCCCACCTTTGTAAATCCCACGGTAAATGATCGTGGGCTGCCGGCCACCTGCAGCTATTGTAATGTACGTCTGGCATCTTAATTGGAGCCTGTTATCTACTGGCTCGCCACATATTGATTGTCCTGTCCTCTGTATGTATATATATTCTGAGACCTGTGAGTAAAAGGTTGTCACACAGGAAATACGTGGAGAAGCAGTGATCTTTTATATGTTCCCACGTAACAAAGCCTTTCGAGCCAGCGTCCTTCATTCAGAAGTCAGTAAAAGCAGATTAGACCTCCTGAAACACGGGGTGGTAATGTAAGAGGTATTACAGCACAGTAGACCCCGTTACAGGAACATCATGGAGAATGCCCCTGGAAGCATTTCTGACTCCCAGGTCACAGCTGTGAGCAATGTTGTCAGAGTTTCATGCCATTTTTACCGGCACACCAAAAAAAATACAAAAAAAAACCCAAAATGGGGTTTCCTGGGAAATATGTCAAGGAACATTCTTTCCAGGTTAATGACTTTTATATAAGGCAAAATAATTAACCCAAAGTAAAAAAATTCCTCCACCAATTTGTCTATGTTCACACGTAGCATTTTTGATGCGTTTTTCAACATTACCATTGCTTTCAACCAATACAAATGCATTTACAGTGAAATATCATTGTAGTATTTAACAACCTTAGCTGGCCATGTCGTGTGTGACACATCATCAGATGCATCTTGTTTCATTTATAAAGGAAGGACTCTTAAGTCACAAAGCCAATTTTTATAGGGGCATCAGGCAGCATTAAACTTCTTAAAGGGCCAATATTAAACAGTGGGTCTCCTATACTGTTATTGCCTAGGCACTGAGTGGCTGGACTGCCAAAAATTAGGACGCTGTCCAATACCCCTGTGATGAGACATATAGGAGGGCCTCATGAAAAAGTGTTCCAATTATAAGAAAATAGGTCTCCCATAGTGTTAGCCTATGCATTAAATGCAAGGCCTGCCCTGCAACTAAGTAACACGCACCCCAATAACCCTTTGAACCCAGGTACTGGATGGCCACAGGGAAAACTAAGTTAACATTACTCTTTTGCCACTGCCATACTGTTAGCTTCTTCATTGAATGCAAGGCCCTGCCTGTGTCAAATTCAAACGCACCCCAAAAAGGCTTTGAACCCACGTACTCGATGGCCACCAGAAAGCATTCTTCCTATTAATTTGTTAATCCCATATTGTTTGGCTGCGCAGTGAATAGTTGAGCCTGAAGACCTGGCAGTGGACAGACAATTGCAGTGTTGATGCTAAAAACCCAGAAGTGGACAATTGCAGTGTTGACACTGAAGACCCAGCGGTGGACCATTGCAGTGTTGGCGCTAAAGACTCTGCAGTTTAAAATTGCATTTTTGACGCTGAAGGACCGGCAGTGGACAATTGCAGTGTTGATGCTAAAAACCCAGTGGTGGCCAATTGCAGTGTTGACGCTGAAGACCCAGCGGTGGACCATTGCAATGTTGATGCTGAAGACCCAGCGGTGGACCATTGCAGTGTTGACACTGAAGACCCGGCAGTGGACCATTGCAGTGTTGAGGCTGAAGACCCAGAGGTGGACCATTGCAATGTTGATGCTGAAGACCCAGCGGTGGACCATTGCAGTGTTGACACTGAAGACCCGGCAGTGGACCATTGCAGTGTTGAGGCTGACGACCCGTCAGTGGACCATTGCAGTGTTGAGGCTGAAGACCCAGCGGTGGACCATTGCAGTGTTGACACTGAAGACCCGGCAGTGGATCATTGCATGTTGACGCTGAAGACCCAGCGGTGGACCATTTCAGTGTTGAGCCTGAAGAACTATCAGTGGATAATTGCAGTGTTGAGGCTTAAGAACCTGCATTGTTGAATTGCTGTGGTGAGTCTGAAGACCCTGTATTTTAGCATTGCAGTGTTGAGGCTGAAGAACTGGCATTGAAGAATTGCATTATTGAAGAATATTAACATCCAACAAAGTTCACATTATTATGGAGTGGGCCTCACATACTATTTTCCTATGCATTGAATGGAAGGCCTGCCCCAAATGTGGATAAACGAAAATACCACTTTGAAGAGACGTGTATGACGTCCTCCTAAAAATCAGTTTCCATTACAAATGAGTGAGTCTCCTATACTTGTAATGGCCATACACTAAGTGCATAGGCTGAAAAACATTTTCCCCTGGGGTGTAAATAATTGTAGTTACGGACATCCTAAACACCCTTGCAAAACAATGTAGTGGCTGTATCATCACGGAACACATTCACCCTGGTGATCTAGGGGTGGTGTAGGAAAAGACGTGGAGTATGGCCTGTGAAAAAGGTCTTCCCAGTTTAAAGGAGCAGGTCTCCTAGACTTGTAATGGCCATACACTAAGTGCATAGGCTGAAAAACATTTTCCCCTGGGAAAAGCTGATAGGATTGTGTACACAGATTCAAGTATTGACAGGGGAGAAAGCATTTACAGTATCAGGGAGGGCAAGAAAACAGGGTACAGATAAGATGGGAAGCACATGATGCAGGGTGCAGGGTAAAAATTGTGCTGATATATCACTTATTAAAGACAGCACAACCCTTGATACACACAGACCTCAAATCCAGCCTATATTACAGAAAGGGACACATGCTAAAAATCTGAAACCAGGAACAAATTGAAAACTAATTTCCATGTATAGATATTGTATTAGATCTCGTACATAAATATCATGTTCATAGTTAATAGAGATGCGGCGATAGGGGTTGCAGAAGTAGAAGTTGTACTTGGGTGCTGTTGTTTAAAGGGGGATCCTCTGCCAAAAAGGAAGGCACAGGTTTTAAAGATAGCAGGTGGTACGTAGAATGAGTGGGTGTTACAGATTTTACACTGTAGTCATCTTTGAAAACACATCTTCCTATCAAAAATAAGCTCACCATTTTTCCTCATGAGTTAACATCAAATTACAGAAATAGCTATATGGAATATATGCCCTGGAGACCTGTAATCCCAGATATGTGACCGAAAATCAATACTCTATGAACTGTTTAACAACATTATGGATTTTCTCACACTAATCCTGCAGCCATAGAAGCAGCGTGGCTCATGTGTGATCCTTGGGATATTAATTCATGTGATTTTATCCCAAGAGAAAAAACATTATATATATACTGTACATGTGTGTATACTGTATATATCTAATATATAATTGCCAATCGGCTCTGTCACAGTTTCCGGCGATTGTGTCGCTATCCCACAATCCACCGCAGCCGGAAGGCCACGAACTGCGCCTCCACAAGTGACAAAAACGGCACTGCTATTATGTTGGGAGATCGGCGGCTCATCTCCCGCCACAGGGAGGTCAGCGGGGACGCAGTCGGGAGATGAGCGGCGTCAGTGGCTCATCTCCTGGCTGCTCACATCGGAACTACGCCGGCCGCCATATTGGAACACCCAAGTTATGGGTATTCCAATATGGCAGCCGGGATTCAAATCCCCTGACCTGCCAGCTGAGCCAATGAGTATTGCTGCGCGGGATTTGAATCCCCCGCCAAAGCCGCGCGGCTCCGCTCATTGGCTGAGCCGCCGCCGGCTGAGGCTTGGCGGGGGATTCAAATTCCATGCGGCACCGCTCATTGGCCTAGCCGGTGGGGGATTTGAATCCCGCGCCGCTCATTGGCTGAGCGCCAAGGGCGCTCAGCCAATGAGCGGTGCCGCGCGCCTTTGGCGGGGGATTTGAGGCCAATGAGTGGCGCGGGATTCAAATCCCCCACCAAAGCCGCACTGCACCGCTCATTGGCTGAGCCGCCAGCCAGTTGAGCCAATGAGCGGCGCGGGATTCAAATCCCCCGCCCAGCTGGCTGAGCCAATAAGCGTTGCCCCGCGGGATTTGAATCCCCCGCCAAAGCCACGCGGCCAGGGCCGCTCAGCCAATAAGCAGTGTTGCGTGGCTTTGGCGGGGGATTTGAATCCCCTGCCAAGCCTCAGCCGGCGGGCGGCTCAGCCAATGAGCGGAGCCGCGTGGCTTTGCTGGGGGATTTGAATCCCGCGCCGCTCATTGGCTGAGGCCAGGGGCTAGCGCCGCTGATCTCCCGACGGAATAGCGGTGCCGTTTTTGTCATTTGTGGAGACACAGTTCATGGCCTTCCGGCCGCGGTGGATTGTGGGATAGCGACACAATCGCCGGAAGCTGTGACAGAGCCAATTGGCAATTATATATTAGATATATATATATATAGAAAAAAGTAGAAATTTGTGTTACCTTTTAATCCTTTATCGTACTGGATAGTAGTCATCTGTAATCCAAGTTCTTATAGTGTATTCCGGTTAGAAGAAATGATCACCTATACTCGGGATAGGTGATAATTACTACATCAGTGGGGATCTACTGAAATCCCTACTGATTGTAAGAATTAGGGACTTCTGTCCCCTGCTCGAATGTAGAAGCCATCCATTCATTCTCTGTGGAACTTCTGGAGATATAAAAGTGAACTTCCTATAGTAACAACTGTTTCTGACTACTTATAGTCAGACTTATAGGAAATGAGACAACAGTCCGTATTGACAATTAAAACCATTAAGCTGCTTGCAATGTATGGTAATATGTGCAAGCAGCAAACAAAAAGCGATTAAAAATGTTTAATTGAAACTAAATACTGACATGTTTTTTTTCACATATTGTATGCAATGCAATAAAAAAAAGATTCAAAAGCATTCCCTTGGTGATGGTGAAAAACATACTATATGTGTAACCTGTGCCCATAGGGACCCTGTGACGTTGAGTCACATCTCACGGCCAAGCCGTGAGATGGGATAGTCGAGGAGTCCAAGACCAAAAGCCAGGAAGGTACAGTATGTCATAAACAGAAGGAACAGACAGAGGCGTAGTCGGGTAACGTTATGAGGTCAGAATTCCAGGAGGATAGCAGATCAGAGCAGAAGGGGTTAAACAGACGGATGGTCAGAACGAGGTCCAAGATCAAGCAACAAAAGATCTGCAAACAGAATGCAATGCACAGAGAGACAAACATCAGTATCTGAATGTACGTCTGGGAGAAACAGCCCAGTTAAGTAGCCTGGCAAACGCCTGGGATAAGGAACACCTGGAGACAGCAAGCGCCTCCCAGTCTCAGATTGGACAGCTGAGTTGTCAATTAACACAATGACAGCTCAGCACTCCCCTGCACCAGATTGGATGATTGAGCTGTCAGTAACTGCATCCCAGACACACTGAAGGGTGGAACCGTGACAGACCCAATGCGAATTGAAGACAGCGTCCACATATCGTCTATTATATTGCCTATAAGGGGTTAAACTAAAAAAATTCTACTCTCACTTCAACAACATAAATTACCTACCAACAGTGGTGAGACCCCCATGCATAAGGAGAGCTGGGGTCCCGCATTCCCTGTGTGAATGGAGTAGTAGCGCGTATATGGGAGCAATGGTTAGACATGCGCACTACCACTCCCATAGACCTATAGAAGTAAATGGAGTAGTGGTCTGACATGGGCACTCTTCTGCAACATATACATATGGAATACAAAGCCCATCAGGATTGTTGGGGGTAGCAATTGTACGTTTATCACCTAAACAGATAGGACAACCCCTTTAATGGAGGAAGGATATTGAATGAGAAAAGGAATGTGCTCAGCAATGAGAACAGTTTTTTGCACAGGGACCCTCAGCTGTCTGTGGCCCTTTGTATCATCCTTCTTCCAATTTGTAAAAGGCAGAATATTTGTTTGATTTTTCCAGTCGGAGGACGTCTGGTGCACCCCATAAACCAGTCACCACCATTTCAGCAAGCATCACGTCTAACCTTTATTTTTCTTAATGACCCCATGTCAGATCTCTGAGCAGGAGGCTCAAGCAGTGATTTTCCAGAGCAGTTTGTGATTATAGACCCAAGCCTTGCTGAAACCAATGACTGTGTTATTAGCAGTTGTCGTCATGGAAGGACGCACATGGCTGTGCCATGATATAGGGGGTGGTGTATTAAATAGAGTTTGCTTTAGGTGGGATCAATGTTGCATATAAATTGTGTTTAGCTTTTTAGAATTGTTTTGCGATTGGAAATTTGCCACAATCTTCACCTTTGTATCCCTGCTTTGCATTTTCCACAACACCTCTGAAGTTGGCCGCTGTTGCCAACTACATTTAGGACAATTGTGGTGAGCATACGGATAAAGGACCATCACCATATATAGGTGGGTGCATGTGAGTCGCACAGCCAGGGCCTGTGGGGTACTCGGCACAGAGCCCGTTCACTTCAATGGGGGATGTCACGGGTAGCGCAGCTCGGTCCGTTGCCCTGGGCGATCACCATAAAATGTGGGATATTTACAGGGGATTAAAGTATGTACAGTTTGTTCGTGACGCCACCTGTGGTACCTGGTCAGGGTGACCAGCGCTGCAGGGTAGGTCCTCTGAGGGGTTGTTACTGGGCAGCAAGGGGTTAAGTCTTCCACAGGCAAGACTGGATCCCTCAGGGTAAATGGCGGTGTAGGGGTGCAGGAGCAATAAGGCAGACACACACACGAAAGTCTCTTTCTGTACTTTTACTGATGGTAGTTGCAGGCACATCCCGGGAAGCTGGCAGGGTGGAGGATGCATGTCCAGTAATCCCACTGAGTAGGTGAAGGGCCTCCGTACTCCTGTATGTCTGTGAGTTTCTGACCTGTATAGAACGAAGTCTAACTCTGTCTTCTCATATACGCCCGGCTGACTTTGTGGTGAAGCCTTCTTGTGGATAGAACAGTGTCTCTGTATGCAGCGTCCTGCTAGACCCCCGTCTTCCTGACCTTGGGTACGTATCAGCACTGCTGGGCCCCTGCGACCTGAAGTCCAGCAGGGTCTCCGGTATCTCCTACTAGTCGTGTAGATGCTAGCAAGCTCGGACCCGGTGTCCGGTCGTTCAGAGTACAGTCATGGACAAAAGTTTTGAGAATGACACAAATATTAATTTTTACAAAGTCTACTGCTTCACTTTTTCTAATGGCAATTTGCATATACTCCAGAATGTTATAAAGAGTGATCAGCTTAACAGCAATTACTTGCAAAGTCAATATTTGGCTAGAAAATGAACTTTATCCCCCAAAACACATTTCAACATCATTGCAGCCCTGCCTTAAAAGGACCAGCTAACCTCTTTTCAGTGATTGCTCCATTTACACAGGTGTGGGTGTTGATGAGGACATGGCTGGAGATCAATCTGTCATGATTAAGTAAGAATGACACCACTTTACACTTTAAAAGGAGGCTGGTGCTTGGCATCATTGTTTCTCTTCTGTTAACCATGGTTATCTCTAAAGAAACATGTGCAGTCATCATTGCAATGCACAAAAATGGCCTAACAGGGAAGAGTATCGCAGCTAGAAAGATTGCACCTCAGTCAACAATCTATTGCATCATCAAGAATTTCAAGGAGAGAGGTTCCATTGTTGCCAAAAAGGCTCCAGGGCGCCCAAGAAAGACCAGCAAGCGCCAGGACCGTCTCTTAAAAGTGTTTCAACTGCGGGATCGGGCTACCAGCAGTGCAGAGCTTGCTCAGGAATGGCAGCAGGCAGGTGTGAGTGCATCTGCACGCACTGTGAGGGGGAGACTCTTGAGCAAGGCCTGGTCTCAAGGAGGGCAGCAAAGAAGCCACTTCTCTCCAGAAAAAACATCATGGACAGACTGATATTCTGCAAAAGGTACAGGCAGTGGACTGCTGAGGACTGGGGTAAAGTTATTTTCTCTGATGAATCCCCTTTTCGATTGTTTGGGACATCAGGAAAACGCCTCATTCGGAGAAGACAAGGTGAGCGCTACCACCAGTCTTGTCTCATGCCAACTGTTAAGCATCCTGAAACCATTCATGTGTGGGGTTGCTTCTCAGCCAAGGGAATCGGCTCTCTCACAGTCTTGCCTAAAAATACAGCCATGAATAAAGAATGGTACCAGAATGTCCTCCAAGAGCAACTTCTCCCAACCCTCCAAGAGCAGTTTGGCGATCAACAATGCCTTTTTACAGCATGATGGAGCACCTTGCCATAAAGCAAAGGTGATAACTAAATGGCTCAGGGAACAAAACATAGAGATTTTGGGTCCATGGCCTGGAAACTCCCCAGTTCTTAATCCCATTGAGAACTTGTGGTCAATCATCAAGAGACGGGTGGACAAACAAAAACCTAAAAATTCTGACAAAATGAAAGCATTGATTGTGCAAGAATGGACTGCTATCAGTCAGGATTTGGTCCAGAAGTTGATTGAGAGCATGCCAGGGAGAATTGCAGAGGTCCTGAAGAAGAAGGGTCAACACTGCAAATATTGACTTGCTGCATTAACTCATTCTAACTGTCAATATAAGCTTTTGTTACTCATTATGCTTGCAATTATATTTCTGTCTGTGATAAAAAAACATCCGTCAAACACACATAAAAACCAGAGGGCAGCAGATCATGTGAAAATATAATATTTGTGTCATTCTCAAAACTTTTGGCCATGACTGTAGAGGTAAGCGATCAATGCTGTTTCAACCTCTGTCACTCTCTTCTTCTTTCCACTAGCCTTTCGTCCTACTCTAACCCTTAACATAAGCACACTCTAGCAGTAGATGGCAGATTCTCCTTTCTCTTCACCGCTCTCAAAGCGTCGGCACGCTTGCTCACTGACACTACCTCAGTTGACTCAGTTCTGACCAGGCTAAAGTGGCTGTCTTCCTCCACTATTACTGGACTCCACAAAGTGAACTAAGTGCAAGCTGTAGTCTTCAGTCTTTCTATACTGCTGTTCCTTTCCTTCTTCTCCTTCTGAGGCTCTGTCTGAAGCAGCTATCAGGACCTTCCGTCAGACTGATCTATGCACACTTCAAGAGCTACTTTCCACTTTCTAGGGTAACAGACAGTCTTTCAGCTTTCTCAAATAACTCTCCCTCACAGCTCGTCTGAGGTAAAACCAACAACTCCTCTCAGATCAAACTCTCTTCAAATCTGACTAAAATCTCACTGCCGTCTCTCTCCACAACCCTTATATATCTACATACTCTTCAAGGGCTCCCTCTGGTGGCTCCAGGGAAAAGTGAAGGTGTGAATGCATATCAGGTGTGAGTGTGGGTTTACCTTCTGTGCATCCTCCAGGGTACATGTGGCACCAAGCGCAGCTGGGTTAGGCTGGTTTCACACATCCGGCGGGCGCCTAAACGGCGCCCCCGGCATTTAGCCGCAGCGCCGCATGTGAAAAGCTTTCACACATCCGGCGGCCAAAATGCGGTTTTTTGCCGGATGGTTTCTGATGCTTGGAGAGATAAGAAACCATCCGGCAAAAAAAAAAAAAACGTTACATGCAGCGTTTTTTCCGGACGCCGCAATGTACATTTGCGCCGCATCCGGACAAAACCGCATGCAACGCATTGACATGCGGCGCCATGCGGTGCTAATGCATGTCAATGCGAAAAAAGCCGCATGCGGCGCATCAGATTTTCAGATGCGGCGCTGCGGGAAAATTCCGGGGGCGCCGCAAGGCGCCCGCCGGATGTGTGAAACCAGCCTTACACACATGCAGAGATATTGAAAAGAGCAGTTAAAGATAAAGTGATTTATATGGCTGTGATATGTAAATCTAAGTGACTGACACCCAAAAGATAAACCACATACTGTATCTCATCTGATGAGGCAACACTACAGACTTGATATCAGTTAATAGATTGATGTGATAAATGGAGAATCTGCAAATCATTTTATTCATAAATTGTTGCCTTACACCGGAAAAATCAAATTGAAGTGACGACCACAAGGTGTTTTGCTCCTGTGCAAATTGCTATCCACTTCCTGTTGTCAAGTGTAATCCATGGATTACAAAAGTGGAAACGGAGCTTTGTCTCTTTACAAGAAGTGGAGGTAGTCCAGGAAGTGGAGGCAGTCCTTTATCTCTCTACAGGAAGTGGAGATAGACCTTTATCTCTCTACAGGAAGTGGAGATAGACCTTTATCTCTACAGGAAGTGGAGGTAGATGTCACGGGTGTGTCGCTGCGGAGATCGTCGCGATTGCACACCCTGACTTCGCACAGCTGAGTTTCTGGTGCTGGGTGTTTTTCAGCACTGAGGGAGTTAATTCTTTCTCTCTCGGTGCTGGACTGACCAGCCTCGCCCAGCTGCGATTGATGTTTTGTTAATTAGCTTCCTTCATATACCTGCTGGTCTGCTGGGGAAGTTGCCGGTGAAAGTGTGTGGCCCAGCTTCGCAAGGCACACATGTCTCCTGGAAAATGCACAGGAAGGTAACTGTAAAGCTTGATATCCATTCACGCACACTTCTCAGCATTGCCACTAGAGGCATATCAGACTATTTAGTAGTGTGACGTAGCAATAGTGAGTCTTTCTAGTCAGAGCTCAGCCTGAGCTAGACAGAAGTGATTCAAGTTCCTGTCTTTGGACAGAAAAATATTTAGACTTGAGAGACTTCTCTCAAGTCTAAATATTTTTCTATCTACTGGCTAACACGGTATGAAGATACACATCTTTCCTATGTCTTTGGACAGAGAAGATCAGATTAGTCTTGGAGGGAGAGGAGAGAAGACTGAACCCACACAGAGCTTGTGTAGCTCATCTGATAAGAAAGTGGAGGCTAGTACGGGTGAAGTGAATCATCCTAGCCTAGTCAGAGCTACCCCTTAACCTGCTACTCAGAACAAGCTGCCTGTGTTCCTAAGAAAGTGGAAGGTGACTCTCAGAGCTACAGCGTAAATACAGTCTGACGAAGCGTCCTGTGAGCTGCTCTGGACAGAGGTCTAAGAAGGAAAGAAGGAAAGGAATTACAGCAGTTATATCAACGAGCCAACTGAGAACAGGTCAGTGAGCACTGAAGGAAAGCTGACCTTTGTACCATTGCTACACGTGCTTATGTTAAGGGCGATAGCAGGGCGAAGGGCGAGTGGAGAAGCAAGAGTGACAAAAGGGACAAATCACCCTCACTCAGTTAACCGGACACCGGGGTCCGAAGCGTTGCTAGTGCTTCACGCCTAGTAATAAGAAAACCGGAGGCCTTTCTGGACTACAAGTCGCAGAAGGTAGCCCTAAGCGCTGATACGTAACCGGAGTCAGGGAGAACGGGGACTTTGAGTCAAGTGCACGACAAAAGTAAGGACTTAGTTCTCTCAACATCTGATAATCAGAGACATAGAAGGCTCCACCACAATGTTGGCCGGGTGTAGTTGTATTAAAAGAGTTGCACTTGACTTTATGCAAGTTGTACTCACACACAGAAAAGGATAAAGGAGGCCTCTAACCTGCTCAACAGTTTTCCTGTATGTGCATTCTCCAACCTGACCAGCTTCCCGGGACATACCTGCAACATCTACAAGTAAAGGTATGGAAAGAGACTGCATTGTGTGTGACTGAATTCTTATCTGCACCCTGCGTCACCACCATAGACTTTGAGGGACCAGTCCCACCTGTGGGGGACTTAACACCTAGCTGCCATAACATCCCCTCAGAGATCTACCCTGCAGCGCTGGTCAATCAGATCAGAAACCACAGGTGGCGTCACAAACTACTATAACTACAATCCCCTGTAAATATTCCCCCATTGCATGACCGCCAGGGCCACGGACCGAGCTCTGCTGCCAGTGACAACTCCCATAGACTTCCATGGGCTCGGTGCCGAGTACCCCATAGCCCTGGTACCACCAATGTGGTGCGTGTCATCTTTTGGCGTCACGAACAGGATACGAAGCTTGCAAATTGTGAGTCCTGTGTTGCCTATATTGACTGTTTTGTGCAGAAAAGACTGTTTGCTGTTTTGTCATTTTTGGCGCCATTTTCCGCCATTTTGCCGCCATGTTCGCGCCCTGAGGCGCTGGTGAAGAAGGTGGGTGTGCAATCGTGGGCGTGTACCCCCCCTGTGGCGCGAAAGTTATGGCCGCCCTCTCAAAATGCTACTATAATGTGAGATCCTACCCCACTGCAAGGGAGATCCGCCTCCTCTTAATCTTCTATGCAAAAAAGAGGAAGCGCAAATCCCACCTCCACGGAAGAGACCAGATTGTTCCTGATGGAAACCACAGTCTGGCCTGGAGAGAGATGGCAGAAGGACAAGAGCAGCTATGCAGTGGAGCGGTGGAGCGCAGGCCCTGCTCCCCAGAAAAGCTGTTGTTTGAACCAGAGCCATCCTTAATACAGAAACTTCAGCAAACCTTGCTGGAGTGCAAGGAGGAGAATGCAGCGCTTAAGAAATTGATACAGAGCCAGGCAGACATGGAGGAGACCGAGAGACGGTGGCGTGCCCAGACACAGCGGCTGCTGTGGGACGCAGTGCTCTCTCCCACAGGCATAACGCCATCACCTGACTTTCCTATGTCCCTGCTGAAGAAAGCTGAAGGAAAACCGGAGGCCGCCCCCAAAAGAGCTGTACCTGATCCCACCGATGGAGAGGTGGAAGAGAAGGAGGCTGAGGAGGTCCTGCCTGTTCCGGAGTGCCAGCTAGGCCAAGAGGCTGCAGCAGATTACAGTTCCTCGGTAGGAACACCGGAGGGGTCCCAGCCATCATTGCCAGAAATCGATTGGGACGCAATGCAGTATCTGGATGACGTCACTTATGCTGTAAAAGTGGAAAATGAGCAGCGACGCCGTGATCTGGATAAACAACGTCAACAGGAGCAGAGAGAGGCGCAGCAGCAGTACCATGAAAAGTTCCTTGCTGACAAGGAGGCCGTCCGGAAGAACAAAGGTACGCGACGGGAACCGCGGCGTCAGGGGTGCATAACAGGGTTCCAACTCCGGAAAGGCTGGGGCTTCATACATGAGCCGGGCCTATACCAAGAGATCTTTGTGAGTCGGAGAGATGTGGAGTCCCATTTAACCATCGGGCACCCTGGGAGGGATCTTGTAAACGGGGATATTGTCAGCTACACGCGGCACTGGGGGTTAAAAGGGTGGTACGCCTTAAACGTCACCCGAGTCAGCGACCCCGTCCCTGAAGCCAGTGAGGTCTTCCGTGCCACAGCACCGCGAACCCCAGCAGCGTCATCTTTGGCGTCCGCACCAGGCCGTGCACCAGCATCACCCCCTGCGTACTCCTCTACACCCAGGTCTTGCTCTGCAACGCAATCTGCGACCATTTCTGCATCGCAACCTGAATTGTATACTGCGGCACCTTTTACAACGCAACCTGCGTTCTATTCTGAGGATATACCCGTTGGGTTCCCAGTTCGAATAAAGGATGTAGCCACTCAAACACAGATCGCAGGACATGATCTCTTTGTTATGCGTTCAAAAGAACACCGCGTCGTTCCAGCCCCAGGAGTGGAAGACGTTATTGAAGTTTGCAAGAAAGAAGAAAATCAGTAGGACCCAGAAAGGGGTTTACTGCAACTGAACCTGTACAAAGTTTGAAGAAGTTTTATGAAAAATTGCACTTTATAGAAATGTTGAATAATGTTTATTACTATGCTTATTTAAAGTAGAATACCCGGCTGGGTAAAGGGTTAAAGTAAAAGTTGATTGAAATGTGATTTTATTTGAAATGTGTTTTATCATGCAAAGGACTGCGTGGCTGTGGACTTTGCCAGCCCAAAAACTTTTATTGTAAATAGTTCGCACTTCGGTGCCCCATTTTGGTTTTACATAAAGCCTAAACTACCTCTGAAGAAAAACCCGTATGGTGTGGCCTAGAGTGAGGTCTGCAGCAATGAAGTCCTGCAGCCCACCCAGGACCCACGTGGGAGGTTTTTGGTGCGGGTCCTCCACAAGAATCTTGTCTTATACTATGTATTTATTGAAAAGTATTTTGATAATTTTCTACTGATCTATGTACAAAATGTAACGTTCAAGAGTCCTTACCTCCCGCAAGGGATGAGTTATTATGTTGATGTTATATGCAAAACAAAATGTTTTTCTTTTCTATTTCAGCCCGGGAGTGCTGAGTTTAACTAGGGGGGGATGTGTGGCCCAGCTTCGCAAGGCACACATGTCTCCTGGAAAATGCACAGGAAGGTAACTGTAAAGCTTGATATTCATTCACGCACACTTCTCAGCATTGCCACTAGAGGCATATCAGACTATTTAGTAGTGTGACGTAGCAATAGTGATTCATTCTAGTCAGAGCTCAGCCTGAGCTAGACAGAAGTGATTCAAGTTCCTGTCTTTGGACAGAGAAGATCAGATTAGTCTTGGAGGGAGAGGAGAGAAGACTGAACCCACACAGAGCTTGTGTAGCTCATCTGATAAGAAAGTGGAGGCTAGTACGGGTGAAGTGAATCATCCTAGCCTAGTCAGAGCTACCCCTTAACCTGCTACTCAGAACAAGCTGCCTGTGTTCCTAAGAAAGTGGAAGGTGACTCTCAGAGCTACAGCGTAAATACAGTCTGACGAAGCGTCCTGTGAGCTGCTCTGGACAGAGGTCTAAGAAGGAAAGAAGGAAAGGAATTACAGCAGTTATATCAACGAGCCAACTGAGAACAGGTCAGTGAGCACTGAAGGAAAGCTGACCTTTGTACCATTGCTACACGTGCTTATGTTAAGGGCGAGAGCAGGGCGAAGGGCGAGTGGAGAAGCAAGAGTGACAAAAGGGACAAATCACCCTCACTCAGTTAACCGGACACCGGGGTCCGAAGCGTTGCTAGTGCTTCACGCCTAGTAATAAGAAAACCGGAGGCCTTTCTGGACTACAAGTCGCAGAAGGTAGCCCTAAGCGCTGATACGTAACCGGAGTCAGGGAGAACGGGGACTTTGAGTCAAGTGCACGACAAAAGTAAGGACTTAGTTCTCTCAACATCTGATAATCAGAGACATAGAAGGCTCCACCACAATGTTGGCCGGGTGTAGTTGATATTAAAAGAGTTGCACTTGACTTTATGCAAGTTGTACTCACACACAGAAAAGGATAAAGGAGGCCTCTAACCTGCTCAACAGTTTTCCTGTATGTGCATTCTCCAACCTGACCAGCTTCCCGGGACATACCTGCAACATCTACAAGTAAAGGTATGGAAAGAGACTGCATTGTGTGTGACTGAATTCTTATCTGCACCCTGCATCACCACCATAGACTTTGAGGGACCAGTCCCACCTGTGGGGGACTTAACACCTAGCTGCCATAACATCCCCTCAGAGATCTACCCTGCAGCGCTGGTCAATCAGATCAGAAACCACAGGTGGCATCACGAACTACTATAACTACAATCCCTGTAAATATTCCCCCATTGCATGACCGCCAGGGCCACGGACCGAGCTCTGCTGCCAGTGACAACTCCCATAGACTTCCATGGGCTCGGTGACGAGTACCCCATAGCCCTGGTACCACCAATGTGGTGCGCGTCAAAAGCATTCATTCAGACCAGCAGAGCGGATCGTTTCTGAGGAGACTTAAGCTAAGAGTGCCTGTTGTGGTTTTTCCTCTCCTCGCTTATTGTTTATCTCCTTACCTTTTTGTGTTCCTCTGTAGTGGAAGTTTTGTATGCAAGGCAGTGTTTTCTTTACCCCTTGTCTGTCTCGTTTGTCTTTGACTGTGTGTAAGCTGTGACCTGCCCATTCCCTGTGGTGGTAATCAGGGTCCTTCTCAGGACTAGATTACAGTGGTCAGGGATCTACAGGAGACAGGGTTACGCTGGCGGCCTGGACCTCTGTACCATTAACAGTACCTCCAGGTAGAGGGACTAGTCAGGACCCCAGTTCAGGGTCAGCATAGACCCCGGTCCACCTCTATCCTGAGACAGCGTGACACGTACACAGTATAGACCCACAATACATAGGATATTATGTCAGGTAAGACATTGCTGGCAGATACTATGTATACATGTTGATATTTTCTATTATATGAAATATAGAATGTCGTCACATTAGATATATGTTACTATCATAGAATATATCTGTTATACGTCGTGACATTTTCACCGGCCACTCTAAAAGATTCTCTCCAGCTACCATGGATCCAGTAGCCCAGTTAGCTCAGCAGTTGCAGAGTTTGTCCATGGAGCTGACGGACGTTAAGTCCAAGGTTTTGTACCCCCGGGAGCTAACCAGATCTGAACCTAAAGTAGCTCTCCCGGACAGGTTCACTGGTGGGCGGGACAAATTTTTTACCTTCCGGGAGGCATGTAAATTATATTTTCGGCTACGGCCTCGGTCTTCGGGAGTGAAGATCAGAGGGTGGTAATTGTCATCTCGCTCTTACAAGGGGACCCTCAATCCTGGGCGTTCTCTCTTCCTCCAGACTCCCCAGCTCTCCAGTCAGTAGATCGATTTTTTACAGCCCTGGGTCTGGTATATGATGACCCAGATCGGGTCTCCCTTGCTGAAATGAAGTTACGTAAGATACAGCAGGGAGATCGTCCGGCGGAGGAATTTTCTTCTGAGTTCCGTAGATGGGCCACAGATACTCAGTGGAATGACCCAGCTCTTAGGAGCCAGTTTTGTCAAGGATTATCTGACAAATTAAAAGATGTGTTGGCTCAGTATGATTCTCCCCCGTCACTGGAGGCCGCTATGGCCCTTGCGATTCGCATTGATAGACGGCTTCGGGAGAGGTGCGAGGTAACTCCACCCCCTGTGATGACTCCACCTTCTACTATAGTCCCTTATATTGAGGTTCCCCTGGTTTGTTCTGAGGAGCCTATGCAGTTAGGAGGGACATCGTTTCGAGGGAGGGGATCGGCGGTGCGCCGCAAGACAGGAAAGTGTTACTTCTGCGGGAGAAACGGACATTTTGTTGGGGGGTGTCCATCCCGTACTTTGCTGAGCAAGGAGTCGCCGGAAAACTGTTGATCCCAGGTTGTGTGGTGGACGACAATTTGGGAGTATGTATTTCGTCCCCAAGTCCGTCTCAGTTTCTCGTACCAGCGGAGGTGGTGGTAGGTACGAGAACTGAGAGGATTTCTGTTCTTCTGGATAGTGGGGCCGCGGCTAATCTGGTGGACGCTCGGTTTGCCCAGGTGCAAGGTATGCAACTGAGTGTATTGGCCAAACCTATCCCTATATTCTCTATTGACGCCAGGCCTCTCGGTCAAGGTAGCTTTGTGCAAGCCGTGCATAACATAGACCTTCGTGTGGGGGCAATACATAAAGAACTATTGTCTTGTTATGTGTTGGAGGGCCTTCCCACTCCTATTGTGTTGGGACTTCCTTGGTTAACTAAACATAACCCAGTTATTAATTGGCAATCCAGAGAGATAAGCAAGTGGGGTGAATTTTGCAATAGTAACTGCATGAACACGGTCATCGGTGCGGTCGTGCCTAGGACCTTACCTCCTTTTCTGGAGGACTTTGAGGATGTGTTTTCAGAGGAGGGGTGTCAAGAATTACCTCCTCATCGCGCGTATGACTGTGCTATAAAATTGCTTCCTGATGCTAAGTTACCAAAATCTAGGTTATATAACCTTTCTGGTCCTGAGAGGCAAGCTATGAAGGATTATATTTCGGAAAGTCTGGCCAAGGGGCATATTAGACCTTCATCTTCCCCAGTGGCCGCGGGGTTCTTCTTTGTGAAGAAAAAAGATGGAGGCCTACGCCCTTGCCTGGATTTCCGTGAGCTTAATCGGATTACGGTCCGAGATCCGTATCCGCTCCCACTTATTCCTGATCTCTTCAATCAGATTGTGGGCGCCAAATGGTTCTCTAAGTTGGATCTCAGGGGGGCGTATAATCTGATTAGGATAAAGGAGGGGGATGAGTGGAAGACGGCGTTTAACACTCCGGAGGGACATTATGAGAACCTTGTCATGCCTTTCGGTCTGACTACTGCCCCGGCGGTGTTTCAACATTTTGTTAATGACATCTTTCGCCACCTAGTGGGACAGTTTGTTGTCATTTATCTAGATGACATCTTAATTTACTCGCCGGATCTTTTGTCTCATCAGGAGCATGTGAGACAGGTGTTGCAGATCTTGCGAGACAATAAACTGTACGCCAAATGGGAGAAGTGTGTATTCGCCGTACAAGAACTTCAGTTTTTAGGATTCCTGGTGTCAGCTTCCGGTTTCCGTATGGACCCTGGGAAAGTGAAGGCTGTGCTTGAATGGGATCGGCCAGAGGATCTTAAAGCACTGCAGCGTTTCCTGGGGTTTGCTAACTACTACCGGAAATTTATTCGTAATTTCTCATCCGTTGTCAAACCTCTCACTGACATGACAAAAAAAGGGACGGATTTTTCTAGATGGTCTGACAAAGCTTGTCAAGCATTTTCCTCCTTGAAAAAATGTTTTGCTTCAGCACCCATACTCATCCAACCTGATGCATCACAACCGTTCATTGTGGAGGTAGACGCATCTGACATAGGAGTGGGTGCGGTATTATCTCAAGGTCCGTCCCCTGGTAAATGGCATCCGTGCGCTTTCTTCTCTAAAAAATTGTCGTCCGCTGAGAGGAATTATGATGTCGGCAATAGGGAACTTTTGGCCATTAAGTTGGCTTTTGAAGAGTGGCGTCACTTTTTGGAGGGGGCAGTCCACCCGGTCACCGTCATTACTGATCACAAGAACCTGCTGTATTTAGAGTCTGCAAAACGTCTGAATTCCAGACAAGCTAGATGGTCGTTGTTTTTTACCAGGTTTAATTTTGTCGTCACATATCGTCCTGGGTCAAAAAATGTAAAGGCTGATGCCTTATCTCGTAGTTTCCCGGGGGCCGGGAAGACGGATGACCCGGTTCCTATTCTTCAGGAGGGAGTTGTGGTGTCGGCTGTATGCTCTGAGCTTGAGGAGGAGGTATTGAAGGCTCAGGGGGACGCCCCTGTAGGACCTCCAGGGAGACTGTTTGTTCCAGATCAGTTAAGACAAAAGGTTATCGAGGCACATCATAATTCTGCTTTGGCAGGACACCCAGGGAGTAAAGCAACTGTAGATCTCGTTTCTCGCCGGTTTTGGTGGCCTAACTTAAATAAAGAGGTGGTAACTTTTGTCGCGTCCTGTGGGGTATGTGTGCGCTCTAAGACCCCACATACCCGTCCGTCTGGGGCCCTTTTACCGTTGAAAATCCCGGAGCGTCCATGGACCCATCTGTCTATGGACTTCATTACGGACCTCCCTCCGTCTTCAGGTAAAACTGTCATACTAGTTGTAGTTGACAGGTTCAGCAAAATGGCACATTTTATTGCTCTTCCTGCTCTTCCTAATGCTAAAACTCTGGCGCAGGTGTTCATTGGGGAGATTGTGAGACTTCACGGGTTGCCTTCCGATGTGGTGTCGGATCGGGGGTCTCAGTTTGTGTCCAAATTCTGGAAGTCATTTTGTTCTCGTCGGGGGATGCAGTTGTCATTTTCTTCGGCTTTTCATCCGCAGACCAATGGTCAGACAGAGCGTCTGAATCAGAGCTTAGAGACATATCTCCGGTGGTTTTCACCCCCAGTTTTGTACTTTCAATGGGGGGGCTCTTCTGGGGTTCCTGAGGAGGAACGATTTTCGTCGTCACTTGCTTCAGTGTGGAGAGGAGTGCTTAATAATCTGAGCACTATGGGGAACCGATAGAAACGTATGGCTGATAGGAGGAGAGTGTCTGGTCTGGACCTAAGTGTGAACGATCTGGTATAGTTGTCTACCAAGAATATAAAACTTAAGGTTCCCTCCTGGAAACTGGGTCCCAGGTTCATCGGGCCATACAGGATCAGTTCAATAATTAATCCGGTGGCTTTCCGTCTTGACCTCCCTCCTACGTTTAAAATCCACAATGTGTTCCACAAATCGTTGCTTAAGAGGTACGTGGCACCAGTTATACCGTCACCTCTACCTCCTCCTCCAGTGGTGGTCAATGGTAATTTGGAGTTTCAGGTATCGAAGATCATTGACTCACGTCTGAATCACCGGTCCCTTCAGTACCTTGTTCATTGGAGGGGGTATGGTCCTGAGGAGAGGATGTGGGTTTCTGCGTCGGATATTAACGCAGACCGATTGGTTCGGGCTTTCCACACTACTCACCCAGATAGACCAGGCCCTGAGGGTCCAGAGGCCCCTCGTAGAAGGGGGGGTACTGTCACGGGTGTGTCACGGCGGAGATCGTCGCGATTGCACACCCTGACTTCGCACAGCTGAGTTTCTGGTGCTGGGTGTTTTTCAGCACTGAGGGAGTTAATTCTTTCTCTCTCGGTGCTGGACTGACCAGCCTCGCCCAGCTGCGATTGATGTTTTGTTAATTAGCTTCCTTCATATACCTGCTGGTCTGCTGGGGAAGTTGCCGGTGAAAGCATTCATTCAGACCAGCAGAGCGGATCGTTTCTGAGAAGACTTAAGCTAAGAGTGCCTGTTGTGGTTTTTCCTCTCCTCGCTTATTGTTTATCTCCTTAACCTTTTGTGTTCCTCTGTAGTGGAAGTTTTGTATGCAAGGCAGTGTTTTCTTTACCCCTTGTCTGTCTCGTTTGTCTTTGACTGTGTGTAAGCTGTGACCTGCCCATTCCCTGTGGTGGTAATCAGGGTCCTTCTCAGGACTAGATTACAGTGGTCAGGGATCTACAGGAGACAGGGTTACGCTGGCGGCCTGGACCTCTGTACCATTAACAGTACCTCCAGGTAGAGGGACTAGTCAGGACCCCAGTTCAGGGTCAGCATAGACCCCGGTCCACCTCTATCCTGAGACAGCGTGACACGTACACAGTATAGACCCACAATACATAGGATATTATGTCAGGTAAGACATTGCTGGCAGATACTATGTATACATGTTGATATTTTCTATTATATGAAATATAGAATGTTGTCACATTAGATATATGTTACTATCATAGAATATATCTGTTATACGTCGTGACAGTAGACCTTTATCTCTCTACAGGAAGTGGAGATAGACCTTTATCTCTCTACAGAAAGTGGAGGTAGACCTTTATCTCTCTACAGGAAGTGGAGGTAGTCCTTTATCTCTCTACAGGAAATGGAGGCAGACCTTTATTTCTCTACAGGAAGTGGAGGTAGACCTTTATCTCTCTACAGGAAGTGGAGGTAGTCCTTTATCTCTCTACAAGAAGTGGAGGTAGTCCTTTATCTTTCTACAGGAAGTGGAGGTAGACCTTTATCTCTCTACAGGAAGTGGAGGTAGACCTTTATCTCTCTACAGGAAGTGGAGGTAGACCTTTATCTCTCTACAGGAAGTGAAGGTAGTCCTTCATCTTTCTACAGGAAATGGAGGTAGTCCTTTATCTTTCTACAGGAAATGGAGGTAGTCCTTTATCTTTCTACAGGAAGTGGAGGTAGACCTTTATCTCTCTACAGGAAGTGGAGGTAGACCTTTATCTCTCTACAGGAAGTGAAGGTAGTCGTTTATCTCTCTATGGGAAGTGATAGTAGTGCTTTATCTCTCTAAAGGAAGTGAGAGTAGGTCTTTGTCTTTACATTAAGTGAGGGTGAGTATTTGTCTCTGTACAGGAAGTGAGAATGCTCCATTGTCTCACTACTGGAAGTGGTTGCAGTCCATTATGTCTGTACAGGAAGTAGGGCAGGTCATTATCTCTCTACAGGAAATGGGGACGGGTCTTTATCTTTCTAAAGAAATTGATGGTAGTCCTTTGTCTCTCTAAAGGAAGTGGGAGTGAGTCTTTATCTCTTTACAGGAAGTGTGGGTGGGTCTTTATCTCTCTACAGGAAGTGTGGGCGGGTCTTTATTTCTACTGGAAATGGGGGTGATTCATTATCTCTCTACAGTAAGTGGAGTGAATCTTTGTCACCCTACAGGAAATGGGGACTGGTCCTTGTGTCTCTGCTCCTTCTCTTCTGTGTGTCAAAATGCATACAGGCATAATAGAGTCTTTCAGTTGGAGGCAGGAAATCCATTGACAATATGAAGCTCAATGCTGAAACATAAAGGAAATGAAATTACAGCACCCATAGTGCTGGTAGAACACTGGTGCAGAGGATCCACTAAAAAAGTTAAAGAACAATAGAATTGAGTGTGGCAGCTATTTCTGCAGTCTAATATGTCCAAGAATTGTCTCAAAGACATGAATAGACTCTAAGTGGCACAAGGCAAGTGGTGGCTTTTTACAGATTTTGATTGGAATCAACGGACTTCAAATTAATCATCAAATGAGGGACCACATTTAAAATAGGCTATATTAGGGAGATGCTGATGCTGTCCTTGACACAAGAGTGCATTATGTACATTATTTTGCTAGCAAAAGAAAAAGATCCGGAATTACGAGGAGTTAGATTTCACTCGAGAAGTCTTTACGCCCTAATACCTTCTTGAAATTAGAATCTGTTGACAACCAGGGAATGACATCCTGCTTTAGCATGCATGATATTCTCAGGATTGGTATTATAATGGTGCATTTATTCTTCGAGGAGGGTCAGTTAAGCGCGTTCCACCATGTCAGTTTTGACAAGCTCACTTCTTAAACATAATTAAATTCCGGGAGGAGAAGATTCTTTAAAAGTTAAATATTGCTTCTCAATTTCTCTTTGAATGGAGACATGTAAAACTCATGAGCATGACTTGTTTGTGTCTCGGGAAGATATCAAAAAAGCAAAGTTGATGTCGGCCTCCATAATTTGTTATCTGTTTACTGCTGTCTTGTCATCATTATTTCATCTTGAGAACATTCAGCAAGTGAATGGGCTTCATGTTACCTTCAAGTAGTATACTATCTTCATTCGGGTCTACCTTTCCTCAAATTTTGTTAACGACTCACAATTTATCATTATACAAATTCAATTATTTATCGAGGAATGCTACCAAACCCTCCGTCAGACTGAAATTCCCATCACAACCAGATGGCAGCTGCTCTGGTTCTCATAATCTAAATGTTCCACTGCACATATAGAAATATATAGCATAAATATCTCCCAACTGAGTATCCCAAAATTAGGTTGTTTTTTTTCAATCTGGTCATCCCATGATGACACTAATCTCTGGATATATTGAGCCAATATAAAAGGTAAAGAAGGACCCTTATATTGGACGGAGGGGTAATCCAACAGAGCCTGGAGATTTAGCTCATAGACCTTGAGAGCCTCTAAAAGAGGACCTATAAGGGGGACAAAAGTGACCAATTTTCACTCTCATTTTATTCCTGCAGCTCCAATGTTTTTGTTTTTTAATCACCTATATGGTTCCGAAGTTTTTATTTAATGACACCAGCATGCTAATTTTTATGGTCTTTACCAAGAGGTCGCTGCCCGCAAGATTCATTTGGGGGCATCTCTTTAGGCCGTTCTACATAATTACCCTCTGAGCGATTGATGAATTACGGTACTCAAAATAAGGGCAAAAACAACAGGCCATTTTTTACTTTGTGACAGGTCCTTTTTAAGACTGTATATGAAAAAGATGGGGATCCCAGTAAAGCCAAAATTGTCATCAGTACTTGATGGAGTGGGCACATAACCTATAGCTCCAATTATTTGATAGGAAGGTCTAGCACTTGATCACTATCCATTGTAAGAAATATAGGTAATGTAATCTTCGGTCTTGTCCTCTAGTAATTTTGCAATATCAAGTCGAATTTCTTAGAAAATGGAGATCACTCCATACTAAATTTTCAATCTTTTAAAGTCAAGAGGAAAGGTGAGGAAGGATACATTTCTATTTCCAAAATGGTCAGAGTCAAACCTATGACCCAGTAGAGCTACCCAATAATGCTCACCAATGGACTACAGCTATGGACTAGTTGCCTACTATTGTTGCTGTATTAATGGACTTATTGTCTACACTTCACCCTGACGCTTGTTTTGTTTGTCCAGTTAGGATTGTGTATAAGCAGAGCTTCAGCCTCCATCCTCAACTTCAACTGCAGCTTGGTACTGTTACCAATGTGCCGGACTCTGCTGGCTCTGGTTCGTAGATCTACAAAGGTAAGTACATGTCTCTTCTAGAATTTTTTCATTGAGTTACCATATTGTTTTTGTTGCATTAGTAGATTCTTTGTGTTTCTAGTTACTGAAATCAGTCCATGACCCAAAGTCCTGGGCTTCACATTGGAGTTATGCCATTCCATCAGAGTTTCTTGTATTTTATAGCAATATCAATACTAGTAGACCATAGTAAAAGCCAATACATCCTCTAATTGTCTCTATCTGTCCCAAAACTGGTCCCACACAGCTGTTATGGCTCACAAAAACTCAATAGAATAGTAAGTTTTTTATCAACAAGGTTGCACCAAAATGTGGAAGAATTCTTGTGGAAGAATTAAGGATGAGTCAATACTTGGACAACTGTAAACGGTTGGTTACCAAAAAAACGTGTGGATAGTTGATAGTTTGCTGATTGTTGGGAGTCGGACCACTGAACCTCTACCAATGCAAAGAATTGGGTTATGAAATGTCCATTGGAATTGAGAGATGGCTGTGCAAGTGCTCCATTCATTGTTCCATTTATGGGACTCCGTGAGAAAGCCGAGAGCTGTACTTACTTTTCTCTGGCAGTTACCTTGCCAATGAATGGAGCAGAGGCTGAGCGTGTGCATCTCCGCTCCATTCAAGTTGAGGCTGCAGGGTTCAACAGACCCTTTCTCAGGTTAACTGGGGGTCCCCTGTCCAATGGATAGGGGATAACTTGTTTTTTTTGGGTAAAAACTTTAAGTTTCACTTATTAAAGCTAGGGCTCCATGGCATCCTTTGTTTACTCGGGAGATGGCCAAAATCCTTGAGGCCATTGCAAGTTGGCCATGACTTGTCATATAAAGGGAAGGTTGTATAATGTCATGGTAATGCCATGATTTTACGGATGACCAACAGACACCACGGTGTCGTAGCTTAAATCACAGGAGCAATAGGAAGCTTTTGTGCCCCAACAGAATAGTAATAAAAGTGACTTTAACCACATATTGCGGTTTATAGAACTTATGTCCAATTACGTATTTGAAGGGTCCCTGTAATGACCCAGGTCCTGCCATTATCCCCCACGTAGTAACCCCAGGATGGATTCACAATGCTACAACCTGAGGATTCACAAACTATTTATCCTCATGAATGTCGACTTCTACAACATCTAGGCATAACTTTTATACTAATGTTCCAAAATTTGGTTTGGTAGGTTCCCTTTTCATGATAAAGATGAAGTGACACGTGAGCCATAAAATCCCCAACAGAGCTAGCTTGGATCGCAGCAGTTTAACCTCTTAGATTCTGCAATCTATTATGACCACGGCATTTAAAAGGTTGAAAATAGGAAAAAGTATCACTTCCATAGCTCATCGACCACCCACACAAAATGGCTGCAGGTTGTCAATGACATTCTCATGGCATTCAGGCGGGGTGGGGAGGCTACAGAAGGCCTTTGTATCCTCCATGTTTGTACGCTATGAAACTCAGTCTGTGGCTGAGAATTTTCTAGTTCACGGCAATATTACAATATTGTAATATATTAGACATATGACAATACAGTGTATTACCCAAGTCATAAAGTAGCCTCAGGTTCAAGTAACATAGGGGAACCAAAAAAAATGTAAAAAAAAATAATAATAAAAGAATAAATAATTAAATAAAATCTTAAAAATTATGAAAAAAGAAACATATTTGATATTCAAACTAATAAAATATTGTAATATCAATCTCATATGGTGAACCCTGAAACAATAAAAAAAAAACTAGGTAAATGCTGTTACTTTGTTCACTTTGCCTCCAACAAAGATATTAAAAAGAAATCAGAAAGTCATATGGACCCCAAAATGGTAATGATAAAAACTATAGCTTGTACCGCCAAAAACTAGCCCTGATATAGCTCCCTAGATAAAAATAAAAAATACTATGGCACCGATTCATCAAGGCTTTTTATGCCAGAATTCGGCCGTAAAAAAAAGCTTTGAACATTGTAAAAAATTTTGGTGCAACGCGAGGCTGTGCTAAAATTTTTTGCCATTTTTGCCCAGTTCTGACAAAGTGGTCGAAGTTGGGGAGTGGCAATCCCAACTCGTCAAATTCATGATGAGCGGCAGCGTTCCTCACAGTACAAGCTTACTCCAGTCCTTCAATCATTAAGGCCCCATTTTCTCACGTATGAGCAAAATGGAGAGTTTTGTCAGAGTTTAGTCAGAGTGTGGTCCGAGTGTCATGAGTTTTTCTCGTACGTGGAGAAAAAGGAAAAGTTTCTCCATCTTCTCCGTACAGTCCGTGAAAATCGGACGCCACTTGCATGTCATCCGATTGCAGTCCAGTTATTTTTCACTCACCCAAAGTCTTGCATTGACAATTTTGACCTGACCCTCGGATCAAAATCAGACACTCAAAAAAATCACAAACGTGTGAATGGCCCCCATGACTATCACAGGTACGAGTGCTAACTGCGAAAACCACGGATAACACTCGTAAGTGAAAAATGGACGTCTGACTGGGGCATAACAGGCATTTGCCTCTTAATGAATCAAGAGTGTCAGACTCCAGCACACCTCATCAAGACCGGTTTGAAAACTGTCCATCTTGATGACTCGGGGCCTATGGAAGATGAAAAGGAAATATCTAAACTGGCCATGTTGCCCACAGCAACCAATCAGAGCTCAGCTTTCATTTTTTAAACTACTGCGGTGAAATGAAAGCTACGTTGTGATTGGTTACTATGGGCAAAAAATGTCAGTTTTACTATCAGACTAGCTTTTAGGCCTATATGTGTTTTTTATGTTCCTCTGTAATCAATACAATTCCAATTTTTCCCAAAAGCTGCCATGGACCACACATTATCAGTCATTTGTCATCGGTTCCTTATATAGGAGGGTTTCCTGCAATACTAGTATATAAATCACCGCACTGCGATAACAGGCTCTGCTATAGCTGAATTGTAGTGTTACCATGGTAACTGATCTGTCTATCTGCCATCACTTCTATATTATGAGTGGTATATTTTATTTTCTTATTTTTTTCTATAGATTGTAAGCAGGAAAACCAGAAGACTTCTGCATAAGTACAAATCATTCCATGCAGCTTGTGGCATCGCCATATGCGTCTTTTCAGGTAATTTTATAATGTCCACCCTCTCAAAAAATACCTCCATTTATCTTAAAAAAAAAAAAAAGTCCATATTCTTTAAGCCAAAAAAAAAAGACCTAATTTGCATCCTTTTTTTCCCATGTTGCATTGTCAATAAGACTCCATACCCAGTTCGCCTTCTTAAAGGGGATGTTCCTTGAAAATAAGTTATCACCCATTGAAATGATAATTGTTAGATCTGTGGGGGTCCGACAGCTGCACAAAAGCGGTGGAACGAGGAACTTTTATCTTCATTAGAATGGATCAGCTGTGACTCTGCACCATTCAATTCGAGCACTACACTCTGCTTTTCTTTTTCCGGCAGCTCCATAGAGAATGAATGGATCTGTGGTGGAGCATCGGACATGCTCCATTGTGTATCAGAGATAAAAGTGCTCTGTAGGGGATACAACACCCCATTCTGCCAATCAGTGGGTCCTCCACACATCAGCAAGTTAACTTATTTTCATCAGGCAAACCCTTTAAGGAGAACCAAATCCCTTCCAAACTTGTATCTAGAGCACGTGACCTTCAATCATTAAGGCCCCATTTTCTCATGTACGAGAAAAATGGGCTGGTTGTTATGATCAGACTCTGATCAGAGTTTTATCAGCGTTTAGTCAGAGAGTGGTCCGAGTGTCATCGTTTTTTCTCGTACGTGGAAAAAAAAGGAAACGTTTCTCCACCTTCTCCATTCTGTAGGATATGGTGTGTCCTATAGGAGCTGACCTGCAATACCTGGGAGCGGCCACTAAACAGTTGATAAAGCCACGGCAGGAGCTGATTGGTGGGGGAGCCAGGTGGTGGACCCGGGCAGATCTGATAATTAAGACTTATCCTAGGGATAGGACATCAATGTCATAGTTGTGAAACACCCTACACTCTGCTGCCCGACTAATCCACCTGTCTCACCGCTATTACCTAGCCTCCCCCCTATGCCAGGCCCTTCACTGGCTTCCTATTGCCCAGAGGCTTCAGTTCAAAACCCTAACCATGAAATACAAAGCCATCCACAACCTTTCTCCTCCATACATCTGTGACATGGTCTCCCGCTACCTACGCACACGCAACCTTCGATCCTCTCAAGATCTCCTTCTCGACTCCCCCCTCATCTCTTCTTCCCACAACCGCATACAAGACTTCTCCCGGGCTTCCCCTATACTCTGGAACTCCCTGCCGCAAAACATCAGACTTTCACCAACAACAGAAACCTTCAAGAAGAACCTGAAGACCCACCCGTTCCGACAAGCCTACAGCCTACAATGATCCTCAGTCTACTGAACCATCGCACGACCAGCTCTACCCTTTCCTAGTGTATCCTCACCCATCCCTGTAGACTGTGAGCCCTCGCGGGCAGGGTCCTCTCTCCTTCTGTACTTGTGTGTCCCTTGTCTAGCATATGTTTATTATTTTCCCTTTTCATATGTAAAGCGCCATGGAATAAATGGCGCTATATAAATGTGTAATAATAATAATAATAACACCCCTGCTACTCTACAACAGTAATTTTGCAGATCCTATGAGATGTTTTTACCTTTTTAAACCCATTGTGATCTGATGTCAACATACAAATCTTTAGAACGACGTAAACCTGGGGATTTATTCTGACGGAATATAGGCTGAAATGGATGGAGAAATGTCTTTTTTCGGCCTTGCTAACTATGTTATAGTACAAAATTTGGGTTTGGTCTTGTCTTTTGTAAGTTGCACACTTTGTGTAACCCAATTGTTTTGCAATTTACAGTCAAATATTATAGTCAATAAAGGGCGCTCCATGCTCCGTTTCCATTGACCTCCATTAGTCATAGGCTCGCTCCATAGTCAGGGGCTCCTCTTGTGCTGGCCAAGTTATTCGAGTAGAATAAGCCTTCCTTTCCAATCTTCCAATCGATCGCATACTGGACCTTCTCTGAATATTTTCTTGTGGTCGTGGCCTCTACATCTGTGGGTACTTTTGTTATTTTGTGGACAAATTATTACATTAGCAAATACATTAGTGATGTCTTACAGAGACCTCTCGGATATTTTAGGATTTTGAAGGATTTGGTCTTCCAGGAGAGATTGTGAAATAAATTATTCATCATAAAGTATCAGAGGTCGTCCCAGGCTTTCCTTATCAACTCCTACATAATCTTAACTATATTTACTGCACTGCTGAGCTTGTTAGTCAGCAAACACAATGTGGTTCATGGGAAGGAGACGACTTGAACAGGATTTTAAATTATAAAGAAGTATTGCCATGGAAACAGCCGGAATAAGATATACAGGTACCTGAAGATATTCCTGGAGAAACCTAAATTATTTCATCTGTCTTAGACCCATATGTGCTCATTTCTCAATCTTCTTTAGAAATTTTTGTAAATGAAAAATAATAATACATTTTAGCTTTAGGAGAATTTTGACCAGAATTGGGACATTTGCAATGTATTTTGACTAGATTGGTGAACCTAAGCTCAATCAGGCCCCAATCTCATTTCCAGTTACCAAGGACATCTTGGGGACTCAACCACTGTGGATACTTGTGGGGCTTTGGTACCTAATGGTTGTTTATTGATCCAATTGAGAAGAGGTAGAGAGGTAGCCATATTTTTCCAAGATGGTCGTTGGCTCGGCTGAATCCTTACTATCCATAGACTTCAGTGCAGATGAATGTCCACTTCTCTCATTTGTGGCTGCAGTAGGGTGTCCAAACGGGTCTCACATGTGGGATAACAGGCTCTATCTATTTTGCTAATTTCTTTAAAAAGGTATTTCAGCCTAAATAAGTTATTTCCTATCTACTTTATAGGTGATAACTGGTAGATGTGTGGGAGTAGCACTGCTAGGATCTCCACTGATCACCAAGATCCATGCATTTTGTCCCCCTATCTCTAGATGTTCTTATGACACTAACTAATTGAAATATGAGGCTCCGCAAGATTAAAACACTGATTTTACTATTTTACGATTATGTTGACAACTTGCCCTCAACATTTGGGTTGCTAGAAATCAGCTTTACATGATGAAGGCAATGTTTTAATTAGTTAATAGTGGCAAATCCTGTTGCCAGGTTCACTTTAAAGGAGTTGTCCACTACTAGCACAACCCTTCTAAGCTCCTATATTTCCACCCACCAAAACAGTAACACATATTCACCTCTGGTACAGGCGCAACTCCAGCGGTGTTAGCACTTGCTCTCCTGGGGCTCTAGTGACATTGTGATATCATATGATCCCTGCAGCCATCCGGAGGAAGTTAAGGAGCAAGACGCAGCTCTCACTTCCTCCAGAAGTCAATTACGTCCATAGTAACAATGGCAAGCGATCACTGGGAGAGGCAGTGCAACACCACTTGTGCAGCCCCCTCACCGGAGGTGAGCATAGGAGTCATTTTAGTGATGGGAAATATAGCGATTCAGAATGGTTGTCCGAGTAGTGGACCACCCTTTTAAACTGGAAAGTGCATGCACAATCTTTCGTTCCATGTATCGCCTCCTGGACATGGTCTTGCACCCAGGGGAGAACTGGGGAGGATCGTCATCACTGTTGCAGGGGGACGACATGTCTGTGTGGGGAGGTCCTAGACACCTGACAGAAGGGGGCGTGGGGGACATAAAAGGAGCTGAGCACGGGAATGTCAGGAGTCGAACCCAGTACCTCTTGTCCACTGGCCAGCAGCTCTACCATCTGAGCTATTCTGCTGGCTGCAAAGTTCCTTGCTGAACCCAGATACCATTGACTGTTCTTCCTGATTGGCTACACCTAGTGCTCTCTTGATTGGGCCTCTGATTGCCAATTACACACCCTATATAAACCTGGCCCTGTGGGTGTGTCATTGCGAGATTATTGTGCTTCCAGCCTTTAGTCAAGCTCTTTCTCCTGCTGTTCCTGCTGTTACAAACACTGCTCTCCTGTGTACCGACCTCCTGCTGCCACCTGACTACGTTATCTGCCTGCTCCTCTGCTACCGAACTGCCTTTCCTGTGTACCGACCTCCGGCTGCCACCTGACTACGTTATTTGCCTGCTTCCCTGCTACAAACACTGCTTTCCTGTGTACCGACCTCGGCCTGCCTTCTGACTACGCTACCTGCCTCTGCTTTCCCTAGTGTTTGCAGTAACATCGGCTCCAACCCAGACGGGATCCTGACAGAATAATCTCGCGCCAAAATGGAGTCCGCTGTGAACACCCTGAGGCGGCAAGTTACGGAGCTTCAAAGTTTTTGTACTGACTCTCAAGGAAAATATGCCAAGTTACAAACTGATTTCACGGCGATATAACAGGAAGTAATTGAGCTACAAAAACAACTACTGGACGTGCGCAATTCAGGGTCCGAATCAAATGCGCGGCTGCCGCTGCCTGCAAAGTTCAGTGGGGATCGCAAGCAGTACCGAGGATTCCTCAATCAATGCCGCATATACTTCCAGATGCAACCTGCTCCCTTTACCAGTGAGAGGAAGAAAGTTTTTTTCATGATAAATCTCCTGACGGATGAAGCTCTTGCTTGGGCTTCACCTTATGTAGAAAAGGACTATGCCTTCCTTAATGACCTGGAAGCTTTCATCGCAGCTATGAATCAAGTTTTTGATGACCCAAACCGCTGTGCCACAGCAGAAACCAAATTACATAATTTGCGCCAAGGACGTCGCTCTGTTGCGGAATATACATCGGAGTTCCGTCGCTGGGTGGCCGACACCACCTGGAATCCAGCGGCCCAGAGAAGTCAATTTCGACGAGGGTTATCAGAACCAGTGAAAGACGAGCTTGCCAGGGTTGAGACCCCTGACCAGTTGGAGGACTTTATTCAACTATGTATCCGGATTGACCAGAGACTTACTGAAAGGAGAAAGGAGAGACTGCGAGCACTTGGGAATAGCCCTGGCTTCTCATTTTCAGCATCAGACCACCAAGAAAAGACGCAAGTTGTGTCTGAACCGATGCAGATCGACGTCATCCGAAGACCACTCTCTGCACAGGAGAAGGAGAGGCGACGTGCAGAAAATCTCTGCCTCTATTGTGGGGACCCTGGACACTATGCCATCAACTGTCCTAACAAAAGGACTATAGCCTTTACCAACAACAGGTCTGCCAGCAATACGGACCTTTCTCAGCAGTCGGATTCCATCTTGCAGACTATCTCATCAGTAACGCCAGAAATAGACAAAATACATACCACATCATCTCATTTTGTAATCCCCATTCAGGTTGTAATGGGCACCCAAAAAATACAATGCTCTGCCCTGTTGGATTCGGGAGCAGGAGGAAATTTTATGGACTTAAAATTTACACGTGATAATGATATTTCCAGTAGGACCAAATCCACACCAATTGAAATGGAAACTGTGGATGGATCACCTTTGTCTTCTGGACCTGTCACGCATGAGACAATCGAAGTGGAGATTTGTATCGACCCGGATCATCATGAAGCTGTCAGTTTCCACCTTATTTCATCTCCGAAATTTCCGGTTATTCTAGGGATCCCCTGGTTTTCAGTCCATAACCCTTCTATCAACTGGGCATCAAGGACCATCACCTTTCCATCTGACTACTGTAAGAATAATTGTCATAAGGAACCCCCTGTTCTCCAACAAGTCCAAATCTCTGAGATTTCGCATGAGAAGGAAGAGAAACTACCACCTCAATATCAGCAGTTCTCTGATGTCTGCAGTAAGAAGAAAGCAGATCAATTACCTCCTCACCGTCCTTATGACTGTCCCATTGAATTGCTGCCAGGAGCAACCATTCCATTTGGACGGATTTACAATCTTTCCGAACCTGAATTGAAGGTATTAAGAAAGTTCCTGGATGAAAATTTAGAGAAAGGCTTTATTCGACCTTCCACATCTCCAGCTGGGGCACCCCTGTTCTTTGTTGAAAAGAAAGACTCCACTCTGCGGCCATGTATTGACTACAGAGAGATGAATAATATCACTGTCAAGAATCGCTACCCGCTACCCTTGATTCCTGAACTATTTGAGAGACTCCGTTCTGCGAAAATCTTTACGAAGCTGGATCTTAGAGGGGCTTACAACCTCATACGGATTCGCCCAGGAGATGAGTGGAAGACCGCCTTCAGAACGAGATATGGACATTTTGAATCTCTTGTTATGACCTTTGGCCTTAGCAATGCCCCAGCCACCTTTCAACATTTTATTAATGATGTATTTCGAGATTTCTTGGACCAATTCGTTGTGGCTTATCTCGATGACATTCTTATATTTTCAGACACCTTGGAAGATCATCGCAGGCACGTCCAGTTAGTCTTGGAACGACTACAGGAGAACCATCTCTACATTAAACTTGAAAAATGTGAGTTTGAACAAACCAGTATCCAATTTCTGGGATATATCATCTCCCCAGAAGGTCTGAGCATGGATCCCGGCAAAATCAATGCTGTAGTGGACTGGCCTGTTCCAAGAAATTTAAAAGACGTCCAGCGTTTCATAGGATTTGCAAATTTTTCCCGAAAATTTATAAAGAACTTTTCACGGATCATACTACCAATTACTACACTAACAAAAAAGACAAAAGCATTTTTCTGGTCTCCAGAGGCACAGGAGGCTTTTGACAAGTTGAAAACTCTTTTTACGTCTGCTCCATTGTTAGTACACCCAAATCCTGAATTGCCATTTACTGTCGAAGTGGACGCCTCGGACTCTGCAGTGGGAGCTATTCTGTCTCAGCGAATTGGGGACAAGATGCAACTTCACCCATGTGCGTTTCTTTCCCACACCATGTCATCTGCAGAAAAGAACTACGACATTGGTAATAAAGAACTGTTAGCCATTAAAGTTGCCTTCTCCGAGTGGAGACATCTTCTGGAAGGTGCCAATCACCCTGTGACTGTCCTCACGGACCACAAGAATCTTGAATTCCTCCGTACAGCAAAAAGATTGTCTGCAAGACAAGCACGATGGGCCTTATTTTTCTCAGATTAAATTTTATAATCTCTTACCGGCCTGGTTCAAGGAATGGCAAGGCTGACGCCCTGTCCAGGATGTGTTCGGAACCTCAGGAGAGGTCTAGTAATGATGATACAATTCTAGGCCCTAAAAATTTTTTGGGAATATTGCACTCTAGAGGACTAGGTAATAGAATTAAAGATGGATATCAAGAGGACTCTTTCCTTAACCATCCTTCGGAAGACGTCGATCTTTCATTCAAAGAGGGGTTTTGGATGCAGAAACACCAAATATATGTACCTGAATCTTCTCGCCTTGAAGTCCTCAAAAGTGTCCATGATTCTAAACTGGCAGGACATCCTGGAGTTGCAAAAACACAAGACTTACTACTTCATTTCTTTTGGTGGCCTAATTGTAGGAAGGACGTGAGGAAATATGTTTCAACCTGTTTAACATGCGCACGAAACAAGACCCCACGATCGTCTCCTCTAGGACTCTTGCAACCACTCCCAGTTCCATCCAGGCCTTGGGGATCTATTTCCATGGATTTTATTGTGGAACTACCCCCTTCCAAACAGATGACCGTCATCCTTGTCATAGTGGACCGACTCACAAAAATGGCCCACTTTATTCCAACTGAAGGAATTCCTACTGCTGAAAAAACTGCAGAACTGATGATCAAAGAAGTATTCAGGTTACATGGAATTCCTGACAGCGTGGTGTCTGACAGAGGCGTTCAGTTTACGTCAAAATTTTGGAAGAGTTTCTGTACAGCCTTGGGAGTCACGGTGAATCTTTCTACCGCTTTCCATCCTCAGTCCAATGGCCAGACGGAGAGAACGAACCAGACTTTGGAGCAATACCTCCGTTGCTTCATTTCCTATCTTCAGGATGACTGGGTGGACTATTTACCAACAGCAGAGTTTGCCTACAACAACTCCATACATAGCGCTACATCTCAAACCCCATTTTTTGCTAATTATGGAGTACATCCAGTATTTATCCCTAATCTGCCAGTGAACACTCCCATTCCTGCTGTTAATGACAGGCTTACAAAATTACAGGAATCCCAGAAGGAATTATCAGAGATATTGCTCAAGACCCAGGAAGAATATAAGGAAGCAGCAGATAAACATCGGAGAGTGCCCCCTGCTCTTCAGGTTGGAGACAAAGTTTGGCTGTCCACTAAAAACCTTAAGACACATGTGCCATCCTCCAAATTGGGTCAGAAATTCATTGGACCTTTTCAAATTTCTGCAAAAATTAACCAGGTTGCTTTTCGTTTAAAACTTCCCAACAATCTAAAGATTCATCCAGTGTTTCACATATCCTTGCTCAAACCCTTCTGTGAAAACCCGTTTCCAGGAAGAATTCAGCCACCTCCTCCACCAGAAAGGATCCGTGGTGAAGAAGAATACATTGTGGATAAGATTCTGGACTCCCGAAAATTCAGAGGTAAACTGCAGTATCTGGTGCAGTGGAAGGGTTACGGACCAGAGGAAAATTCATGGGAACCAA
Source organism: Oophaga sylvatica (assembly GCA_033576555.1). Lineage (NCBI taxonomy): Eukaryota > Metazoa > Chordata > Amphibia > Anura > Dendrobatidae > Oophaga > Oophaga sylvatica. The sequence goes on from JARQOD010000002.1 coordinate 19,376,278, forward strand.
GGGACAACGTCCATGCTCCTAGACTAACAAGAGCCTTTCATCAAAGGTACCCGGATAAGCCAGCTCCTGAGATGTCCAGAGGCCATCCTGGAAGGAGGGGAGTACTGTCAGGAGTCAAACCCAGTACCTCTTGTCCACTGGCCAGCAGCTCTACCATCTGAGCTATTCTGCTGGCTGCAAAGTTCCTTGCTGAACCCAGATACCATTAACTGTTCTTCCTGATTGGCTACACCTAGTGCTCTCTTGATTGGGCCTCTGATTGCCAATTACACACCCTATATAAACCTGGCCCTGTGGGTGTGTCATTGCGAGATTATTGTGCTTCCAGCCTTTAGTCAAGCTCTTTCTCCTGCTGTTCCTGCTGTTACAAACACTGCTCTCCTGTGTACCGACCTCCTGCTGCCACCTGACTACGTTATCTGCCTGCTCCTCTGCTACCGAACTGCCTTTCCTGTGTACCGACCTCCGGCTGCCACCTGACTACGTTATTTGCCTGCTTCCCTGCTACAAACACTGCTTTCCTGTGTACCGACCTCGGCCTGCCTTCTGACTACGCTACCTGCCTCTGCTTTCCCTAGTGTTTGCAGTAACATCGGCTCCAACCCAGACGGGATCCTGACAGGGAAAGAGACAGACTTGGCGGGAAGGCGACTGCAGTGCAGGACGAAGGTTGACTCCCTGTCCTCAACTACCGCCACCGACGCCAGCTCTCTACAGACTGACTGACTCTTACATTCCTTACTGGGTGCCCCTCCACGAATCCTGCCCATAACGTGCAGTACAGCAGACGCTCTGTCTTTTCTTCAACTTTGTGATTCCGAGCGAGGCCTTGTCACTCCTGCGTCCTGTACGGCGTTGTGCTCCCAGTGCACCGTGTCACTCTCCAGGAACCAGCAGAAAGAACTTTATCCACGGGTCCAAGGACCCAAGATCAACGTACCCAAGGCCAACAGATCCGGATACTTTGGCACGGTCAGGAGACAGTGCATCTCGTTCCTATGCAGCAGAGCCAGAGACTTTGTTCATGGACTGCGACGTCGTTGGGAGTTGTTTCAACCGTTCTCCAACAAGAACTCTAATCGATAAGTCATTACCTTCATTTCTTTCCTTTTCATTCCAATTCTTGTGTATCTATTTATGTGGGTTCAGTACTTCCCTGCTGAGTTATTTGCCTAATCATCTCCCTGCGTGGAGGTTTTCCCTAATTCATATTGGGAAATTGTTTTAAGTAAATCTTTGTTAACCCCTTCTCTGCCTCCTGGTCTTTATAGCATCCGACGAACCTTTACAGAGTAGACAAGGAAACGCGAAGAAGATGAAGAAAATGAAGATAAAGGAAGCTCCCTTTCTTCCACCCCATTTTTCTGGGTCATTTATAGAGTGAAATAGAGTGCACTTTGTGATGTTCCTTTATTAGGAATTAGGAATCATTTTGATAATGAGATCTGTTTCCCTTTTTATTGTTACGCCAACGATAAAATAAAAAAATTGCTTGATTTTTGCTGTGAAATATGTAAAAACCAGGCACATGAGCTCAGTATCTTTCCCTGCCAAATAAGCTCCACATATAATGAGCCACACTCCGCAGGTGACCGAATGTCACAATCCCGACACTCTTTTGCATGCTGGAACGGTGCGACCAGGCAGCACTGGAGCGTAGGGGAATGGACATTTCAAATGGTTTAATTTTCCCTTCGTTTGCCTGTGTCAACCTTTTTTACAGATTGTAGGTGATGTCATTGTCTGGCTAAGTGTCTGCAGCAGATGGGAAAACCACTAGCAATTATCTTGTGGTTGATACTGAAGTCAGCTGTCCGCAGACAGACATGTGACTGATAACGCAGATCCCTGTCCACCATCACTTGTGTCAGTATACACTACAGATGTATTATGTTTAATATAGCTTTATTCTCCCCTTCCTTTCCCCAGTGAATCCTTGTTTATTGCCATTGATTTCCCACCGAGGCTCTTACCGCAGCTTTCTCTCTTTTTCTTTAGCGGCCTCCAAAAAGAAGCCATATGTGCTTAGTGCTGGTTGCCATTCATCCACAGATGCTCCCGTTGTATCTCAGTTCATGGATGTGAAAGAGTGGTGACTCAGAAATTGTTGATTTTCTTGTGGGACCTTCGGAAAAATGCAATAATCAGTCATGAAAAAGACTATTGAGCACTGAACAATCTTCTTTCCTATTGATGCACTTATGACAAATTACTCAATGAACATGTCATAGATCATAAAGAGCAAAAATCGTAAATTTTCTTTTTATTGGAAGTCTGGTTATGTACTTGTTTGGTTAAAGCAACGAGGAAGCTATAATTTTGTCACAAACTCACCCAAATTACATAGAAATTCATAGCCAAGACTATCCTCTCTATTCCCTTCACTTTTTAATTCTATGACTTCTACACCAATCGGTTGTAACATTAAAAAAGATGACAGGTGAATTAAATAATGATTGCCTAGTGATAATGGCAACTGTGAGGGGTGGAATATTTGAGGCAGGAAATGGTCAATTGTTCAAGTTGATTCTTTGCAAGCAGGACACATAGGCAAACATAAGGGTCCGACAGTCTCTGACAATGGTCAATCTGTAACGTCTAGATGACTACATCAGAGCATCTCCAAATAACAGGTCTTGTGGAGTATTTTTGGTATATGGCAGGTCTTGTGAGATGTTCCCGTTTTATGGTAGGTCTTGTTGGCTGCTCCTCGTATATGGCAGATCTTGAGGGATTGTTCCCGATATATAGTGGGTCTTGAGGATTGTTCCTGGTATACAGCTTTTCTGATGTGTTCCTTGAATATGACAACTCTTGGTGTGTGTTCCCGATATATAGTAGGCATTGTAGAGTGGTCCCTGTAAACAGCAGGTTTTGTTTGAATACACAGCAGGGCTTGTAGGGTGTTCCCAATACACAGCAGGGCTTGTAGGGTGTTCCCAATACACACCAGGGCTTGTAGGGTGTTCCCAATACACAGCAGGGCTGTAGGGTGCTCCCAGTATACAGCAGATCTTGTAGGGTGCTTCCAGTATAAGACGGGGTCTTGTGTGGTGTTTCCCAGTATAAGGCAGGTCACAACACAGGGGACCGTGAAAAACACGAGACAGATGAGGTAAAAACATCACCTGTTATGAATGTGCTAGAGATGGTTTCTGAGCAGAGGCTCCCTCTGGTGGTTACAGACAGTACTGAACCTTTTAAGCGAGGAGTGGCAATCAGGGATCACGGACTGGTCTGATATAAGGGAGGTTCCCTCCCATGATGGTTGCTGGTGATCAATTGTTCTTGTCTCAATTGTGGTTCCTGGTTCATTTGAAAGTTTGCTGGAGTCTTGCCTGCATCTCCTGCTTTCAGATAAGATATTTTTTGCTTTTCTTTTTGTGCATGCTTTTTGCATTGTTTTCTGCACTTTTGTGGAGGTCAGCCAGGTCCCCTCCTGGGGCCTGAGCTCCTCACAGTTTATCTGCAGCCACTGTTATTTGCTCATTTGCTTTTTCCTGTTTTTTCAGCGGCTGCAGCTTGGTTTTGTTCACACTGAGATCTGATTTAGCGGGTGGCGAGATTGTGTGATCTCAGTATTTTTGTAATCAGAATTGTTGGATTTTTGTAGGGTTTTCTGGGTTGCAGAAAGTAATCTCTCCTTTCCTATCCTATTTAGTCAGCTTTTGGCCCCAGCGTTTGCTCAATCTATTTTCTGCCTATGTTTGTGTTATCATCTTGTCTAACCGCCATTATATGTTTGGGGGCTTCCTATTTTCTTTGGGGATCTGCTCCGGGGCAGATAGCTTTCATCTTTCTGCCTTCAGGTGTAGTTATCTCTCAGGCTGTGACGAGGCATCTAGGATCAACGTAGGAACGCTCCACGGCTACCTCTAGTTGTGTCGTTAGTTTAGGAATCTGCAACCCATCAGTTACCAACATCTCAGGTGTTCTGCTGCCCTGCTGTTGTTCCTGTCCTCCTCAGCTACCGAAACATAACAGTATCACCGGCCATAACTAAAAATTATGTGGTACTCACAGAAGGGAAAAATAGTGTGGAAAGAAAAAAAAGTTGTCAGAGTTGTCAGATATATATTTTTTTTTTCCGTCTGTTGCATTTTTCCCTCTTTTTCTCTGGGTGCTGAGGAGGATTTTTTTCTTTTCTTTCAATGGAGTTTGCACAGTTGTCTGGCCGTGTGGATCAGCTTGCCACTGAGGTTCGGAGTATTGCTACCTATCTTGCTAGGTTGCCGGTTGTGGAACCTAGGATTCCCATGCCAGATTTGTTTTTGGGGGATCGGGCTAAATTTCTGAATTTCAAAAATAACTGTAAGCTGTTTTTTGCCTTAAAGCCTAAGTCCTCAGGGAACGCAGCACAGCAGGTTCAAATTGTCATCTCTCTCCTGCGCGGCGATCCTAAGGATTGGGCTTTTTCCCTGAAACCTGGGGATCCTGTTTTGAATGATATTGATGCATTTTTTCTGGCTCTGGGAATATTATACGATGAACCTAATGTCACTGATCAAGCTGAAAGAACCTTGTTGGCATTAAATCAGGGTCTTGAAGACGCTGAGTTGTACTGTCAGAAATTCCGAAAGTGGGCAGTCCTTACCAAATGGAATGATGATGATTTGGTAGCCTTTTTTCGGAAGTGCTGTCAGGGAATGTAAAGGATGTTATGGTGGGATTCCCTGCTCCCTCTGGTCTCAATGATTTTATGTCACTGGCTATTCAAATTTACAGACGTTTGCGTGAGCGCAGAGGTATGCGTGAGATAGTGTTGCCTTGTGAGCCAGCTTCTGAGCCCATGCAGTGTGATAGAGTGACTTCTGGGGCTCAGCGTCATGAGTTTCGAAAGCGCAATGGGTTATGTTTCTACTGTGGTGATGCCTCTCATGCTATTTCAGTCTGCCCTAAGCGGGGAAGACGTTTTGCACGCTCAGTTGTCTTGGATAGTGTTCAGACTAAATTTCTGTTGACTGTTACCCTGATTTGCTCCCTGTCCACATTTTCTGCTCAGGCTTTTGTTGATTCAGGAGCAGCTATTAACCTGATTGATTTTGACTTTGCCAAACGTTGTGGGTTTCCCATGATACCCCTGCGGAAGTCTATTCCCCTACTGGGCATTGATTCTACCCCTTTGGCGGAGAATAAACCCCAGTTTTCTACTCATGTGATAATGAGGGTTGAACCAGATCATCAGGAGAGTTGCAAATTTCTGGTGCTGTATAATCTGCATGACATTATTGTACTAGGTTTCCCTTGGTTACAGTCTCATAATCCTGTTTTGGACTGGAAATCTGTGTCTGTGACCAGTTGGGGCTGCCAATGTGTTAATGCCGACACTCCTGTTTTTTCTGCCTCTCCCAAGTCTCAGGATGTTCCTGACTTTTTGATTGATTTTTCGGATGTATTTAGTGAAAGTAAATCTGTATCTTTGCCCCCTCACAGGAGCTACGATTGCGCTATTGAATTAGTGCCTGGTGGTAAATTTCCTAATGGTCGCCTTTTTAACTTGTCTGTACCTGAACACGATGCTATGCAATCTTATATCAAGGAGTCATTGGAGAAGGGTCATATCAGACCATCCTCTTCACCCTTAGGTGCCGGTTTTTTCTTTGTGGCCAAAAAGGATGGTTCATTGAGGCCGTGTATTGATTATCATCTCTTGAATAAGATCACTGTGAAGTATCAATATCCGTTACCCTTGATTTCTGACCTGTTTTCCAGTGTGAAAAGTGCTAGTTGGTTTACAAAGCTTGACCTCAGGGGGGGTATAACCTTATTTGCATTAAGCACGGGGATGAATGGAAGACGGCTTTTAATACCCCAGAAGGGCATTTTGAGTACCTAGTGATGCCCTTTGGGCTCACTAATGCTCCTTCCGTCTTCCAATCCTTCATGAATGATATTTTCAGGGATTTTGTGGATAAATTTCTGATTGTTTATTTGGATGATATCTTGATTTTTTCCAATGACTGGGACTCTCATGTGAAACATGTTCGGACTATGTTCCAGATTTTGAGAGAGAATGCACTGTATGTGAAGGGATCAAAGTGTCTTTTTGGCGTACAGAAGGTCTCATTTTTGGGATTCATTTTGTCTCCGTCTGTTATTGAAATGGACCCGGTCAAGGTTCAGGCCATCTGTGATTGGGTCCAACCTACTTCATTAAAGGCTCTTCAGAGATTTTTGGGTTTTGCCAATTTTTATCGTAAATTTATTGGTAATTTCTCTGGTATTGTTAAACCATTGACTGATTTGACCAAAAAGGGTTCTGATGTGGTGAATTGGCCTCCTGAGGCAGTCTCTGCGTTTCAGGAACTTAAGCAGAGATTCACTTCTGCTCCTGTTCTACGGCAGCCTGATGTTTCTCTACCGTTTCAGGTGGAGGTTGATGCCTCTGAAATTGGGGCAGGTGCCGTTTTGTCACAAAGAGATCCAGAGACATCTAAGAGTAACCCTTGTGCCTTTTTCTCTCGAAAATTTTCTCAAACTAAACGTAATTATGACGTGGGTAATCGGGAGTTATTGGCCATGAAGTGGGCCTTTGAAGAGTGGAGACATTGGCTGGAAAGAGCCAAACATCAGGTGGTGGTCCTCACGGACCATAAGAATCTGGTTTATCTGGAATCAGCCAAGCGACTTAATCCTAGACAGGCCAAGTGGGCCTTGTTTTTTACACGTTTTAATTTTGTGGTTTCTTTTCTTCCTGGCACTAAGAATGTTAAGGCGGATGCCCTCTTGAGGAGTTTCTTTGTGGACTCTCCTGAGTTATCTGATCCTACTGTTATTTTGAAAGAGGGTGTAGTTCTTTCCGCCATCTCGCCCAATTTGAGACTGGCCTTGGAAGGGTGTCAGGAGGATAAACCTGAGCGCTGCTCTATTGGGAAATTGTTTGTCCCAGACCAGTGGAAGAAGAGTGTGATGTCTGAGATTCATTGTTCCGCGTTGACTGGTCATCCCGGGATTTTTGGTACCAGAGACTTGGTGAGTCGGTCCTTTTGGTGGCCTACTTTGTCTCGTGACGTCAGGGAATTTGTGCAGTCCGTGGGACTTGCTCTCGCTCTAAGCCTTGCTCTCACTCTAGTGGTTTGTTAATGCCATTACCTGTGCCCAAGAGGCCATGGACCCATATCTCTATGGATTTTATTTCCGACCTCCCTGTTTCTCAGAGAATGACCGTTATCTGGGTAATCTGTGATAGGTTTTCCAAGATGATACATCTTGTGCCATTACCTAAGTTACCTTCCTCCTCTGAATTGGTGCCTTTGTTCCTTCAGCATGTGGTTCGGTTACATGGCATTCCGGAGAACATTGTGTCTGACAGAGGAGTCCAGTTTGTTTCCAGATTTTGGAGGACATTTTGTTCTAAACTTGGTGTTCAATTATCTTTCTCCTCTGCTTTTCATCCTCAGACCAATGGACAAACCGAGAGAACAAACCAGACCTTGGAGACTTATTTGAGATGTTTTGTGTCTGCTGATCAAGATGACTGGGTCTCTTTTTTGCCTTTGGCTGAGTTTGCTCTTAATAATAGGGCTAGCTCTGCCATCTTGATGTCTCCATTTTTCTGCAATTTTGGGTTTCACCCTCGATTTTCTTCGGGACAGGCGGAGGCTACTGTCTGTCCGGGTGTTGACTCTGTTGTGGAGCGAATGCAGCAGATTTGGGACCAAGTAGTGGAGAGGTTGTCTCTCTCTCAGGAGAAGGCCCAACGGTTAGCCAACCGGCATAGGACTGATGGTCCTCGGTTTAAAGTGGGGGACTTGGTTTGGTTGTCCTCAAGAAATATCCCTATGAGGGTTGCATCTCCAAAGTTTAAGCCCAGGTTCATTGGACCTTATAAGATCATGGAGATTCTTAATCCTGTTTCCTTCCGTTTGCTTCTTCCAGGGACATTTAAGATCCATAACGTGTTCCACAAGTCCTTATTGAAGAGGTTTGTCGAGCCAGTGGTTCCTATGGCTGCGCCTCCTGACCCTGTTTTGGTTGAGGGCAATCTGGAGTATGTGGTTGAGAAAATATTGGATTCTCATTTTTCTAAACAGAAACTCCAGTATTTGGTTAAGTGGAGAGGTTATGGTCAGGAGGACAATTCTTGGGTGTTTGCTTCGGACATCCATGCTATTAGACTGATCCGTGCCTGTTGTGAATGGACTTGAAATGAGTTCTGAGCAGAGGCTCCCTCTGGTGGTTACAAGCGGTACTGGACTGTCCAGTGAAGATTGTGAGGATTGGGAATCAGGTGTTACTGACTGGTCTATTTAAGGGAGTCGCCTTCCCATCAGGGTTGCCGGTGATCAATTGTTCTGGTCTCAATCCTTGATTCCTGTTTCCTTTGTAGCCTGCTGTGTCGTGTCTGCATCTCCTGCTAACAGATAAGACATTTTCTTCTTTTTGTGCTTGATTTTTGCATTTTGTCCTGCACTTCTGTGGGGGCCTTCGGGGTCCCCTCCGGGGGCTTTTGCCCTCTCAGTTTAGTTCAGCCACTGATGTTTTGTACATTTGCTTTTTCCAGTTTTTTCAGTGGCTGCTGTTTTGATTTTGTTACACCAGAGAACTAATTTAGGTGGTAGAGGTCGTGTGATCTCAGGTGTTTTTGAAATTAGTAGAGTTGGTGCTTTTCAGGGTTTTTTGGGATTGCAGTAAGTGCCCTTCCTATCCTTTTCTATTTAGATAGTTTGGGCCCCAACGTTTGCTCATACTATTTTCTGTCTGTGTCAGTATTTCTTCTTGTCTAACCGCCATTACATGTTTGGGGGCTTTCTATCTTCTTTGGGGATCTGCTCCGGGGCAGATAGCTTTCCTCTTTCTATCTTTAGGTATAGTTAGTTTCTCAGGCTGTGACGAGGCGTCTAGGACCAACGTAGGAACGCTCCACGGCTGCCTCTAGTTGTGGTGGTTAGTCAGGGTACTGCAATCTCATAGATTCCAACTGCTCTGGTGTATTGCCTTTTTTTACCTGCACTCCTCAGTTACCAAATCATAACAGTATCACCGGCCTAAAACTGAAAATTGTATGGTACTCACAGAAGGGAAAAATATTGTGAAAGAAAAAGAAGGTTGTCAGAGTTGTCAGAGATATTTTTCTGTTTGTTGCATTTTTTTTCCCTCTGTATCTCTGGGTGCTGGGGAGGATTTTTTTTTTTTCTCTCAAATGGAGTTTGCACAGTTGTCTGGCCGTGTGGATCAGCTTGCCACTGAGGTTCGGAGTATTGCTACCTATCTTGCTAGGTTGCCTGTTGTGGAACCTAGGATTCCCATGCCAGATTTGTTTTTGGGGGATCGAGCCAAGTTTCTGAATTTCAAAAATAATTGTAAATTGTTTTTTGCCTTAAAATCTAAGTCCTCAGGGAACGCAGCGCAGCAGGTTCAAATTGTCATCTCTCTCCTGCGCGGCGATCCTCAGGATTGGGCTTTTTCCCTGACACCTGGGGATCCTGTTTTGAGTGATGTTGATGAATTTTTTCAGGCCTTGGGGTTATTGTACGATGAGCCTAATGTCACTGATCAAGCTGAAAAAGCCTTGTTGGCATTAAATCAGGGGCTTGATGACGCTGAGTTATACTGTCAGAGATTCCGCAGGTGGGCAGTCCTGACCAAATGGAATGACGACGCTTTGGCAGCCCTTTTTCGGAAGGGTCTGTCAGATAATGTAAAGGATGTTATGGTGGGATTCCCTGTCCCCTCTGGTCTCAATGATTCTATGTCATTAGCGATTCAAATTGACAGACGTTTGCGTGAGCGGAGAAGTATGCGTGGAATAGTGTTGCCTTGTGAACCTGCTTCTGAACCCATGCAGTGTGATAGAGTGGTTTCTGGGTCACAGCGTCATGAGTTTCGAAAGCGCAATGGGTTATGTTTCTACTGTGGTGATGCCTCTCATGCTATTTCAGTCTGCCCTAAGCGGGGAAGACGTTTTGCACGCTCAGTTGTCTTGGGTAGTGTTCAGACTAAGTTTTTATTAACTGTTACTCTGATATGCTCTCTGTCCTCATTTTCTGCTCAGGCTTTCGTTGATTCGGGAGCAGCTATTAACCTGATGGATTTTGATTTTGCTAAACGTTGAGGGTTGAACCTGATCATCAGGAGAGCTGCAAATTTTTGGTTGTGTATAATCTGCATGACATTATCGTGCTGGGTTTCCCTTGGTTACAGTCTCATAATCCTGTTTAGGATTGGAAATCTGTGTCTGTAACCAGTTGGGGCTGCCAATGTGTTAATACCAACACTCCTGTCTTTTCTGCCTCCCCCCAGGCTCAGGATGTTCCTGACTTTTTGATTGATTTTTCTGATGTGTTTAGCGAAAGTAAATCTGCATCCTTGCCTCCCCATAGGAGCTATGACTGCGCTATTGAATTAGTGCCTGGTAGTAAATTCCCTAAAGGTCGCCTTTTTAACTTGTCTGTACCTGAACATGACGCTATGCGGTCTTATATCAAGGAGTCATTGGAGAAGGGTCATATCAGACCATCCTCTTCACCCTTAGGTGCCGGTTTTTTCTTTGTGGCCAAAAAGGATGGTTCATTAAGGCCGTGTATTGATTATCGTCTTTTGAACAATATTACTGTGAAATATCAATATCCGTTACCCTTGATTTCTGACCTGTTTTCCAGGGTGAAAAACGCTATTTGGTTTACCAAGCTTGACCTCAGGGGGGCATATAACCTTATTCGCATTAAGCACGGGGATCAATGGAAGACGGCATTTAACACCCCTGAGGGGCATTTTGAGTACCTTGTGATGCCCTTTGGGCTCACTAATGCTCCTTCTGTCTTCCAGTCCTTCATGAATGACATTTTCAGGGATTTTGTGGATAAATTTCTGATTGTTTATTTGGATGATATCTTGATTTTTTCTAATGACTGGGACTCTCATGTGAAACATGTTCGAACTGTATTCCAGATTTTGAGAGAGAATGCTCTGTATGTAAAGGGATCAAAGTGTCTTTTTGGCGTACAGAGGATCTCATTTTTGGGATTCATTTTGTCCCCATCTGTTATTGAAATGGACCCGGTCAAGGTTCAGGCCATCTGTGATTGGGTCCAACCTACTTCATTAAAGGCTCTTCAAAGATTTTTGGGTTTTGCCAATTTTTATCGTAAATTTATTGGTAATTTCTCGGTTATTGTTAAACCATTAACTGATTTGACCAAAAAGGGTTCTGATGTGGTGAATTGGCCTCCTGAGGCAGTCTCTGCATTTCAGGAACTTAAGCAGAGATTCACTTCTGCTCCTGTTCTACGGCAGCCTGATGTTTCTCTGCCATTTCAGGTGGAGGTTGATGCCTCTGAAATTGGGGCAGGTGCCGTTTTGTCCCAAAGAGATCCAGAGACCTCTAAAAGTAACCCTTGTGCAATTACCTAAGTTGCCTTCCTCCTCTGAATTGGTGCCTTTGTTCCTTCAGCACGTGGTTCGTTTACACGGCATTCCTGAGAACATTGTGTCTGACAGAGGAGTCCAGTTTGTTTCCAGATTTTGGAGGACCTTTTGTTCTAAGCTTGGTGTTCAGTTGTCTTTCTCCTCGGCGTTTCATCCTCAGACCAATGGTCAAACTGAGAGAACAAACCAGACATTGGAGACTTATCTAAGATGCTTTGTGTCTGCTGATCAGGATGACTGGGGGCTCTTTTTTGCCTTTGGCTGAGTTTGCTCTTAATAATAGGGCTAGCTCTGCCACTTTGATGTCTCCATTTTTCTGTAATTCTGGGTTTCACCCTCGATATTCTTCAGGACAGACGGAGGCTTCTACCCGTCCAGGTGTTGACTCTGTTGTGGAGCGTATGCAACAGATTTGGGACCAGGTAGTGGAGAGGTTGTCCCTCTCTCAGGAAAGGGCCCAGCGGTTTGCTAACCGGCATAGGACTGATGGTCCTCGGTTTAAAGTGGGGGACTTGGTCTGGTTGTCCTCAAAAAATATTCCTATGAGAGTGGCATCTCCTAAATTTAAGCCTAGGTTCATTGGACCTTATAAGATCATGGAGATTCTTAATCCTGTTTCTTTTCGTTTGCTTCTTCCAGGGACATTTAAGATCCATAACGTGTTCCACAAGTCATTGTTGAAGAGGTTTGTTGAGCCAGTGGTTCCTACTGCTTTGCCTCCTGACCCTGTTCTGGTTGAGGGCAATATGGAGTTTGTGGTTGAGAAAATATTGAATTCTCGTTTTTCTAGACGGAAACTCCAGTATTTGGTTACGTGGAGAGGTTATGGTCAGGAAGACAATTCTTGGGTGTTTGCTTCGGACATCCATGCTAGGAGACTCATTCGTGCGTATCATAGAACTCATCCTGACCGACCTGGTTGCTCAAGTGAGGGTTCGGTGACCCCTCCTCAAGGGGGGGGTACTGTTGTGAATGGACTTGAAATGAGTTCTGAGTAGAGGCTCCCTCTGGTGGTTACAAGCGGTACTGGACTGTCCAGTGAAGATTGTGAGGATTGGGAATCAGGTGTTACTGACTGGTCTATTTAAGGGAGTCGCCTTCCCATCAGGGTTGCCGGTAATCAATTGTTCTGGTCTCAATCCTTGATTCCTGTTTCCTTTGTAGTCTGCTGTGTCGTGTCTGCATCTCCTGCTAACAGATAAGACATTTTCTTCTTTTTGTTTTTGTGCTTGATTTTTGCATTTTGTCCTGCACTTCTGTGGGGGCCTTCGAGGTCCCCTCCGGGGACTTTTGCCCTCTCAGTTTAGTTCAGCCACTGATGTTTTGTACATTTGCTTTTTCCAGTTTTTTCAGTGGCTGCTGTTTTGATTTTGTTACACCAGAGAACTAATTTAGGTGGTAGAGGTCGTGTGATCTCAGGTGTTTTTGAAATTAGTAGAGTTGGTGCTTTTCAGGGTTTTTTGGGATTGCAGTAAGTGCCCTTCCTATCCTTTTCTATTTAGATAGTTTGGGCCCCAACGTTTGCTCATACTATTTTCTGTCTGTGTCAGTATTTCTTCTTGTCTAACCGCCATTACATGTTTGGGGGCTTTCTATCTTCTTTGGGGATCTGCTCCGGGGCAGATAGCTTTCCTCTTTCTATCTTTAGGTATAGTTAGTTTCTCAGGCTGTGACGAGGTGTCTAGACCAACGTAGGAACGCTCCACGGCTGCCTCTAGTTGTGGTGGTTAGTCAGGGTACTGCAATCTCATAGATTCCAACTGCTCTGGTGTATTGCCTTTTTTTACCTGCACTCCTCAGTTACCAAATCATAACACGTGCCTATCACTGAGCTCATCCTGATCGGCCTGGTTGCACAAGTGAGGGTTTGGTGACCCCTCCTCAAGGGGGGGATACTGTTATGAATGTGCTAGAGATGGTTTCTGAGCAGAGGCTCCCTCTGGTGGTTACAGACAGTACTGAACCTTTCAGCGAGGTGTGGCAATCAGGGATCACGGACTGGTCTGATACAAGGGAGGTTCCCTCCCATGATGGTTGCCAGTGATCAATTGTTCTTGTCTCAAATGTGGTTCCTGGTTCATTTGGAAGTTTGCTGGAGTCTTGCCTGCATCTCCTGCTTTCAGAGAAGATATTTTTTGCTTTTCTTTTTGTGCTTGTTTTTTGCATTGTTTTCTGCACTTTTGTGGAGGTCAGCCAAGTCCCCTCCTGGGGCCTGAGCTCCTCACAGTTTATCTGCAGCCACTGTTATTTGCTCATTTGCTTTTTCCTGTTTTTTCAGCGGCTGCAGCTTGGTTTTGTTCACACTGAGATCTGATTTAGCGGGTGGCGAGATCGTATGATCTCAGTATTTTTGTAATCAGAATTGTTGGATTTTTGTGGGGTTTTCTGGGTTGCAGAAAGTAATCTCTCCTTTCCTATCCTATTTAGTCAGCCTGTGGCCCCAGCGTTTGCTCAATCTATTTTCTGCCTATGTTTGTGTTTTCATCTTGTCTAACCGCCATTATATGTTTGGGGGCTTCCTATTTTCATTGGGGATCTGCTCCGGGGCAGATAGCTTTCATCTTTCTGCCTTTAGGTGTAGTTATCTCTCGGGCTGTGACGAGGCGTCTAGGATCAATGTAGGAACGCTCCACGGCTACCTCTAGTTGTGTCGTTAGTTTAGGAATCTGCAACCCATCAGTTACCAACATTTCAGGTGTTCTGCTGCCCTGCTGTTGTTCCTGTCCTCCTCAGCTACCGAAACATAACAATCACCCACATCAGCTAACCTAGCAACTCTGCAGTTTTAGCAAGCTGCCAGCAAGGGAAACTGACATTAACCCCCGCTGGTCTGAAAGGAAAAAAGCTACACTTAAATCATAGTTGAACCAGAGCTGCCACAAATCCAAAAATGGATTGTGACAATATCGTTGTTGACTCTTGTTCAACATTTAATGGGCATGTGAGCATCAGAACTGAAATGTGGAGCAATGGAAGAAGGCAGCCTGATGAATCTTGTTTTACATCATGTTGACGTCCTGGTGTGTGTGCATCACTTACCTGGAAAAAAAATGGCACCATGGCACTGAGACAAGCCAGAAAAAGCAGTGTGATGGGGCAGTGTTCTGCTAGTAAAACTTTAAATTCCAGTGGATATTACCCGTACCACCTACCAAAACATTGTACAGACGAAGAGACCAGGTAATCCCCTTCATGGCAGCAGTATTCCCTAATAGCAGTGCCTCTTTCATCAGGTTTATGCCCCTGACACACCAGAAAAACTGCCCAGGAACAAGCCAAAGAGTTCAGGGTGATAACCTCCATCCAAATTAGTCAGAACTTAATGTGGGAGATATGCTGGAAAAATAGTTGTGCGAAGACCTCGATGCACAACTTAAAGGACTAAAATGACCTGCTGATAATGCAGAGCATCTTCAGAAATCTTATGGGGTCCTAAACCTTGCCAAAGCTGTTTTGGTGGCTTGAAGGGGGACCTACACAATATTACGCTGTAGTATCTTCACCTATAGTCCCAGAAATACCACAAATATCAACAGCAGTGAGCAAATATAGCTCACCGGCCCTATCTTTACTGTATTATTACAGACACAGTACTAATTGCTTCTTCTCCTTTTCTCTAGCTATGCACGTGGGAGCTCACATCATCAATGCTGATAACTTTTCTAGAAACTACGACACTGAATATAAAGCACTTAATGTTGCTCGATATAAAAATGAGGTAAGTGGTTGTGATGTTTCTTCTGCTTGTGTTATACAGAAAATATCTTACATGTGTCCTTCCTTACCTTTCCTCTTGACTCAACATATATTGAGATGGGTTGCATGCCTGAGACGACCAGCTTGGAGATACTTTGTTGGTTGATGTTTACGCCATAGATCTCGATGGGTGATTGTTAGGTGTACAAGAGCCTAAAAGTATTTTGTTAGCATATCACAATATGAATTTGTAATGTGAGTTATGAAAATTGCCTCTTCAGAAAGGAGACTGGAACTGTAGTGACACTTATTGCAAGTAGCAATCCTAAAAGTCAGTATCGTTCCCTTTATAAAAACTTTGTAACCTGACATAAAATAAGAAGCTGGACAAGAAACTCCATTTGCAGAAACATGTTTCAGGGTGGTTGCCTCTCATCAGTACAAGGCAGGAGTGCTGATTTTACTGGGTAATATGGTACTAATAGATGCCTACATGTAAATATAGGAGAATGAGGAGTAATCAGTTTGAAAGAGTATAAAAATCTTTTTTTATTATTAAAGTGTTAATATAAAATTGTAGCAAGTTAAAATGACAAAAGATGCATACAGACAAACAAATAAGCAGGGTCACACTAAGTCACCAGGTGAACCCATAAGAGTTAGTTAGTGATACATAGAAATACAATTACGTATACCCCAGTTAGGCATGTCCCTGTATATTAGTAGTACATCAGATCAAATAGCAACACAAGAATAGCACATATGAAAACAGGGGCAAAGCTTACAGAGGTGTGAACTGTGGGAGACCCTGAGCCGGACGGCAAGACCCCAACGCACGTTTCGCATTTTTGATACACTGCTTTCTCAAGGGGTGTCTACATCGTAGAGATTCTCCTTGTAGAGAGTGTCAAGTTGTAAGGTGTAAGGACACTAATAGGCCATGCAATGCTCCACTTCAGAGAGGGAGAAGATGGGAACTCTAGTGCTACCTATTGGAAGTACCGTAACAATCCTAAAAGTCAGTATCAACCCTTTAACCTGCCTTGTGACATGACTTAAGTTAGGATGGCAAACTAAAAACTCCATTTGCAGACACTTGTTTCGGGGTGTTTGTCCTTCATCAGGGGGAAAGCAGGAAAGCTGATTTGGCTGGGTGAGAGTTTGAGTGATTGACAAATGTTGAAGTCCTGAATTGATATAGGAAAGATGTGTATCTTCGTACCGTGTTAGCCAGTAGATAGAAAAATATTTAGACTTGAGAGTCCTCAGTGGTTGATACCTTTTAATGGCTAACTGAAAAGATGGTAACAAATTGCAAGCTTTCGAGACTACTCCGGTCTCTTCATCAGGCAAAGACTTCAAGACAAAGAGTCTTTGCCTGATGAAGAGACCGGAGTAGTCTCGAAAGCTTGCAATTTGTTACCATCTTTTCAGTTAGCCATTAAAAGGTATCAACCACTGAGGACTCTCAAGTCTAAATATGAAGTCCTGAATGAAATTCGAACAAAAGTAATGATAGACACATCTGTATTTATGAAAACTCCCTGACCACAAAACTGTGCGTGTGCCATACATTGCTTTCAAATTTGTGACACTGAAGATGCGCAAAGCTAGCAATAGAGCGCACACGCAATCTTTTCCTTCTAGATATGGTCTTTTGCACAGGGGAGAACCAGTGGGTCAGGGACACAAATCTCCTGTTTTATCCATCAATACAGGTCCCAGCAGTGGATAAGTGAAATCTGGAATATCTTTTTAAAATTTTTTTACACTTTATGTTATACGATTTAATAAACAGTCAATTGGAGGCGGGGGACTGAATGAAGATGAAGGAAATGGAGGAGGGGAACTAAATTGTTTGCTTTCCCCCTATATTTTTTTAAAAATAAAGTCTGAAATTTATACTTTGCATTGTTGTTCATGTTCTGGGTGTTGCACAGCTTCTGAATCCACACCTTTGCAGTAGAAAACTTCACAGAGCAGGCTTCATGGGATAACAAGCTTTTACTTCTTACAACATGAGGTAAAAGGAAAATGCACAGTCATTTCAGCATTGCATCAGGAAACCATGAACAAAACGAAAGTGAAACTACAAGTGAGACTATTTCTTATACAATACATTAAACAGAAGGAAACGTTACACAACATCGCCATCTATTGTCAGGTCAGCATAAAGTCCTCCTTTTACTTATAATAAGTCCTAATCTGTTGCATATGCCAACACTGGGGACCTTTTATTGCTATGACACTAAAACAAATGAAAATTTTGCTTGCATTCTGCTATAAAATATGGTAAAAAACGTGCAGATGAGCTCAGTATCTTTCATTTCCAAACAACTCCCCATATAATAAGGGGTGAGTGTCACAATCCAGGTGCTTTTTTTGCATGCTAGGGCGGTGTGACTCCGGGGTATACATTGGAAGTGTTCTCCACCATATATTTATACTTCTGTGGCCATTGACTCCCATTGTACAAAAGCATATATCGCTCTGGATATTGTAATTTCACTCTGTCCCTCCTCATAAGGAAGACTAGTGGGCTTGCTTTTTTGTGATGTGTAAAAGAAAGGTATGCTAAGGTACCGTATATTGTAGCAAAGTATGCCAAGAAGTTAAATATGGGGCTTATGGAGGTTGGAGGTATATGTGAGAAACAATTCTATCATAGACCTCCAGCACAGCCAAAAAGTGGACATGAACAGAATTATCTGCTGCTATTCTGTTAAAGCGTACCTATTATTTAAGGTGACTATATAGAATAAGCTGTCCTGCATGTACATGGGCAGTAATACCATTTCTGGCCATTATATGACTTGTATCTTACATTTTTCACTAGTTTCACCTCTGCAAGCTTTTTTTGTCCAATTTCCAGTTGTCTCTGAGCTGGAGGGTGAAGACTTGAGCGCTCTTTGTTCTCCTGTCTTCGTATTACTTATATTTGCATTTACAGTAATATTGATTTTGTAACAGTTACCAATTAAAGCATGGATCATTTTGCAAAGTCTCACAATGTTCCATCCTCTACAAAAATGTAATTTACATTTCTGTTTTAAGTGGTTTACAGTTCCCAATGCTCAATCCCCCCCCAAAAAAAAAAAAGAAATAAAAGAAATTGTGTGTTCTTGAGGATATGAGCCTCTTATAGTCTATTTTCTAGCCAATTTTCCAACATTGGGTTATGACCTCCCAGGAACAGGACAATTGTTTTCCAATTTTTCACAGACCACACCTCTTCACACCCTTGCTACTTCCTGGTGCACCCCAGAATGTGTGAATGGATGTCATTGTTTCATCTCTTAATGGAGCATCCCAAAGTCACAAAAGAAATCTTCTGGGAAGTGTTGCTTTGTTTTAGGTTTTTGGAGGCTTTTGCGGCCCCCAAGAGATTTGCTTTTTTCCCCTGGAAGTCCATCATTTTTCCCTTTTTTCATTTAGGAAGAGTTGAAGGTAACCTGTAATGTGAAAAAACGCTATTAATCTGCAGATATGTGCAGCCTTTGAAGCTGTGCGACCGCTGGACTGAAAGCTCGGCTATATTCCTCCCAACAGTCTCCTGCTTTCAGTTACATTGGGCAGCTGGCGCGGTTTCAGACATTGCTCAGTACATGGTGAGCGATGGCTGTAACCATACCCCATTCTCAGCACTGATGCACTTTACAGCTAGCTGTCAGTCAGTGCTGTGCCATGGTTACAGCCACCTCTCAGTGTGACTGAAGCCTCACCGGCTACGCCTACATAACTGAAAGCTGGAGGCTACAGGGAGGAATAATGTTCATTTCCTCCCAGCAGCCTGGCTTTCAGTGTCTAACCTGCTATTCTTCTTTATGATAGCTTTCTTTCATATGACAGGCTCCCGTTAATTATGCCAACCAGCCAGCCACTCTATGTGCTCTAGGAGCTCATGTTTATGGCTCAAAGCAACACAATTCCATAGAGAGATGCCAACATGTCAAACTCAAATGCTACGATTATCTTCTTACGTTGATGAGTGGGTCAGCACCAAAAAATGTTGGGATAAGAAGTAAGTTGAGTATGCAGCTAGACTGAGCAGTTTTAAGAGGGTGGAATTAAAGGGTTGTCCATGTAGTGGACAACCCCTTCTAAATCTTTATGTATTTCTCCCTAAAAATAATAAAACTAATACTCAACCTTTGGTTCTGACACTGTTTCAGAAGTGTCAGCACTGGCTCTCCCAGGGATTGCGTGACATTGTTATGTCACGCTATCCCTGCAGCCAATCAGCAGGCAGTGTCCCCACCTTTGGACAAATCAGATACTTTCGGAGGAAGTGAAAGAGCATCTGGAGGTGAGCAAGCATGTTAATATTGTAGTGGAGGCAAACATACGGATTGAGAATTGGTTGTTCGAGTAATGGACACTGGACAACCCCTTTAAATTTAGGGCAATAAGAAGAACGGGCCAAATACACTTTTAAACTCGAGTGAAGAAAGATATTTGGCACTTTTACAACTCTTGCCTTGGGCACAGAGAGTTGTAAATTGCCCTAGTAATCTGATCTCTCTGTGCTTTTTATTTTATAATCCCGTAATTTGCATTGATTGACTGTATTGACTATATTGATTGACTATAGTGAAAAAATACTAGATTACTAGAGTATTAATTCCACACCCAGCCCTGGAAATGCGCTTTACATAGACATTACAGTCTAATGCAAGCAAAACAAGGGAACGTCCATTTATTTCACCAAACTCATTTATCAAGCGAAATGAGTGAGCAATATTTGTCACATATTGTTTTGTTTCCTGGAGATGACAGGAGATGGAGGACCCTGAAGCTGCAGAAATGAAGATTCATGGCGGATAATATGTCATTTGTCACTATTTTGCTTGTCATTGTTTTGTGTCTTAATAATTAAAGTTAAGCAGTTTATGGAGTCTCGAATGTGATTCCTAATATAAAGCAATTTCAGGCAGGTGCAAACATTATCTTACCTTTTCTTTTTTCATTTCAGGATCCGAGGAAAATTATTTTCACGTCGGGTGAGTGTCACTAATTTAAATGTGAAATTACATGTTGGCGGCAGAGGAATAGACTGTTGTAGTTTGTTTTGTGCAGGGCTGGGATGTAATAGGGGCCATAGGGTTACATGGGGAAATGTGAATTTTGACCCGTGTCATTTTGTCTTGGTGGCTGCTGGCACAGAATTACACTGCAATCATTCAGCTACCTGTGTGGATCAATTGAAACTGATGTACTACAATTTTGTTGAATAGACTTAGCAGAGCTGAATTTGCCAATTTGTTATTTTCTAGTGGCTGCTTTTCTTATTTTTTCTTTTGGATCATCATATCATACCATCTAAGGCTGGAGATGAACAACTTTAAATATAAACAACATTTCACGATACTCTATTGGGAGATATGTATGCTATTAGTGATGAGCGAGTATGCTCATTGCTCTGGTTTTCCCCAGCATGCTCAGGTGATCTCCGAGTATTTGGAAGTGCTCAGAGATTTAGATTCTGTCGCCGCAGCTGAATGATTTGCGGCTATTAGACAGCCTGAATACATGTGGGAATTGCCTGGTTGTTAGCAGCTGCGGCGACATAAACTAAATCTCCGAGCACTTCCAAATACTCGGAGACCACCCGAGCATGCTCGGGAAAACCCGAGCATCGAGCATTCTCGCTCATCACTATATGCTATATGTGTATTCTATGTGGGCGCCTAGTGCTTGTGGTGTGGTATTTGCAGATACGCGGGATGCAGTGACGAGTCGGAGACGGATGCTATATAGGGGTTATAGGAGTAACTAGTAGGCTGACAGTAATTCTCCTCGCAGGGAAAGTATACAACAATACACAATTAACTGAGCAAACGGCTATTAGGCAGGTGCCAACAACTATAGGGCCGTGATCGGGCCGTCTAAAGGTCCTAGAACTATAATTAACATTTAACAGAGTGTCACTTATCCTTCTCTGACGTCCGGCAGAGCTGTTGTCCGGAAGGTGTCTGTTCGGCGTCTCAGCTGCTGGGCCCAGCCGACGAGGAGCTGTCGTAGGCTTTGGGAGTTCCTACACCCAGGTGCAGATGGGGCGCAACAGGCCCTGGAGAAGTTCCCTGCCGTTGAGACCGCCCCTCTCGGAGGTGAGATGGCGGCAGCCACGGATCCTTCGTGTAGGCCACAGCCGCAGGGTGGAGTGGGGCAGTGGCGGCCGCCGGTGACGGTGCACAGGCTGCAGCCACGAGCTGGAGTGAGGCAGTGGCGGCCACGGATGGCAGTGCACAAGTTGCGGCCGCAGGCTGAAACGGGGCAGTGGCGGCCACGGGTGGCAGAATTCTCCTACCTCTACCTACTTTCGGCCTCTCGTCTGCCTCTGCGTCAAGTGCCCTTTGCTGGTTTCCTGTGCTCCTTTTATAGTCGCCCCGCCCCCATACCTTCCAGAACAGTCTCTGGGTCGTCCTGCAGTTTCTTTCCCCGGGAACCTTCTCCCTAGGAACTTAAGTGACAGCCCCCTTGGTTCCAGCCCGGTCACACAGCGGGGGCTCTCTCTCCTACAGTGGTATAAACTGCAGCCTGTTAAATGTTTTGCACGTCAGGATAAATTTATTGTTGTTATCATTATTAAGTGATGAAAAATTGGAACGCTTAATCCAGTAGTCGGGAATGTTTTTTTCTGCCAGGAGCCACTTGGTTATTTATACTCTCATTGGGGAACTGTACAAAATTATCAACTTGAAAATTACCCTGCTATATTTGGTCAAACAATTAACTCACCGCTAATGTGACGGATGGAGCAGCTTCTCTTTGATGCGACGTGTGATGTTAGGTGACAGTAATGATAGAACTCACAACAATTGATTTTCCAGATTTGCGTTACTACATCACATAGGAGGCACTTAGGCATTTATACATCACAGTAGATGAAGAGCTTTTATACATCACAGGAGACCCTGGAGCATCTATACATCACATATGAGACACTGGGACATCTATACATCACATAGGAGATGCTGGGGCATATATACGTCACATAGGAGATACTGGGACATGTATATATCAGAGAAAATGCTGTAGTATCTATACATGCTAGGAGACACTGGGGCATATAAATGACTCGAGACACTGGGACTAGTGTTGAGCGAGTATACTTGTTGCTCGGTTTTTCCCGACATGCTCGGGTATCCTCCAAGTATTTGGGCGTGCTCGGAGTTTCAGTTTCTGTTGACGCAGCTGCATGATTTGCGGCTGCTAGACAGCCTGAATACATGTGGGTATTCCCTAACAAACCGACATCCCTCACATGTATTCAGGCTGTCTCGCAGCCGCAAATATTGCAGCTGTGTCTACAGAAACTAAATCTCAGAGCACTCCAAAATACTCGGAGGACAAGCATGCTCGGGAAAATCCAAGCAATGAGTATACTCGCTCATCACTAGCTGGGACAAGTATACATCACCGGAGAGGCTGGGGCATATATACATCACTGGAGACATGGGAGCATCTATGCATCACTGGAGACGCTGGGAGCATATATGCATCACAGGAGACATGCGATCATATATATATCACTGGAGAGGCTGGGTGCAAATATGCATCACTGGAGACAAGGGAGCATACAGCGGGTGAAACTAGTATTGAGCACGTCACCAATTTTCTAAGTAAATATAATTCGAAAGGTGCTATTGACATGAAATTCTCACCAGATGTTGGTAACAACCCATCCAATCCACACAGGCAAAGAAATCAATCCATAGATGTCCATAAATTAAGTTATGTATAATAATGAGAAATAATACAGGGAAAAGGCATTGAACACGCTTACTGAAATTTATCTATTAATTGGTACAAAAGTCTTTGTTGGTGATGACAGCTTCAAGATGCCTTCTGTATGGAGAAATTGGTCGCAGGCATTGCTCAATTGTGATTTTGACCCATTCTTCAGCACAAACACTCTTCAGAATCATAACCTGAAGCTTCATTGGGCTTTTTCTATGAACTTTGAACTTCAGTTCCTTCCATACATTTTCTATGATATACAGCTACTGTGATTGGCTGTGTGTAGCCCTGGTGTTAGGCACACGCAGTACCCTGGAGAGTGTGTGGAGAGATAGCAGTTTAATGCTCAATACCCATTCACTCAACATACACTAGACACACCCTTAGGGTAGTGTAGTCACTTGTGAGGGAGTGGTCAGTGTGTATGCGTTGAGTGATTAGAGTGGTCAGTTTCCTGTCTTCGGACAGAGCAGACGTGTGCAGTCTAGCTGGGACTTGGAGGGAGGAAGCAGTCCAGCCTGGTTCTATCAGCAGTTCAGCAAGTGGAGGCCAGTAAGGGCGAGATATAGATCACCTCAGCCTGGTCAGAGCTGTACCTCACTTGAAGACATTGATAAAGAAAGAAGAGCTTAGTACAGAAATACTTCAGTCTCCTGTCCCAAGGACAGTGAAAGGTTCAGAGACGTGCTCCTGCCTAGTGGATTACTGAGAGTCTGGTAACTAACTCTGAAGGAAGGAAAAGAAGGGAGTGATTATATGACTTTTTGCAAGTGTGAGTGTTTATGCTACAAGCGAGGACAAGGCGAAAGGCACAGTGGAAAGGAATATTTGAAAAGTGCTTTTGGATTGAAGAAGTCCTGCACATTGTTACCGGTAACTGGGGACCGAAGGATCACTAAAGCTCCACGCTTAGTGGTAAGAAAACCAGAGGCTTATCGGACCTTAGGTCGCGGCAAGCAGCCCTAAATAGTCGGTACGTAACTGGGGTCAGGGGGAGTGAAGACTTTGAGCCTGATCAGCAAGATAGGAATTCAGCTCTCTCACAGGAAGGCTCCGACCACAAAACTGACTGGGCAGTACAGCTATGGAATAGCTGGAGTTATAGAGGGAACTACGCTTCATGCTGGTTGTACTCATCGTTGTGAAAGTAAAGGAGGCCCCTAACTTGTCCAGCTGCTATCTCAAAACACATTCTCCTTGGATCAGCCTCCCTGGGACCTGCCTTACCATCTTACAAGTAAAGGTATGGAAAGACGCTGACCGTGTGAGACTGAGTTATTTACTTGCATGCCTGCACAACCCTGCTTTAACTACCGACCAGAGGGAAGAGTCCCACCTGTAGGGGACCCGACATCTAGCTGCATCACCATCCCTCAGAGATCTACAGCAGCGCTGGTACAAATTACCAGAGACTACAGGTGGCGTCACGAACTGTAAATATATCTATCCCCTGTAAATATTCCCCCAACATACGCCAGACCGCTAGGGCCACAGACCGAGCCACCGCTACCTGTGACAAACCCCATAGACTTCCATGGGCTCGGCTCTGAGTACCCCATTGCCCTGGTAACCCACAATTGTGGTGGCGGGTCGACACAAAATTTTGGCGTCACGAACAGGATGCGAAACTCGCAAAATTGCGAGCCCTGTGTGCCTATGGAGTTGTTTTTGTGAAAAGGACTGTTTGCACTTTTGGCGCCAAAAATCGCCATCTTTGTCGCCATATTCGCGCCCTCAGGCGCTGGAGAAGAAGGTGGGCGTACCTTCGTGGGCGTGTACCCCCCTGTGGCGCGAAGAAAATGCCTGCCCTCTCAAAGTGCTATTACAACATGCGATCCTGCCCTACAGCAAAGGAGGTCCGCCTCCTCTTCACCTTCCCTGCGAGGAGGAGGAGACGCAAACCCCGCCTCCACGGAAGAGACCGGACGTCTCTGGAGGAGGAAGGAAGAATCTTCTGGAACATCATGGAAGCAGGACGTGTGCAGCCGAGCAGGGAAGCGGAGGAAGGCAGGCCCCGTGCCCCAGCCAAGCTGCCACCAGCACCGGAGTCATCCGTGGTCCTGCACCTGCAGCAAGCATTGCTGGAAGTTAAAGAGGAAAATGCACGACTAAGAAAGATGATTTTGCCACAACCTGGATTTGAAGAGATCGAGAGACGCCGGCGTACCCTGGAGCAGCGGCGGCTGTGGGACGCGGTGTTCTCCCCCTTCAATGATCCCCTACGTCTGGAGTTACCAAAACTTCTGCTGCCCAAGGCGAAGGAGCAACCGGAGGCTGCCCCCGAAAGTGCCAATCCTGATCCCACCGGTGAAGCAGTGGAGGCGAAGGAGGTTGAGGAGGTACCGCCAGTTCCGGAACGCCCGCCCGGCCAGGAGGCCGCAGCAGATGATCGATCCCCGGTAGGGACACCGAAGGGGTCCTGTCCGTCATTGCCAGACGTGGACTGGGACGAGATGGCGCGCCTGGATGACGTCGCCTATACCGCCCAGTGGAATGTGAGTGGCAGCGTCGTGAGGAGAAGCAGAAACGCCAGCAGGAGGAAGAGCGGGAAGCTCAGCGGAACCGTCAGCGGCAACATGCAGAGCTGATCGCGGACAAGGAGAGTGTCCGGAGAGAGAAAGGTACCCTGAGGGAACCGCGGCGGCAGGGGTGTGTGACTGAGTTCCAGCTCCGGAAGGGCTGGGGCTTCATCCGTGAACCGGGCCTCTACCCAGGGGTCTTTGTCAGCAGACGTGATGTAGAATCCCACCTACCGCAAGGTCATCCCGGGAGGGACTTAGTTAATGGAGACATTGTCACGTATACACGGCACTGGGGAATGAAGGGATGGTATGCCCTTAACGTCACCATCGTCCGTGACCCCGTCCCCGACGCAGGTAACGTCACCACTACCGCAGCGTCCCCGTCTCCAGCTCAAGCAGTATCCGGCCGTGCCCCAGCATCGCCCCCTGCAGGTACTTCGCAAGTGGAAGCGACACCTGTATACCGTTATCCTTCTACATCGCAACATGCGACCCAGTTTCCATCGCAATCCATGACACGATCCATATCGTTAACTGTGACTCAGATTGAAACGCAATCGGTGTCTCGCAAGGAGAATGTACCCGTTGCGCCCCTAGAGGTTCGCACAAGAACTGTGGCAACTCAAACCCCAATAGCAGGTCACGACTTGTTAGTTCTGGGATCTAGGGATCACTGCATTGTTCCAGCCCCCGGGGTGGAAAATGTATTTGAAATAAATGAATAATTAAACAGTAAAAGAAAAACCGGTGAGATCCATAAAGGGGTCTACCATAAGTAATGTTGTAAAAAGTTTAAGAATGTTTGCCAATTTTTGCACAAGTTAAATGAGTATATAATATATTTATATATTGCCAACAGTAGAATGCCCGGCTGGGTAAACAGAGAAAAAGTTTTGCACTTTATTATTATATTATAATGTGATATAATATGTGTCGTTTTGCTAACAATGGACTCAGAGGCTGAGGACTGTGCCAGCCCAGAACTTATTTGTATATAGTTGCGCTTCGGTGCCATATCTTGGTTTTACATAAAACCAGCACAATTACCTCTGAATACAAAACCCGTGTGGTGTGGCACTGAGTGAGGTCTGCATTCGGATGTCCTGCAGCCCACCCAGGACCCACGTTGAAGGTTTGGTGCGGGTCCTTCACAAGAATATTGTCGTTTATTTATGAACATGTTTATTTAATATTTCGTATTTTTGTATATTCAATGTTTTGTTTGCAACGTTCAAGACATCCTTACCTCCCGGATGGGACGAATTAATGTTTAATGTTGATGTTTTCATGCATAAACAAAACTGTCTCTTTGTATTTTACAGCCCGGGAGTGCTGTCATTTACCATGGGGGAATGTGTAGCCCTGGTGTTAGGCACACGCAGTACCCTGGAGAGTGTGTGGAGAGATAGCAGTTTAATGCTCAATACCCATTCACTCAACATACACTAGACACACCCTTAGGGTAGTGTAGTCACTTGTGAGGGAGTGGTCAGTGTGTATGCGTTGAGTGATTAGAGTGGTCAGTTTCCTGTCTTCGGACAGAGCAGACGTGTGGAGTCTAGCTGGGACTTGGAGGGAGGAAGCAGTCCAGCCTGGTTCTATCAGCAGTTCAGCAAGTGGAGGCCAGTAAGGGCGAGATATAGATCACCTCAGCCTGGTCAGAGCTGTACCTCACTTGAAGACATTGATAAAGAAAGAAGAGCTTAGTACAGAAATACTTCAGTCTCCTGTCCCAAGGACAGTGAAAGGTTCAGAGACGTGCTCCTGCCTAGTGGATTACTGAGAGTCTGGTAACTAACTCTGAAGGAAGGAAAAGAAGGGAGTGATTATATGACTTTTTGCAAGTGTGAGTGTTTATGCTACAAGCGAGGACAAGGCGAAAGGCACAGTGGAAAGGAATATTTGAAAAGTGCTTTTGGATTGAAGAAGTCCTGCACATTGTTACCGGTCACTGGGGACCGAAGGATCACTAAAGCTCCACGCTTAGTGGTAAGAAAACCAGAGGCTTATCGGACCTTAGGTCGCGGCAAGCAGCCCCTAAATAGTCGGTACGTAACTGGGGTCAGGGGGAGTGAAGACTTTGAGCCTGATCAGCAAGATAGGAATTCAGCTCTCTCACAGGAAGGCTCCGACCACAAAACTGACTGGGCAGTACAGCTATGGAATAGCTGGAGTTATAGAGGGAACTACGCTTCATGCTGGTTGTACTCATCGTTGTGAAAGTAAAGGAGGCCCCTAACTTGTCCAGCTGCTATCTCAAAACACATTCTCCTTGGATCAGCCTCCCTGGGACCTGCCTTACCATCTTACAAGTAAAGGTATGGAAAGACGCTGACCGTGTGAGACTGAGTTATTTACTTGCATGCCTGCACAACCCTGCTTTAACTACCGACCAGAGGGAAGAGTCCCACCTGTAGGGGACCCGACATCTAGCTGCATCACCATCCCCTCAGAGATCTACAGCAGCGCTGGTACAAATTACCAGAGACTACAGGTGGCGTCACGAACTGTAAATATATCTATCCCCTGTAAATATTCCCCAACATACGCCAGACCGCTAGGGCCACAGACCGAGCCACCGCTACCTGTGACAAACCCCATAGACTTCCATGGGCTCGGCTCTGAGTACCCCATTGCCCTGGTAACCCACAATTGTGGTGGCGGGTCGACACAAAATTTTGGCGTCACGAACAGGATGCGAAACTCGCAAAATTGCGAGCCCTGTGTGCCTATGGAGTTGTTTTTGTGAAAAGGACTGTTTGCACTTTTGGCGCCAAAAATCGCCATCTTTGTCGCCATATTCGCGCCCTCAGGCGCTGGAGAAGAAGGTGGGCGTACCTTCGTGGGCGTGTACCCCCCTGTGGCGCGAAGAAAATGCCTGCCCTCTCAAAGTGCTATTACAACATGCGATCCTGCCCTACAGCAAAGGAGGTCCGCCTCCTCTTCACCTTCCCTGCGAGGAGGAGGAGACGCAAACCCCGCCTCCACGGAAGAGACCGGACGTCTCTGGAGGAGGAAGGAAGAATCTTCTGGAACATCATGGAAGCAGGACGTGTGCAGCCGAGCAGGGAAGCGGAGGAAGGCAGGCCCCGTGCCCCAGCCAAGCTGCCACCAGCACCGGAGTCATCCGTGGTCCTGCACCTGCAGCAAGCATTGCTGGAAGTTAAAGAGGAAAATGCACGACTAAGAAAGATGATTTTGCCACAACCTGGATTTGAAGAGATCGAGAGACGCCGGCGTACCCTGGAGCAGCGGCGGCTGTGGGACGCGGTGTTCTCCCCTTCGATGATCCCCTACGTCTGGAGTTACCAAAACTTCTGCTGCCCAAGGCGAAGGAGCAACCGGAGGCTGCCCCCGAAAGTGCCAATCCTGATCCACCGGTGAAGCAGTGGAGGCGAAGGAGGTTGAGGAGGTACCGCCAGTTCCGGAACGCCCGCCCGGCCAGGAGGCCGCAGCAGATGATCGATCCCCGGTAGGGACACCGGAGGGGTCCTGTC
>JARQOD010000002.1:19405199-19511526 GCA_033576555.1 Oophaga sylvatica
ATACGAGAGCAGTTCATGGCAAGGTGCCTGCCCCCACATCTATGGCACAGACGTGGCTGACCGGGGTAGTAGCATATCCCCCTCTCTGAGCCCAGGTAGAAGGAGTACGGCAGATGTCTGGTTACACCATTCTCTTGTAGAAGCTGGATTTTCACAGAATATCCTCCATTCCATATTTGCTCCTCATCATAGATCTCTCAGGATAACTTCTCACCATGCACTGCCGGCTCAGCCAGTGCTGCAGATACGCCAGCGCCACCACCTCAGACTGGAACAGGACAGTGGCCGTTATTTCCTGCGGCTTAGATAGCTGGATACACTGGAGATGATCCCAGATCTCATCTTCTCTAGTGTAATTATAGATGTTCCAGAACAGATCCAGATCACACTGGAGCTTAAAGCTGATGTCATAGATCCTGCTGGATGGGACATGGATCAGAGCATAGACCTCAGACGCCTTAAACTTCATAAACTCTTTCAGAAGAACTTTTCCAATATAGATTCTGGATGGGATTTTCTCCTCTGGTCCCATGTACTTTATCCTGACTGCGTTCCTCCTCTGAGGTGGAGGGTTCACTAGTCTCGTGACATTGGAGAACAGTCTCCTGAACTGATGTTGGTCAGCAGATGGGTCAGTGCTGGAGCTTTCCCCAGCCACAGGAGAATCAGCGCTGGAGCTTTCCCCAGCCACAGGAGGATCAGTGCTGGAAATCTCCACCGCCGCTGAAGGATCAGTGCCGGAGCTCTCTCCAGCCCAATGATTACTGACACCTGTTTGTGCTGCAGACATGCCCAGATCCACTACTGATTGTTTCACAATGTGGTCTCCATTTACTGACATGGAGGATTCAAAGTCCATTATTACTGCAGTGTGGTCTCCATTCACTGACATGGAGGGTTCAGAGTCCATTATAAGTTCATATTATCTGTTACAAACAGGCAATCGCTAGCACCAGTGAGCGGGGTCTCACATACAGCACCAGTGAGCGGGGTGTCACATATAGCACCAGTGAGCGAGGTCTCACATACAGCACCACTGAGCGGGGTCTCACACACAGCACTGAGCGGGTCTCACATACAGCACCAGTGAGCGGGTGTCACATATAGCACCAGTGAGCGAGGTCTCACATACAGCACCACTGAGCGGGGTCTCACACACAGCACTGAGCGGGGTCTCACATATAGCACCAGTGAGCGGGGTCTCACATACAGCACCAATGAGCGGGGTCTTACACACAGCACTGAGCGGGGTCTCACATATAGCACCAGTGAGCAGGGTCTCACATACAGCACCACTGAGCGGGGTCTCACACACAGCACTGAGCGGGGTCTCACACACAGTGTCAGTACAGGGGGCACTTACTTTATCACTAATGGGAGTTGTGCTCACTACATTGCTGCATACAGAGGGCACTGCAGTTAACCCCACGTTTGCTGACACACTTTCCTCTGGAGCATTGTCTGCTGCCTCAGACCCCTCACATTGTGCGGCTGATATCAGTGATACATTTCTTTCCAGACTTCCTTGCTCCGCACCGTGCACAGCTTTATATTTAATGTCTTTATTACCCATTACTTGTTTTCTATTCATCTTCTGGGCTCTGGTTCCCCTCTTTTTCTCCATAGCCCAAGTTTCCTTTCTGGGCACAGAGTTTACATTTTTGTCCAAGTTTTTTCCGAATGCCCAGCTCTCGCCTGCAATCATCCAGGCTCTCACTTTTCATCAGTTTTATCTTTGGATCAGTCTCTTTGTTAATTTCATCTTGCAATTTGCTGATTTGCATTTCCAGCTTAAAAATACTTTGCCTTGTAACTTTACCACTCAATCCAGCAACATAACAAGCAGGTTTAGAAGACTCACCAGCCACCATTTCCAGCTTTCCATCACCACCAGGTCCATGCTGCAAGCCACACTCCAGGCTGAGGGCTTTCCCTGGATCATCAGCCCAGCTTCCCTCCCTCCACCTGGGTCAGAAGCCATGCCTCCGCCCTGCTGGGAGCTCACAAACACACGTCTATCCTCTCCTATGTACAAGAATATAACTACTATAATACTGCTCCTATGTACAAGAATATAACTACTATAATACTGCCCCTATGTACAAGAATATAACTACTATAATACTGCCCCTATATACAAGAATATAACTACTATAATACTGTTCTCCTATGAACAAGAATATAACTACTATAATACTGCTCCTATGTACAAGAATATAAACTACTATAATACTGCCCCTATGTACAAGAATATAACTACTGTAATACTGCCCCTATGTACAAGAATATAACTACTATAATACTGCCCCTATGTACAAGAATATAACTACTATAATACTGCTCCTATGTACAAGAATATAACTACTATAATACTGCCCCTATGTACCAGAATATAACTAGTATAATACTGCCCCTATGTACAAGAATATAACTACTATAATACTGCTCCTATGTACAAGAATATAACTACTATAATACTGCCCCTATGTACAAGAATATAACTGCTATAATACTGCCTCTATGTACAAGAATATAACTACTATAATACTGCTCCTATGTACAAGAATATAACTACTATAATACTGCCCCATGTACAAGAATATAACTACAATAATACTGCCCCTATGTACAAGAATATAGCTACTATAATACTGCACCTATGTACAAGAATATAACTACTATAATACTGCTCCTATGTACAAGAATATAACTACTATAATACTGCCCCTATGTACAAGAATATAACTACTATAATACTGCCCCTATGTACAAGAATATAACTACTATAATACTGTTCCTATGTACAAGAATATAACTACTATAATACTGCCCCTATGTACAAGAATATAACTGCTATAGTACTGCCTCTATGTACAAGAATATAAACTACTATAATACTGCCCTTATGTACAAAAATATAACTACTATAATACTGCCTCCTATGTACAAGAATATAACTACTATAATACTGCCCCTATGTACAAAAATATAACTACTATATTACTGCTCCTATGTACAAGAATATAACTGCTATAATACTGCCCCTATGTACAAGAATATAACTACTATAATACTGCCTCCTATGTACAAGAATATAACTACTATAATACTGCTCCTATGTACAAGAATATAACTACTATAATACTGCTCCTATGTACAAGAATATAACTGCTATAATACTGCCCCTATGTACAAGAATATAACTACTATAATACTGCCCCTATGTACAAGAATATAACTGCTATAATACTGCCCTTATGTACAAAAATATAACTACTATAATACTGCCTCCTATGTGCAAGAATATAACTGCTATAATACTGCCTCTATGTACAAGAATATAACTGCTATAATACTGCTCCTATGTACAAGAATATAACTACTATAATACTGCTCCTATGTACAAGAATATAATTTCTATAATACTGCTCCCATGTACAAGAATATAACTACTATAATACTGCCCCTATATACAAGAATATAACTACTATAATACTGCTCCCATGTACAAGAATATAACTACTATAATACTGCCCCTATGTACAAGAATATAACTACTATAATACTGCCCTTATATACAAGAATATAACTACTATAATACTGCCCCCTATGTACAAGAATATAACTACTATAATACTGCCCCTATGTACAAGAATATAAACTACTATAATACTACCCCCTATGTACAAGAATATAACTACTATAATACTGCTCCTATGTACAAGAATATAACTACTATAATACTGCTCCTATGTACAAGAATATAACTACTATAATACTGCTCCTATGTTCAAGAATATAATTTCTATAATACTGCTCCCATGTACAAGAATATAACTACTATAATACTGCCTCTATGTACAAGAATATAACTACTATAATACTGCTCCTATGTACAAGAATATAACTACTATAATACTGCCTCTATGTACAAGAATATAACTACTATAATACTGCTCCTATGTACAAGAATATAACTACTATAATACTGCTCCTATGTACAAGAATATAACTACTATAATACTGCTCCTATGTTCAAGAATATAATTTCTATAATACTGCTCCCATGTACAAGAATATAGCTACTATAATACTGCCTCCTAGCTGTGAGGTTGTGTTTTGTGGATCTCCTCATGTC
This sequence comes from Oophaga sylvatica, assembly GCA_033576555.1. Lineage (NCBI taxonomy): Eukaryota > Metazoa > Chordata > Amphibia > Anura > Dendrobatidae > Oophaga > Oophaga sylvatica. The sequence continues at coordinate 19,409,338 of JARQOD010000002.1, forward strand.
TGGAGCAAGCCCAGGGAGGGGCCACCCTGGGCGGGGAAGCTCCCCAGGCAAGGCCCAGGCTTCCCGGCCTACACTGGGACAAGCCTCCCAGGCCTCTCCTAATGGGAATGTTAATCTCAGAGCCACTGTCAGAGCAGTGAATGCAGCGAGCTAAAGCTGCAGCAGTTCTGTGAAGGAGGAAAAAGCCGTCAGTAAAGTTTTGGGAGGAAAACCTTCTCCAAGTCCAGCAAAGAAGCAAGAAGGAAAAGTGTCGGTCAGTGAAGGGTTACAGCACAATGTGAAGTCAGGTAACTCCCCAGTCAGCAAGCAGCTCCTGCCTGGTGCACAGGTGAGATCAGCCCCAGCTGTGCAGATCACCTCTTCTGCTCCCAGGCAGAGACAGACGTCTTTGGAAAGACAAACCATCCAGGAGAACTTACAGCAGCATGGCAGTATGGCGCGGTCAGGACGCACACGGTCGCAGTCAGGTGGCAGCAGTAAAAGTGCTGTGGAGCCTGGAGCCATGAAACCAGCGGTGGTGAAAATTAAGGAGACGTCTGGGTTCAAGCAGCCGGGGACATCGCTGAATGCAGGATCCCAGGAGGAGACGCCACGTGCACCTGAGCTTCAGCTCGCCGAGGAGATCCCAGGACTGGTCAAGAAGTTCGGTGAGTTACAGCAGCAGAAAGACTCACTACAGATGCAGATAGACACTTGCTATAAGCTAAAGGCTATTAATCCCGGGAGTCATGATTTTTATGATGAGACTCTGAACACACTGGGTGTATTGCTGGCAAAAGTGGTGAGGGACATGGACTGCGTCCTAGAGAGGATGGGGCCCCTGGCGGAGACTTATAGGAACCAGGAACTGTTTAATTCACAGAAGCAGAACTCTGCAGGTTCCAGGTCAGACATTGTCCCAGGTGGACCCCAGAAGCAGGTGCGGCCAGTGCTGCAGCCTGCAAGTTTCTGCTTCCAAAAGGGGCAAATGCCGCACCAGCAGCAGCCTGTAGTACAGACCCCAGCAGACGTACCACAAGTCTCAGAATGCCCAGCAAAACTGCCTGCAGCAGATCCAAAGCAGAAGCATGTAGTGAAGATTCCAGCAGAGGTACAACAAGTCACAGAATGCCCAGCACAACAGCCTGCAGCAGATTCCAAGCAGCAGCATGAAGGGCACATTCCAGTAGAGGTACAACAAGTCGCAGAATGCCCAGCACAGCCGCCTGCAGCAGATTTCAAGCAGCAGCATGGACATTTTTCAGCAGAGGGACTACAAGTCTCAGAATGCCATGCACCACAGTTGGGCAGTGGACATGTGCCGGTAGTTCCTGATGGTGCCCAGCAGGGCTCTGATGCTGGGGATAACCGCGCTGTATCTGAGGGGTCGGGGGTTTGGGGGAGCACAGTATCTTTGCTGGACGCTGCGCAGTCTGATAGTGACATTGATGTTGATGATAACAATGTGCATGATGATGTCTGTGATTTCCCCCTTTAATTCCGAGCACACAAGGTGTAGAAGCCCCCCCTGCTGCAGACCCTCACCCCGTCAGTCAGCTTAGTGTGACCCCGCAGGTTCCCCCCAGTAATGCCTGGAGTCGTGGCGCTCCGTCCTTCACCTCTGGTGCCAATTATACCGGCCAGGCGTTTAAACGGAGAAACGTTGTGCGTTTCCGGCACAGAGGTGCCAAGGAGGATCTGCCAGATAGAAGGTTTGTGGTCAGGGAGCTCTTGTGTCGCCAGATGGGGTTTGCGCCAGTCAGCATCTTGGCGGTGATTAATCTTCCAGACAGGCAGGGCTATGACGTCAGCTTTAAGCTCATGAGTGACCTGGACAGGTTCTGGTCTAATTTCCCCAAGTTTAGAGACTCTGAGGGCTGGAGTAAGTTCAGCTTTATTCCTATCTCTAAGCCAGATACCGTTACGGTAAATCTCATCTTCTGGAATGAGTCTGTTCCCCCGCAGGACATTGTGGTGTGGCTCCGGAGGCATTGTGACCTGGTCTCTGACCTCACCAAAAGCAGAGACAATGATGGTATCTGGACGGGAGGGTGGAGGGTTTTGGTGAAACTGCACCAGTGCGATAATATCACTGCCCACTTACCCAACTCCTTCTTTATTGGGATGGAGAGGGGTGTGTGTTTCTATCCTGGGCAGCCTCGTAGGTGCTTCAAATGTGGCAAGGCGGGTCACCTGCCAAATACGTGTACTGTGGTGAAGTGCAACCTGTGTGGGGAGGTCGGCCATGTGGCTGCAGACTGCCAGAACATCAGGTGTAACCTCTGTGGGAAGATCGGTCACCCTCACAGGGACTGTCCTGACGCCTGGCACAATATCTGTAAGGACTATCCTGATGAGGATTTGGTGGCAGGGGCAGAGATTCTAGAGGAGGCAGCTTTACTGTCAGGGGAAATACTGGCCAGACCGGAGGCCCACCAGGGGTCTACTCAGGTGACACCAGAGCAGCAGGGTTCAGAGGGTGTACAGGGAAGTATGGAGGTTGTCCCTCAGGGGCAGCAGTCACAGGGAAGCATTACTTCAGTACTACCATCTGTGTCTCAGACTAAAAGGAAGAAAAAGGACAAGACCTCCCGTAAACCTGAGAAGGAGTATGACACTGGCCAAGGAGCCAGGAAGAAGGTCCAGAGTTCTGCAGGTGTAATGGACTTATCTAATAGGTTTGGTGTTCTGTCTGAGTCTGACGGTGATTTTGAGGATGACCTTAGAAGAATTGACGCAGAGTTTGATAGGGACGTAGAGGACTGTCCTCCGCCCAAGCGGAAGCCATTACCTGAGGGCTCTCGGGTAGAGTCTGAAATGGAGACCGGCGGTGACCAGAATAACTCCGACTCAGATCTGTGACGCTGTCAACCACATAATGTCCGACCCCAGATAGATAAAATCATTAGGAAAATTAGGAAATGTTAAGTTATGGAAGGATGTGTCACTGGGTTGAAATATGATGTTTTTTTTTTTGTTTTTTTTTTCCAACCAGGTGTATGGACTCTAAGATAATTTTATATGTATAATCCGGATATGTAATGAATGTATGTACAATCCAAGTGAATTTAGTTTTGTATTACTGGAGGAATGTCAGTATATTTGTATTTGTTTGGTTTTTACAATAAAAATTGCCCCCTATATACAAGAATATAACTACTATAATACTGCTCCCATGTACAAGAATATAACTACTATAATACTGCCTCCTATGTACAAGAATATAACTACTATAATACTGCCCCTATGTACAAGAATGTAACTACTATAATACTGCTATATACAAGAATATAACTACTATAATACTGCCTCCTATGTACAAGAATATAACTACTATAATAATGTTCCTATGTACAAGAATATAACTACTATAATACTGCCCCCTATGTACAAGAGTATAACTACTATAATACTGCTCCTATGTACAAGAGTATAACTACTATAATACTGCCCCCTATGCACAAGAGTATAACTACTATAATACTGCCCCCTATGTACAAGAATAAACTACTATAATACTGCTCCTATGTACAAGAATATAACTACTATAATACTGCCCCCTATGTACAAGAGTATAACTACTATAATACTGCTCCTATGTACAAGAGTATAACTACTATAATACTGCCCCCTATGTACAAGAATATAACTACTATAATTCTGCTCCAATGTACAAGAATATAACTACTATAATACTGCTCCCATGTACAAGAATATAACTACTATAATACTACCCCTATGTACAAGAATATAACTACTATAATTCTGCTCCAATGTGCAAGAATATAACTACTATAATACTGCTCCCATGTACAAGAATATAACTACTATAATACTGCTCCCATGTACAAGAATATAACTACTATAATACTCCCCCCTATGTACAAGAATATAACTACTATAATACTGCTCCTATGTACAAGAATATAACTACTATAATACTGCCTCCTATGTACAAGAATATAACTACTATAATAATGTTCCTATGTACAAGAATATAACTACTATAATACTGCCCCCTATGTACAAGAGTATAACTACTATAATACTGCTCCTATGTACAAGAGTATAACTACTATAATACTGCCCCCTATGCACAAGAGTATAACTACTATAATACTGCCCCCTATGTACAAGAATATAACTACTATAATACTGCTCCTATGTAGAAGAATATAACTACTATAATACTGCCCCCTATGTACAAGAGTATAACTACTATAATACTGCTCCTATGTACAAGAGTATAACTACTATAATACTGCCCCTATGTACAAGAATATAACTACTATAATTCTGCTCCAATGTACAAGAATATAACTACTATAATACTGTTCCCATGTACAAGAATATAACTACTATAATACTACCCCTATGTACAAGAATATAACTACTATAATTCTGCTCCAATGTGCAAGAATATAACTACTATAATACTGCTCCCATGTACAAGAATATAACTACTATAATACTGCTCCCATGTACAAGAATATAACTACTATAATACTCCCCCCTATGTACAAGAATATAACTACTATATTACTGCCCCTATGTACAAGAATATAACTACTATAATACTGCCCCCTATGTACAAGAATATAACTACTATAATACTGCTCCTATGTACAAGAATATAACTACTATAATACTGCCCCTATGTACAAGAGTATAACTACTATAATACTGCCCCCTATGTACAAGAATATAACTATTTTAATACTGCCCCTATGTACAAGAATATGACTACTACAATTCTGCTCCAATGTACAAGAATATAACTACTATAATACTGCTCCCATGTACAAGAATATAACTACTATAATATTGCTCCCATGTACAAGAATATAACTACTATATTACTGCCCCTATGTACAATAATATAACTACTATAATACTCCCCCCTATGTACAAGAATATAACTACTATAATACTGCTCCTATGTACAAGAGTATAACTACTATATTACTGCCCCTATGTACAAGAATATAACTACTATAATACTGCTCCTATGTACAAGAATATAACTACTAGCAGTTACTACAGGCCACCTATGCAAGCTGAAGATATGGATGAACTCTTTATGCATCAAATGGCCAAGTTCTCCAAAAAATATGACATAGTGGTCATGGGAGATTTCAACTATCCAGACATTTGTTGGGAATCTCTCTCAGGCAAAACTAACAGGTCAAGGAAATTATTATCCTCTCTTGCTGACAACTTTATCTTTCAAAAGGTAGGGGAGAAAACAAGGGATCTGCTACCTTGGATCTAATCCTTATAAACAGGGAGGAAATGGTTGAGGAGGTAAGAGTGGCTGGGACCCTAGGAGGTAGTGACCATGCTATTTTAGAATTTTGGATAACAAGAGGAGGAAGACCTGTGAAGACTCAGACGTCAAGGTTAGATTTCAGAAAGGCAGATTTTAAGGACTCAGAAAGAGAATTGGAGGGATCCAATAGCAGGATATCCTTAAGGACAAAAATGTCCAGGAAGGATGGGACATCTTGAAAATGAGATTCTCAAAGCACAATTGTTAACAATTCCGAAAAGAGGGAAGAATGGGAAGCATTTAAGGAAACCAGGATTTATGAACACAGAACTTAAACACATGCTAAAAAGGAAGAAAGAAATGTTTATCTAATGGAAAGAAGGAGGCATATCTAAAGAAGAATATAATGCCATCTGCAGAACCTGCAGGGCACAAATCAGATTATCTAAAGCTAACAATGAATTAAGGCTTGCAAGAGATGTGAAAAGCAACAAAAAAAGATTTTGGGGATACGTCAAAAGTAAAAAAAAAAGTAAAAGATGCTATAGGATTTTTACAGGATGAAAATGATGAAATGGTAAGAAAGGATGTTGAGAAGGCTGAACTTTTAAATTCCTATTTTGCATCTGTTTTCTCTCAGAAAGGAAATGTAACATCAACTGATCTTCACTGTCCTATTAAAGGAATAGAAGAATCCCGGATATCTATAAACAGAAAGACAGTGAGGAAACACTTAGCTAACCTAAATGAATTCAAGTCTTCAGGTCCAGATGAATTACACCCCAGAATACTGAAGGAGATAGCAGAAGAAATTCTTGAACCACTGTCCATAATCTTTGAAAATTCTTGGAGAACAGGAGAAGTCCCAGAAGACTGGAGAAGAGCAAATGTTGTTCTTATCTTCAAAAAGGGGAAGAAGGTGGACCCAGGGAACTACAGGCCGGTGAGTCTGACTTCTATACCAGGAAAGATCTTTGAACAAATTATTAAAGAGCATGTATGTAAGTACCTGCATAAGAATGAAGTGATTAAACAGAGTCAGCATGGGTTTGTAACTAATAAGTCATGTCAGACTAACTTAATTTCCTTCTATGACAGAATCACTGACTGGGTGGATAAGGGAAATGCTGTAGATATAGTATATCTTGACTTCAGCAAAGCATTTGACAAAGTATCTCACACAATCCTTATTGAAAAAATGACTAAGTATGGAATGGACAAGGCAACTGTTAGGTGGATTCATAACTGGCTTAGTGATCGGACTCAAAGAGTGGTCGTAAATGGCTGCACATCCAGTTGGAAGAATGTCTCAAGTGGGGTACCACAGGGCTCTGTTTTGGGCCCTGTATTGTTCAACATCTTTATCAATGATTTAGATGAAGGAATTGAGGGTAAACAGATCAAATTTGCTGATGACACAAAGCTAGGAGGGGTAGCTAATACTAGAGAAGAGAGAGAGAGGATTCAAAAAGATATACATAAACTGGAGCAGTGGGCAGCAACTAACAGAATGGTTTTTAACAGGGAAAAATGCAAAGTACTACATCTGGGCAATAAAAATGAAAAAAGCATATACAAAATGGGAGGAATAGGGCTAAGTAACAGCACATGTGAAAAAGACTTGGGTATACTAATTGATCACAGACTGAACATGAGTCAACAGTGTGATGCAGCAGCAAAAAGGCAAATACAATTCTAGGATGTATCAACAGAAGCATACAGTCTAGATCACGTGAGGTCATTATTGCCCTCTACTCCTCTTTGGTCAGACCTCATCTGGAATACTGTGTACAGTTTTGGGCACCACATTTTAAAAAAGACATCAACAAACTGGAGCAAGTTCAAAGAAGAGCGACCATAATGGTGACCGGTCTGCAAACCATGTCCTATGAGGAACGGTTGCAGGATTTGGGAATGTTTAGCTTGCAAAAAAGAAAACTGAGAGGAGACTTAATAGCTGTCTACAAATATCTCAAGGGCTGTCACATTGTAGAAGGATCATCTTTATTCTCATTTGCACGAGGAAAGACTAGAAGCAATGGGATGAAACTGAATGGGAGGAGACACAGATTAGATATTAGAAAAAACTTTTTGACAGTTAGGGTGATCAAGGAGTGGAACAGGCTGCCACGAGAGGTGGTAAGTTCTCCTTCAATGGAAGTCTTCAAACAGAGGCTGGACAGACATCTGTCTGGGATGATTTAGAGAATCCTGCTTTGAGCAGGGGGTTGGACTAGATGGCCCAGGAGGTTCCTTCCAACTCTACCATTCTATGATTCTACTATAATACTGCCACCTATGTACAAGAATATAACTACTATAATACTGCTCCTATGTACAAGAATATAACTACTATAATACTGCCCCTATGTACAAGAGTATAACTACTATAATACTGCCCCATGTGTACAAGAATATAACTACTATAATACTGCTCCTATGTACAAGAATATAACTACTATAATACTGCCCCCTATGTACAAGAGTATAACTACTATAATACTGCTCCTATGTACAAGAATATAACTACTATAATTCTGCTCCAATGTACAAGAATATAACTACTATAATACTGCTCCCATGTACAAGAATATAACTACTATAATACTGCTCCCATGTACAAGAATATAACTACTATAATTCTGCTCCAATGTACAAGAATATAACTACTATAATACTGCTCCCATGTACAAGAATATAACTACTATAATACTGCTCCCATGTACAAGAATATAACTACTATATTACTGCCCCTATGTACAAGAATATAACTACTATAAAACTGCCCCCTATGTACAAGAATATAACTATTATAATACTGCTCCTATATACAAGAATATACCTACTATAATACTGCTCCCCTATGTACAAGAATATATATCTACTATAATACTGCTGCTATATACAAGAATATACCTACTATAATACTGCTCCCCTATGTACAAGAATATAACTACTATAATACTGCTCCTATGTACAAGAATATAACTACTATAATACTGCTCCTATGTACAAGAATATAACTACTATAATACTGCTCCTATGTACAAGAATATAACTACTATAATACTGCCCCTATATACAAGAATATTACTACTATAATACTGCTCCTATGTACAAGAATATACAGTCAGGGCCAGAAATATTTGGACAGTGACACAATTTTCGCGAGTTGGGCTCTGCATGCCACCACATTGGATTTGAAATGAAACCTCTACAACAGAATTCAAGTTTATAAAAAAATAAGAAAAATATTTTATTGAACATAATGTTAAAAAAATAAGGAGAGAGAATAACGGTGAATCCACAGATGGGAGTGGAACCACTATGAGAACTCAGGAGAAATTACAATGCATATATAATAACAATATGTTTGATGCACATAGTGACGATCATAATATAGCTGTCATAGCTCCATAATAGGGGACTAGGTATATAATCACAAACACCTCAGGAATAGACAGCTGAGACCGATGGCTATGGTAATAGCTAACAAGTCATATTAAAGTATATAAGCATAAGTAGATGATCGAACACATACCTGAGACCCAGTGGTGCCACTCTCCCCAACGCGCGTTTCGGCGCTCTGCCTTCTTCCGTGCATAATTTCTTGGTTTGAGCTAATATATCTCATTGTGCATTGAGGCCTTACACTTTTTGGCACCCTGGTATTATACAATAGATTTTGCTTAGTGGTGCCATCCATATATAGGTTTCACAAACAGAATTCAAGTGCAGATTGTAACGTTTAATTTGAAGGGTTGAACAAAAATATGTGTTAGAAAATGTAGGAATTGTACACATTTCTTTACAAACACTCCACATTTTAGGAGGTCAAAAGTAATTGGACAAATAAACATAACCCAAACAAAATATTTTTATTTTCAATATTTTGTGGCGAATCCTTTGGAGGCAATCACTGCCTTAAGTCTGGAACCCATGGACATCACCAAACGCTGGGTTTCCTCCTTCTTAATGCTTTGCCAGGCCTTTACAGCCGCAGCCTTCAGGTCTTGCTTGTTTGTGGGTCTTTCCCTCTTAAGTCTGGATTTGAGCAAGTGAAATGCATGCTCAATTGGGTTAAGATCTGGTGATTGACTTGGCCATTGAAGAATGTTCCACTTTTTTGCACTCATGAACTCCTGTGTAGCTTTGGCTGTATGCTTGGGGTCATTATCCATCTGTACTATGAAGCGCCGTCCAATCAAGTTTGCAGCATTTGGCTGAATCTGGGCTGAAAGTATATCCTGGTACACTTCAGAATTCATCCGGCTACTCTTGTCTGCTGTTATGTCATTGTGTCGACCCGCCACCACAATTGTGGGTTACCAGGGCAATGGGGTACTCAGAGCCGAGCCCGTAGAAGTCTATGGGGATTGTCACAGGTAGCTGTGGCTCGGTCTGTGGCCCTGGCGGTCTGGCGTATGTTGGGGGAATATTTACAGGGGATAGATTTATATACAGTTCGTGACGCCACCTGTAGTACTCTGGTAATTTGTACCAGCGCTGCTATAGATCTCTGAGGGGATGGTGATGCAGCTAGATGTCGGGTCCCCTACAGGTGGGACTCTTCCCTCAGGTCGGTAGTTAGGTAGGGATTGTGCGGGCATGCAAATCAATAACTCAGTCTCACACGGTACTTGCAAGATGGTAAGGCAGGTCCCAGGGAGGCTGATGGGGTTGATGGAGGATGAGCTTTGAGGCAACAGTGAAGCAAGTTAGGGGCCTCCTTTACTGTCCAATAATGACGAGTACAACCAGCCTGTAGCGTAGTTCCCTCTATATCTCCAGCTATTCCAAAGCTGTTCTTCCCAGTCAGATCTGTGGTGGAGCCTTCCAAATGATGAAACTAGGTTCTTACTTTTGTCTGCGCCTGACTCAAAGTCCCTATTCCACCTGACTCCGGTTACGTACTGACTATATGGGGCTGTTTGCCGCGACCCAAAGTCCGGTAAATCCCTGGTTTTCTTACCACTATGCTTGTAGCTAATAGTGATCCTTCGGTCCCCAGTGACCGGTTGCAATGTGCAGGACTTTTCCAAGCCAAAAGCACTTTTCCAATAATCTTCCTTCCACTTTGCCCTTCGATTTGCTCGACTCTTAATAGTTAGCTCAGTCTTTCTTCCAGTGGGGCACAGCTCTGACTAGGCTGAGGTGAACTAGACCACCTGTACTAGCCTCCACTTTCTGAACTGCTAACAGGCTCAAACTGGACACGTCTACTCTGTCCAAGGACAGGAAACTGACTGACTAAAATCACTCCCTTCCACACCCCTGCTGGGTGTGTCAGAAGTGTACATGATGTCATGAAGAGCCCTTAACTGTTACCTCTCCACTCATCCTCCTGGTATTGTGTACCAGGGCTACACATTCCCCCATGGTAAACGACAGCACTCCCGGGCTGTAAAATATAAAGAGACATTTTTGTTTATGCATGAAAACATCAACAATAACATTAATTCGTCCCATCCGGGAGGTGAGGATATCTTGAACGTAGCAAACAATAACATTATATAGAGAAAAATACAAATATTAAATAGCATTCAATAAATATACAGTATTCTTGTGAAGGACCCGCACCAAACCTTCAACGTGGGTCCTGGGTGGGCTGCAGGACATCCAAATGCAGACCTCACTCAGTGCCACACCACACGGGTTTTTGGTTCAGAGGTAAGTCAAGGTTTCATGTGAAACCATTAAAAAGGCACTTTAGTGCAACTATTTACAGGATACAGTTTTTGGGCTGGCTCAGTCCTCAGCCTCTGAGTCCATTGTAAAACATAATAGGGAAAAACACATATATATATATAGACTTTTTACAATATTCACATCAATTCGTTATAATCACTGCTGATATCTAATGGGTAACTTCCCTTTGGTGATTCGCTCTGATCTACGTGGTGTAGCCTCAGGTATATCAAGTTGCGATCTGTCTGCACTGCGTAACGGCAAACTATAGAACTGCCTCAATCTTTCTATGGATCTGGCAAGCGTACTGATGGCTGGGCGGTGTGAGTCAGCTTCACCAGGGGATCCCATAGTATGGGGCGCTGCTTCAGATGATCCATCTTGAGGTTCCACAGGTTGAGGTGTTGCTGGGATGGGTAACTCCTGAGCGGGCTCAACTGGCACCACAGGCACAACTGGAGGTAGAACTTCCTCTTGTGGCTGATAAAACTGCAACACTGGAATTATCACAGCATCTCCCAGTCTAGGCCAATACGCAGGAAAATCTCCCAGATCGGTGTGTATGACCTCTTCCTTTCTTTCTCCTTGATTGAGGACAGGGTTCTTTTCACAACGCTTTAAGTGTTCTGGACACAACTTCAAATGATCTCTGGACACAGTGGTTGTTGTTCTTCCTCCGTCCTTACTGACGACACAAACTTTTCTGTTGTCATATTTAGAATCTTGTATGACGTAGGTTCTTGCTCCCACTGATTATCCAATTTGTGCATCTTCCTTTTTCTTTTAATACTACCTCTCCAGGCATCAAAGGCTTGGCAGGAGCATTTCTGTTGTAAACATCTTCCTGTTTCTCCCGTGCCTTATTGAGACTTTCCTCCACACAGATTTGTACTCTTCTGTATTGCTCTTGCCGATTGACGTCCCAGTTTTCAACAGCGTCGTCTGCCTCCGGTTCTACCACTCCAAGTTCTAGATCCATTGGTAGTCTTCCGGGCCTTGCTCTCATAAGATAGGCTGGAGTGCAGTTAGTTGAACTTACAGGTATATGATTATACAAATCAACCAAATCAGGTAGTAAATCCGGCCATTGATTTCTGTCTTCCAACGGTATGGATCTCAACAAGTCAAGGACAATATGGTTCATTTTTTCGCAAAGACCGTTGGTTTGAGGGTGATATGGTGTTGTTCTAATTTTCTTGCACCCGTACATGTGACAGAATTCCTTGAATAAATCAGCTTCGAAAGCAGGTCCCTGATCGGTTAATACTTGCTCCGGATACCCATGCGGTCTGCAGAAGCTTGCTTGAAAGGTTTTCGCGGCCGTCACTGCGGTCTGGTCCTTAACTGGAACAACCACCAGAAATCTGGAGTAATGGTCCACCATGGTCAGGGCGTATGAGTATCCAGATCTACTTGGCGACAATTTGACGTGGTCCAGGGCCACAATCTCCAGGGGGCGAGTCGTCCGGATAGGTTGCAGGGGTGCCTTCTGACTACCGTAGTCCTTTCTTCTGAGACCACAGGGTCCACAGTTCCGACACCACCTCTCGATGGAGCTGCGCATTCCTACCCAGTAGAACCGGCATCTCAACAGGGTCTCCAGCTTTCTCCAGCCAAAGTGTCCTGCTTGATCGTGGTACGCTTCCAACACCATTGGGACGTCTGCCTTGGGGACCACTATTTGCCAGACCATCTCATGGGTTCTGGGGTTGACGTATCTCCTGCACAACTTCTCACGGTATAGGAACAACCTGCTTTTCTCGTTCCACAGGAGCTTGGCTGACATAGGTGCATCCTTTTCCAAGGAGGAACCTTCCTGTTTTAACAACTCCTTGATGTGGCTGACCACTGGATCACTGTCCTGAGTCTCCTTCCAGCTGTGATGGGGTAAAGGATTTAATGTTGCACCATTCTGCTTTCTGTGGACTCGATGCTCGTGGACTACCCCATTCCGATGGAACGCAGGTAGCTCAATTTCTTCCAGGTCGTCCGATTCTTCTTCCGTGTCAGAGTCATGCGGCCTTCGGGACAACGCGTCAGCATTAGCATTCTTTCGACCTGCCCGGTACTTGATAGTAAACTGGTAATTGGACAACCGAGCCATCCATCGCTGCTCCATGGCACCCAGCTTGGCAGTTTCCAGGTGCGTTAACGGGTTGTTATCTGTAAACGCAGTGAACTGATTAGAGGCCAGATAATGCTTAAATCTTTCAGTAATGGCCCAGACCAGCGCCAGAAACTCCAGCTTGAAGCTGCTATAATTTTCCGGATTCCTCTCAGTTGGCCTGAGTTTTCTGCTGGCATATGCGATGACTTTTTCTTGGCCATTCTGCTTCTGACTGAGAACTGCTCCCAAACCTTCATTACTGGCGTCGGTGTACAACAGGAACGGTTGGCTGTAATCAGGATAGGTTAAGATCTCATCACCTGTAAGGATCTCTTTCATCTTTTGGAATGCTTCAGCCTGTTCTTTACCCCAATTAAAGGGAGGGTTTCTGCTCTTTAAGGATTGTCCTACCAGGAGGTCCTGTAAAGGAGCTGCCTTCTTCGTGTAATCTTTCACGAATCTCCTGTAGTAACCCGTTAGTCCCAGGAACTGTCGCACTTCCTTAAGGTTCTTCGGCTCCGGCCACTTCTGGATGGCAGTGACTTTCTCTGGGTCCGGCGCTACTCCTTCCGAACTGACGATGTGCCCCAAGTATTGTACCTTCTGTTTGAGTAGATGGCATTTTGAGGGTTTTAATTTCATCCCGTACCTGGACAGGGACTCAAATACTTCTGCTAGGTGTTTCAGATGGTCCTCATATGTCTTGGAATACACGATGACGTCGTCTAGGTATAGCAGCACGGTTTCAAAATTGAGATGTCCCAGACAGTTTTCCATCACTCTCTGAAATGTTCCTGGGGCACTACTGAGCCCAAACGGCATTCTGTCGAACTCACAGAGCCCCATTGGGGTGGTGAAAGCCGTTTTCTCACGATCCTCCTCAGCCACAGCCACTTGCCAGTAACCACTAGTCAGATCGAGGGTAGAAAAGTAGTTAGCCGTTTTCAGAGCAGCTAATGATTCCTCTATACGTGGTAACGGGTATGCATCCTTGTGTGTTATGCGGTTCACCTGCCTGTAATCCACACACATTCTCATACTACCATCTTTCTTTTTAACCAGAACTAGAGGGGCTGCCCAAGGGCTACAACTATCCCTTATCACCCCAGCTTTCTTCATATCATTCAACATTTCTTTAGCCTTCTGATAATGAGCTGGAGGTATGGGCCTATACCGCTCTTTGATGGGAGGATGACTGCCTGTAGGGATATGATGTTGTACTCCCTTAATGATCCCAAAATCAAGTGGATTTTTGCTAAACACTTGGGCATACTCTTGCACCACCCGTAATACCCCTTGCTTCTGGTGAGCGGGAGTGGTGTCCGTCCCAACATGGAGTTGCTGACACCATTCCGCCACCTGAGTTGCTGGGTCATTGTCCTCCGCTATTTGACAGGAGTCTAAGGACTCAGCCGGGAGAATAGAATTATTATCAACAGCATGTAGTTTAGCAATGGTTGCATAACGGGGTAAATTTACCTCATCATCTCCCCAATTGAGAAGCCGTACCGGTACTCTTCCATTCACCACTTCTACTACTCCTCTAGCAGTCATAAGTGTAGGTCTATGTTCTGAATGGTGGGGTTCTACTACAGCTTGGTAATTCTGTCCTCTCAGACCTATGGCTGCCCTGCACCAAATGATCATTTCACTCATTGGGGGTATCACAATAGGATCCGAGTCAGTGACCCGTACATTACCAATTTCGCCGTCTGTAAGCTTCGCTTGCTGCTGACACACCAGGGCCCGGATCTCTCTTTGGATTACTCCTCTCTGCCTTGGTCGGGCAATCTCAGCGAGCTGTTGGAGTAAGAACACAACTTCTCCCAAACAATTACCGATAATGTTAGTACCCAAAATTATATTTAAACCGTTCTCCTCATTTACAGTCTTTACTATCAGAAGCCCTTGGTCTTTCAACTCCTCTCTGCCCACCTTTACATCTACACATTTTGTTCCGAGTACTTCTACAGGAAGACCATTAGAAGCATACACAGTAAAGTCAAGGCTCGGAGGTTTAAGACTGTCCATTGACCAGTACTTGGTATATAGAGCATCAGGTATTAGGGTCACCTGGGACCCAGTGTCTAACAATGCTGGAACAGCAATACCATCTAGAATAATAGACAGGTAGGGTCGCCCGCCCACATACCTGCGGTTCCAGTCTAGGGGGCCTGACGGGTATTCTCCTGGGTGTTGGCCCTTGGACCCAGGTTCTGCCCGTTTAAAGGACACTGTGGAGACAGATGACCTTTCCGGTTGCAGCGATAACAGATGATCTCTCGACGAGGAGGGTGTTGATCAGAGGTTGCTCCTGGGGGTGGCGTTGTCCTCCTGCGGGGGGGCGACGTCTTCTTTCTTCTCCGGTGCATCCACGGGACGTCTTCTGGACAGTCAGCTAACAAGATCTTTCCTTCCTCCTCTTTCCGCAGCTGTAGGGCACTCATCACAGCGGCCAGATTTTTAGTCAGCTGGCGCACCTCTGAGCGCAGACAGTCCAATTCACTAGGAGGTGTCATCTGCGCTTTGGCTTCGGCCACTAACGGGGAACAGGGGGTTACTGCCGGTTCCAGAGTGACTTCACCCTGATGATGTTGGGTGGCCACCTCAGGTTTGCCCAGGGGCCGCAGCCCTTTTATTGCCATGTCCTTTAGGGCATCAAAGGTAGCATCCGGATGATCTAAGGACCACCAATTTACAGTTCTGCGTTCCTCTGGGGATCTCAATCCCTGTATAAATTGTTCTTTCAGCATTCTATTCTCGTCGATAGCATTTAAATTGTTAATTTGCTTGAGGGCTCTCAGGGCTCCCTGTAGTCGGCAAGCATAGTCCCGAATGCTGTCACCTGGCTGTTGTGAACAGTGATAGAAGGCCATCCGGAGATCCGTTTCTGTGCGGTCTTCAAATATGGCATGTAGCTTCAGGAAGATCGCAGGTACCGACTCCTGATCAACGGTATCCCAAGTCTCCACTTCCCTCTCAGCAGCGCCAGTTAGCTGCCCTATTAGCACGGCAGCTTTTTGTCTCTCAGGCATGGAGTACATTTCTAGGATGCTGCATAACTTCCGCTTGAAGCCTGCTAATGTGCCTGGTCACCGCTGTACTGGGGAAGCCATTTCGCCCCAGGCATATATGGGAGCGTTAGTGGCATGATCGGGACTACCGGACTGGGTGCTGGACCTGCACCCCCATCTGGCGCTACAATACCAGACGGTGCGGGATTGGGGCCTCCGGCCGGGGCCGCACTGTCAGCCGGTTGTTGTGACATCTTAGCGCCCCCTTGGTCAAACGGAGCCTACCGGTTTCAGACGCTGCTACTTCACAGGCACCGCAGTGGGAACAGGACCTTCGTCGCAGGCGCTCTGATGTCAGAGCGTTCACTTCCTGTTGCAGGACCTGCCGATGAGTCAGAGCCAGGGGCGTGTCCAAGACTCTGCGCGCTCTCTCAGGTACGCCCACCTTCTTCTCCAGCGCCTTAGGGCGCGAATCTGGCGGCAAATATGGCGGTATTTGGCGCCAAACAACAGCAACAGTCTTTTTCGCCAAAACACTCCACAGGCACACAGGGCTCGCAAGGCTGCAAGTTTCGTATCCTGTTCGTGACGCCAAGTTTTTGTGTCGACCCGCCACCACAATTGTGGGTTACCAGGGCAATGGGGTACTCAGAGCCGAGCCCGTAGAAGTCTATGGGGATTGTCACAGGTAGCTGTGGCTCGGTCTGTGGCCCTGGCGGTCTGGCGTATGTTGGGGGAATATTTACAGGGGATAGATTTATATACAGTTCGTGACGCCACCTGTAGTACTCTGGTAATTTGTACCAGCGCTGCTATAGATCTCTGAGGGGATGGTGATGCAGCTAGATGTCGGGTCCCCTACAGGTGGGACTCTTCCCTCAGGTCGGTAGTTAGGTAGGGATTGTGCGGGCATGCAAATCAATAACTCAGTCTCACACGGTCAGCGTCTTTCCATACCTTTACTTGCAAGATGGTAAGGCAGGTCCCAGGGAGGCTGATGGGGTTGATGGAGGATGAGCTTTGAGGCAACAGTGAAGCAAGTTAGGGGCCTCCTTTACTGTCCAATAATGACGAGTACAACCAGCCTGTAGCGTAGTTCCCTCTATATCTCCAGCTATTCCAAAGCTGTTCTTCCCAGTCAGATCTGTGGTGGAGCCTTCCAAATGATGAAACTAGGTTCTTACTTTTGTCTGCGCCTGACTCAAAGTCCCTATTCCACCTGACTCCGGTTACGTACTGACTATATGGGGCTGTTTGCCGCGACCCAAAGTCCGGTAAATCCCTGGTTTTCTTACCACTATGCTTGTAGCTAATAGTGATCCTTCGGTCCCCAGTGACCGGTTGCAATGTGCAGGACTTTTCCAAGCCAAAAGCACTTTTCCAATAATCTTCCTTCCACTTTGCCCTTCGATTTGCTCGACTCTTAATAGTTAGCTCAGTCTTTCTTCCAGTGGGGCACAGCTCTGACTAGGCTGAGGTGAACTAGACCACCTGTACTAGCCTCCACTTT
Organism: Oophaga sylvatica; assembly: GCA_033576555.1. Taxonomy (NCBI): domain Eukaryota; kingdom Metazoa; phylum Chordata; class Amphibia; order Anura; family Dendrobatidae; genus Oophaga; species Oophaga sylvatica. The sequence continues at coordinate 19,426,905 of JARQOD010000002.1, forward strand.
CTGAACTGCTAACAGGCTCAAACTGGACACGTCTACTCTGTCCAAGGACAGGAAACTGACTGACTAAAATCACTCCCTTCCACACCCCTGCTGGGTGTGTCAGAAGTGTACATGATGTCATGAAGAGCCCTTAACTGTTACCTCTCCACTCATCCTCCTGGTATTGTGTACCAGGGCTACACATTATCAATAAACACAAGTGACCCAGTGCCATTGAAAGCCATGCATGCCCATGCCATCACGTTGCCTCCACCATGTTTTACAGAGGATGTGGTGTGCCTTGGATCATGTGCCGTTCCCTTTCTTCTCCAAACTTTTGGCTTCCCATCATTCTGGTACAGGTTCATCTTTGTCTCATCTGTCCATAGAATACTTTTCCAGAACTGAGCTGGCTTCTGGAGGTGTTTTTCAGCAAATTTAACTCTGGCCTGTCTATTTTTGGAATTGATGAATGGTTTGCATCTAGATGTGAACCCTTTGTATTTACTTTCATGGAGTCTTCCCTTTACTGTTGACTTAGAGACAGAGATACACCTACTTCACTGAGAGTGTTCTGGACTTCAGTTGATGTTGTGAACGGGTTCTTCTTCACCAAAGAAAGTATGCGGCGATCATCCACCACTGTTGTCTTCCGTGGGCTCCCAGGTCTTTTTGGATTGATGAGTTCACCAGTGCTTTCTTTCTTTCTCAGGATGTACCAAATTGTAGATTTTGCCACTTCTAATGTTGTAGCAATTTCTTGGATGGGTTTTTTTCTGTTCTTGCAGCTTAAGGATGGCTTGTTTCACCTGCATGGAGAGCTCCTGTGACCGCATGTTTCCTTCACAGCAAAACCTTCCAAATGCAAACACCACACCTCAAATCAACTCCGGCCCTTTCATCTGCTTAATTGAGAATGACATAACAAAGGGATTGCCCACACCTGTCCATGAAATAGCCTTGGAGTCATTTGTCCAATTACTTTTGGTCCCTTTAAAAACAGGGTGGCACATGTTAAGGAGCTGAAACTCCTAAACCCTTCATCCAATTTTAATGTGGATACCCTCAAATGAAAGCTGAAAGTCTGGACTTCAACTGCATCTGAATTGTTTTGTTTAAAATTCATTGTGGTAATGTCTAGAACCAAAATTAGATAAATGTTGTCTCTGTCCAAATATTTATGGACCTAACTGTAACTACTATAATACTGCTCCAATGTACAAGAATATAACTACTATAATACTGCCCCTATGTACAAGAATATAACTACTATAATACTGCTCCTATGTACAATAATATAACTACTATAATACTGCCCCTATGTACAAGAATATAACTACTATAATACTGTCCCTATGTACAAGAATATAACTACTATAATACTGCCCTATGTACAAGAATATAACTACTATAATACTGCCCCTATGTACAAGAATATAACTACTATAATACTGCTCCTATGTACAAGAATATAACTACTATAATACTGCTCCTATGTACAAGAAAATAACTACTATAATACTGCCCCTATGTACAAGAATATAACTACTATAATACTGTCCCTATGTACAAGAATATAACTACTATAATACTGCCCCTATGTACAAGAATATAACTACTATAATACTGCCCCTATGTACAAGAATATAACTACTATAATACTGCTCCTATGTACAAGAATATAACTACTATAATACTGCTCCTATGTACAAGAAAATAACTACTATAATACTGCCCCTATGTACAAGAATATAACTACTATAATACTGCCAGCTGTTGACAGTACAAGAAGTGTGTACATGAACTCAGCAGTTGTGTAGCTTATAGCTGCTGGGAAATCTTTGACATTACTCTGAACCTCATGTGTAATGAGTGTCACTACATTCGCTGTTCACACTACATGCTCTGCACTTGCTCCATCTGTTGTGCCGGTCATTGCCATTATTAAGTTTTTCACCTTCCGGCACCTTACCTCAATTTTTCACCCATTAGAATTTGTGGAAATGAGATGTTTGGGTGTAATTTTCTTATATTTCTTAGTTGATTCTATGGAAAATAGAGAATTATACGAGAAATTAAATCAAGCTGTGCATGATGTCAGCGGCTGCTGCAGGGGACGTGTCAGACGGCTTCTTATTAACTGCTTATTAGTGGTTTATTTGACCATTGGATCCTATTCGGGAGAAGATTAGTGTCCAGCTATCTGGTGACACAGGGAAGAAGTGCCCTAATGTGGGACCCAAGCACCAGTCTAACATTATATAGTCTTAGTCTATCTGTAGTTGTGTTGATAGTAATTACGGATGTAGCAGAGCTCAATGTGTCATACGAGATATCCCTTGGTGATATCATACTGCATTATTTGGGGTTTTACACAGAGCCTGCAGATTAATTTTTCACATAGAACTATCACAATGTAAAAATGAAGCTCAGTGCAACAAAGTGCATGAGAAATGACAACAAATGTTTTGAAGAACTTTGGTGAAATAAAATTACGAAATACAAGAGATTCCTACAGAAGACAAGCTGTAATGGGAAAATGTTATTGCTATAGGGAAATGGGGATAAGCAGCTGCCAGACACCACCGGCACCACTGCTCCTGTAAGTACTTGGACATACTGTCCTCGTTCCCCTTTGAAGAAAAAAGTATAGTGTTGTAATGAGATCTGTGGTGTATAATGTGAATGTGAATTAAAGAGGTTAGTAATGTTGATAGTATGTGTAGATTGACAATAAGGATAGTGAGAGTTAATGTTTTGGATTAGCCCAGAGTGGGAGGATACAATTTACTGTTAGAATGTCAAATAGGGCCTGCAGTGCATAACAAAAGGACCTAATATCCATTGTGAGCAGTGCTGCATTCTGGAGTGACCCTAAAGAGAGAGGAAACCGAAGGAAAGAGATAGTGTGATCCAGAGCAGAAGTGACTAAGAGACAGAGTGATGTATGGGAGACGGGTCCTGGAAAACAACGTCTAGCAGAAAGGCTCAGAGTTTATAACTCCTGAAGGTAACGGCCCTAGAAAGGACTGGGTTTGTGAGACAATTGTCCGGGGCAGAAGTTCCAGAGATTCAGCACTAGAGAAGATAAGGACTGAGCATACTGTCACTCTGAGATGAAAAGAGACGAGGAACCGCGGGTCTAGTAAAGGACTCTTACTAAGCAGGACTGCAGTGTTAAGCTTGGTTGTGTGAAGTAGTGAGAAACAGTGAAACAGAGAACAAGTAGTAAGAGTAAAGAGGAAAGATGAATATAGAGAAAAGAAGGAAAGAAACTGTGGAAAATGCTCCGAGTTGTAAAGGAACCGCTCGTAAGACTGTGTACCTGCTATCTCCTGTATATATTCCCTAACAAGTTCACATTCAATAAAAAGTTTAATTTTGATTGGTGATCTCACTCACTGAACAGTAAAACTCCTGGTCCTGGTAAACCAGCAACATTGGTTATATGAAGCCTGCACGGGCGTAGCGCCCCCATAGCACAAGTCCATGCATCCAGCCTGGACCCCCACAGTCATGTAACGTATAGGGGTTCAAGAGACTAGTACCTCGTCCACAGCTACCGCCCCGCGCACACCCAATCAGGATCCTACATGGCTTTCCATATACCTAATGCTTATAAAGAAAGAAAGGGAAAGGGAGAACAAGAAAAAAAAAGAGAGGAAGAAGGAAGATAGTACATTACAGGTATAAGACAGATGAAAGACTGAGATACAGTACATATTATATAAACAGCTACTAGGATGCACATCTTAATCATTTAATTTCCGGTTTCTCATACTGTATAGTACCATTGCCCTGAGTGTGTAAGCTCTGGCCCTTCACCCCTGGTGTGTAACCTCTGGCCCTCCTCCATGCTGTCTGCCTTTCCTAGCATATGAGAAAACAGCAGAGCTCACTGATACCAGCACGGTCCTGTAATAGGAGCAACCAGGGTAACAAGTCCGTTAATGACATTTCTTCCTCCTAAATCTTCCCCCCATCACCTGTGAGTGATATTATTGAGAAGTGGAAGGAGCCGCAGCAACTCAGTTATGAAGTTGAGACCCTGTAATGTTGCAGAGCGCAGTCATTGAGCCTTGAGGAACAGAGGGCAGAAAAATCATCACCACTCTGCTGACCCCATAACTGCCGAGTCCAGACCTCCATTGGTATTAACATCAGCACAAACGCTGCGCCCCCGCTGTGAGCTTCATGACCGAGCAGCTGCTTACAGCCGTACATCACCAAGCACAATCCGAGCATCGGATGGAGTGGGGTAAAACCGCCACCACTGGACTTTGGAGGAGACGTGTTCTGTTTAGTGATGGAATACACTTCTCTATCTGGCATCTGATGGTGGAGTCTGGGTTTGGTGATTCAAGGAGGACGTTACCCCCTGACTTCACTGTGCCCCCTGTACAGATGGTGGAGGAGGGTAATGCTATGGGCTTGTTATCAGGGTACAGCCTCAGACCCTAAAGCCCCCGTCACACACAGCAATCTCTCTAGCGAGATCGCTGCTGAGTCACTAGTTTTGTGACGCAACAGCGATCTCCCCAGCGATATCGCTGTGTGACATTCAGCGACGATGAGCCCCCCTGCTGGGTATCACTGATCGTCGCTGAATGTCCTGGACATTTTTTTGATCGCTGGTCTCCCGCTGGCCAGCACGCATCGCTGCGTGTGGCAGGCAGGAGACCAGCGATCAGCTGGTAACCAAGGTACACAGCTGGTTTCCAGGCGCCGGACGGTGCCTGGAAACCCGATGTGTACGTTGGATACCAGCGAGCTCCTGCAGGGGAGCTGGTAACCAAGGTACACATCGGGTTTCCAGGTGCCGTGCAGCGCCTGGAAACACGATATTTACCTTGGTTACCAGCTCCCTGCACCAGCGGGCTGGTATCCAACGTACACTGCGGGTAACTAAGCGATGTTACCCGCAGTGTCGCTGTCCTGATCGCTGCCTGAGCTGCCTGTTTGGCAGCTCATCAGCGATCATGTAGGACACACCAGCGATCCTGACAAGTGCATATCGTTGTCGGAATCGCTGGTGTGTTGCTATGTGTGACGGGGCCCTAAAGCCCCCATCACACTAAGCGAGATCGCTAGCGAGATCGCTGAAGCGTCACCCATTTTGTGACGCAACAGCGACCTAGCCAGCGATCTCGCTTAGTGTGACACGCAGCGACGATCAGCCCCCCTGCTGGGTATCGCTGATCATCGTTGAATGTCCTGGACCATTTTTTCATCTTTGGTCTCCCGTTGGCCAGCGCACATCGCTGCGTGTGACAGCGGGAGACCAGCGATCAGCGAGCTGGGAGCTGGTATCCAATGTACATATCAGGTAACTAAGCACCGCGCGGCACCTAGTTACCCGATATGTACCCTGGTTACCGGCTCCCAGCTTCTGCTGTAGAGCGCTGAGAGGCGGTATCTAGGGTACATATCGGGTAACTAGGTGCCGCGCGGTGCTTAGTTACCCGATATGTACATTGGATACCAGCGTGCTCGCTGGTCCTGATCGCTGGTGAGTCTGTCCATGTGACAGCTCACCAGCGATCAGCTAACGATGTCCCAGCGATCCCATCCACGTCGTATCTTTGGTGGGATCGCTTGGACATTGAAGAGTGTGACGGGACTCTTAGTTCCAGTGAAGGAAAATCTTAAATCTTCAGCACAAGACATTGTGGACAGTTTACAGGTTTGTGAGAACTGTTTGGGAAAGGCCCTTTTCTGTTACCCATTAATGCGCACGGTGCGATAAAGACGTGATTGGGTGGAGGTTGGTGGAAGAACAGCTTCTTTGTGATCCCAGCCTCACAAAGGCTCTTCTGGATGAAGGGATAAAAATGATAGATGATTCCAAAACCTTGTAGAAATCCTTTCCAGTAGTGGCCGACTCCATATTAATGTCTACGGCTGTAGAACAGGAGGTCAGACAAGCTTCTGGAGTTGGATATGGAGGGTGCACATACTTACATGCGTCTCGTTATAGGGGCATATTTATCTACCTTAATGAGATAGAATTCTGGCTTCATTTTGTGCACAAAAAGACCTTTAATGGCTTGAACATGTCTGGTACAATGTAAGCCAAAGAATAGGTGGTGTGAACTTGTAACATGGCTTGGGGCAGTAGCTGTGGGTGAGGTTCTTGTCTCTTACGCACTTGCACCTTATATGAAGGTGTGGGTCCCGGATGGGTGTGTGGACTTATGCTGTGAGGGTGATACCCCCGTGCAGTACACATGGAACCAATGTTTCTGGTTTGCCGGGCCAGATGTTTTACAGTTCAGTGAGGGAGACCAACAGTCAAAAAAAAAACTTTTTGCTGAACGAGAACTTTGTAGGGAATATATACAGGAGATAGCGGGTAGAAGTTTCCTTTACAACTCGAAGCATTTTCCACACAGTTTCAATCCCTTCCACTTTGCTCTCCTCTGAATTCACTGTCTCTCACTACTTCACAACAGCCCAGCTTGACACTGCTAAGCTAGAGTCCTTTACTCAACTTGTGGTTCTTTCTCCCTAGGGGAGCTATGGTGCCAGTATGGCCTGTAAATCTTCTTTAATGCTGACTTTCTGGAACTCCCACACCGGGGCATTGTGGTTATCTTGCATGCTCAGTCCTGTCTAGGCCTGTTACCTTTTAGAGATATAAACTCCGGGCCTTACTGCTAGGCGTCCTCTCCCAGGACCTGTCTCCAATAATTCACACTTTCTCTCAGTTACTTCTGCTCTGGATCTCGCTATCCCTTTTCTCTCGGTCTCCTATCACTTTATGGACACCCCAGAATGCTGCACTGCTCACATTTGAACTTAGGGCCTAGAGTGCAGAAAGGACCTATCTGCCTCACTACCAGGAAACTGTCACTTTCCCGTCAACGTAGCCCTTCTCCGCTCCGGGCTAGTCCCAAACATTAACTCTCTGTATCCCTACTGTCAAAACTACACATATTATCACAATCATTAACACATAGCGCAATTAACAATATACATCACAAAATTATGCTTGTTTCTTAAATTAGGAACGTGGGCAATATGTTCATCTCATTACATACGTATGAGGAGACGGTCTTAAAAATTACTTAGATAGAATGATACATTGTATACGCTTTCAGTGTATAGAATGACTTCTAGTAATATATAGGATTCCTTATATCCTAGCAACAGCCCGGCTTCCCCCGCAGATGTCATTTAAATTCTGGAAGTGTAAGGGATGGTTTCTATCAAGGTCAGCTTCATATCCGCACACAGCTGCAGAATGTTCCCAGTTCTCATAATTAGAAAAGTCCTTGTCTGCCGGGTAATCGCTGAGGAACACATGGCCCATGTTCTCCCATTCTGGACATGCGGCTGGTGAGAGTGCTGCAGCGGATGTCATCATTCATGCATCCTGTACAGCCTGTGGCTGCCGCGCTGCCACCTACTATCACAGCATTACTTATTACTGGGCACGGATAACGCATCTCATTATATGGCACCGAGATTGTAAGGAGGTCAAGGGTATTAACCCTTGAAATGATTTCATTCTTTTATGTGTGTATGCATTTTATGTACTGTATGATGTCATCTTTCAGTGTTATGTCTGACTAGTGGTGTATATAGATATAGATAGACAGGGCATCCTTGGGGTCATTAGAGGAGGGCACTTGTAGTGTAGCATAAATATATGTGGGGTAGATGTGTGGCCCAGCTATGTCAGGCACACAAAATCCAGGAGAATGCACAGGAAGGTAACCGCAACGCTTGATATCCATTCACGTCACTCACACTTTCAGACACACCCACCAGGGGTATAAAAGGGAGTGACAGTAGCAAAGTAGGAGAGTCAGAGTTCAGTTGAGGAGGGAGAGGAGTTCAGAGCAGTCTGTTTCCTGTCTTCAGACAGTGCAGTTCAGTTTCAGTCCAGTTTGGACTTGGAGGATACTGAGAGCTATTCAGTGAGCTCTGGAGAAAGCTGACATTACCATCGAAAGCTACAAGTGCTTATGTTAAGAGCGGGAAGCAGGGCGAAGGGCACAGTGGAGAAGACAGAGAGAAGTGCTACAGGTATTGGATTACCTGCACTAATTCACCGGACACCGGGGTCCGAAGTGTTGCTAGTGTTTCAAGCATAGTAACAAGATAACCGGAGGCTTTCTGGACTACAGGTCGCAGAAGGTAGCCCTAAGCGTCGATACGTAACCGGAGTCAGGGAGAACGGGGACTTTGAGTCAAGCGCCAGACAAAAGTAAGGACTTAGTTCTCTCAACATCTGATAGTCAGAGACATAGAAGGCTCCACCACAATGTCGGCTGGGCTTTGCAGCTATTGAGAAAGCTGGAGATTGCAGAGTTAACTTCGCTTCATGCAAGTTTGGACTCAGATACATTTGAAAGAAAGGAGGCCTCTAACCTGCTCAGCGGTTACCCGAATGTGCATTCTCCACCCCAACCAGCTCCCCGGGATCTTCCTGAACCATCTACCAGTAAAGGTATGAAAAGAAGCTGCATTGTGTGTGACTGAATTCTTACTGCACCCTGCATCATCACCATAGGCTTCCAGGGACCCATCTCACCTGTGGGAGACTTACCACCCAGCTGCCCCATAACATCCCCTGTGAAGATCCTTATAGCAGCGCTGGTCCAATTGATCAGATACCACAGGTGGCGTCACGAACTACCTACAAATCCCCTGTAAATATCCCCCATTACAAGATCGCCCAGGGCCACGGACCGAGCCCCGCTGCCAGTGACAACTCCCATAGACTTCTATGGGCTCGGTGCCGAGTACCCCATAGCCCTGGTATCCACACATGTGGTGCGAGTCATCTAACTTGGCGTCACGAACAGGATGCGAAGCTTGCAATTGTGAGTCCTGTGTGCCTATATTGAACTGTTTGGTGAAAAAGACTATTTGCTGCATTTGGCGCCAAATACCGCCATTTTGCCGCCATATTGGCGCCCTGAGGCGCTGGTGAAGAAGGTGGGCGTGCATTCGTGGGCGTGTACCCCCCCTGTGGCGCGAAAGTTATGGCCGCCCTCTCAAAATTCTACTATAATGTGCGATCCTGCCCCACTGCTAAGGAAATCCGCCTCCTCTTCATCTTCTATGCAAAGAGGAGGAGACGCAAATCCCGCCTCCACGGAAGAGACCAGATTGTTCCTGATGGAAACTACAGTCTGGCCTGGGACGAGATGGCGGAAGGACAGGAGAATCTGTGCGGAGGAGCGGAGGCGTACAAACCCTGCTCACCGGAGGATTTACTGCCTGTGCCGGAGCTGTCCCCAGATCGGAACACTGACCCCGCTATGCTGGAGCTGCAGAAAGAGAATGCGGTGCTCAGAAGATTAATCCAGCGTCATGCAGACATGCAGGAGACAGAGAGACGCTGGCGTGCCCAGACACAGCGGCTGCTGTGGGACGCAGTGCTCTCTCCCACAAGCATAACGCCGTCACCTGATTTTCCAACGTCTCTACTAAAGAAGGCTGAAAAGAAACCGGAGGCTGCCCCCAAAAGTGCTGTACCTGATCCCACCGATGCGGAGGTGGAGGAGAAGGAGGCTGAGGAGGCCCTGCCCGTTCCGGAGTGCCAATCAGGCCAGGAGGCCGCAGCAGATTACGGTTCCCCGGTAGGAACACCGGAGGGGTCCCAGCCATCATTGCCGGAGATCGACTGGGATGAGATGGAGCGTCTGGATGATGTGACTTACGACCTCCAAACCGGAAATGCTTGGCAACACTGCGAGAAAGTGAGACAACAGCAGGAGGAAGAGAGAAGGATACAGCGAGACCGACAGGAATGGCATGAAAAGTTCTTCGCTGATAAAGAAACCGTCCGCCGAGATAAAGGTACCCGACGGGAACCGCGGCGTCAGGGGTGCGTCACAGAATTTCAACTCCGCAAGGGCTGGGGCTTTACCCGCGAGCCGGGCCTCTATGCGGGGGTCTTTGTGAGCCGCCGGGACGTAGAGTCCCACTTGCCCATCGGTCATCCTGGGAGGGATCTGATAAATGGGGACATAGTGAGCTACACGCGACACTGGGGTTTAAAGGGCTGGTATGCCCTAAACGTTTCTGTTATCCGTGACCCCGTCCCCGACGCCGGTACCGTACACAATACTGAAGCGTCCCAGTCCCAAGCTCCCACAGCATCAGGCCGTGCCCCGGCATCGCCCCCTGCATATTATCTCGACCTACGTCGCCCCCTAAATCGCAATCTGTGACCCATCCAGCATCGCAATCTGTGACTCATCCTGCATCGCAATCTGTGGCACCTACTACAGCGCAACCTGCGTTATATTCCGGAGAGGTCCCAGTGAGGTCCCTTCCAGCACAAACAAGAGAGGTTGCGACACAGACTTATATCGCAGGACATGATCTCTTTGTTATGCGATCAAAAGAACACCGCGTCGTTCCAGCCCCAGGAGTGGAAGACATTATTGAAGTTAGCAAGAAAAATGAAAGCCAGTAGGACCCAGACAGGGGTTTACTGCACCTGAAGCATGTATAAAGTTTTACAAGGAAGAAGTTTTACCAAATTGCACTTTATTAATAATATGTGTGATGTTTACATATTTATATAGAATACCCGGCTGGGTAAAGAGTTTAGAGAGTTAAGGAGTAAATGTAATGATGATTGCATAGTTTGCATAAAATACCCCGGTTGGGTAAAGCAAGTTAAAGTAAAATTGAAGAATTAATGTGAATACTTGAAATATATATATGTGTCTTTTATCATGCATGGACTGCGTGGCTGTGGACTGTGCCAGCCCAAAAACTTTCAATGTAAATAGTTTGCACTACGGTGCATCATCTTGGTTTTACACGAAACCATTACTATCTACCTCTGAAGAAAAACCCGTATGGTGGGCCTAGAGTGAGGTCTGCAGTCAGAAGTCCTGCAGCCCACCCAGGACCCACATGGGAGGTTTTTGGTGCGGGTCCTCCACGAGAATATTGTTTAGTATTATGAGAATGTTTGATACTTTTGATACTTTTGTATTTTTCTAATGTACAAATTGTAACGTTAAAGATTCCTCACCTCCCGGATGGGATGAGTTATTATGTTTATGTTTAATGCAAAACAAAAATGTTTTCTTTTTCTCTTTTACAGCCCGGGAGTGCTGTGTTTAACCAAGGGGGATGTGTGGCCCAGCTATGTCAGGCACACAAAATCCAGGAGAATGCACAGGAAGGTAACCGCAACGCTTGATATCCATTCACGTCACTCACACTTTCAGACACACCCACCAGGGGTATAAAAGGGAGTGACAGTAGCAAAGTAGGAGAGTCAGAGTTCAGTTGAGGAGGGAGAGGAGTTCAGAGCAGTCTGTTTCCTGTCTTCAGACAGTGCAGTTCAGTTTCAGTCCAGTTTGGACTTGGAGGATAAAGCTGACATTACCATCGAAAGCTACAAGTGCTTATGTTAAGAGCGGGAAGCAGGGCGAAGGGCACAGTGGAGAAGACAGAGAGAAGTGCTACAGGTATTGGATTACCTGCACTAATTCACCGGACACCGGGGTCCGAAGCGTTGCTAGTGTTTCAAGCATAGTAACAAGATAACCGGAGGCTTTCTGGACTACAGGTCGCAGAAGGTAGCCCTAAGCGTCAATACGTAACCGGAGTCAGGGAGAACGGGGACTTTGAGTCAAGCGCCAGACAAAAGTAAGGACTTAGTTCTCTCAACATCTGATAGTCAGAGACATAGAAGGCTCCACCACAATGTCGGCCGGGCTTTGCAGCTATTGAGAAAGCTGGAGATTGCAGAGTTAACTTCGCTTCATGCAAGTTTGGACTCATACATTTGAAAGAAAGGAGGCCTCTAACCTGCTCAGCGGTTACCCGAATGTGCATTCTCCACCCCAACCAGCTCCCCGGGATCTTCCTGAACCATCTACCAGTAAAGGTATGAAAAGAAGCTGCATTGTGTGTGACTGAATTCTTACTGCACCCTGCATCATCACCATAGGCTTCCAGGGACCCGTCTCACCTGTGGAGACTTACCACCCAGCTGCCCCATAACATCCCCTGTGAAGATCCTTATAGCAGCGCTGGTCCAATTGATCAGATACCACAGGTGGCGTCACGAACTACCTACAAATCCCCTGTAAATATCCCCCATTACAAGATAGCCCAGGGCCACGGACCGAGCCCCGCTGCCAGTGACAAGTCCCATAGACTTCTATCGGCTCGGTGCCGAGTACCCCATAGCCCTGGTATCCACACATGTGGTGCGAGTCATAGATATAGCTTTGCGAGGGATCATTAGTTGGGGGCATGTGAGAGATCCAGTTAGGGAGTTATAAAATAGTCAATGCAATGCAGTACCGTGGTAGGACTTTAGGTGGGGGCATTGAGCACAGCAAGTACAGTAGGGACAAATGGTTAGGGACTTTTTCAGGGAAAGATTTCCTCGTAGCAAAAGTCAGTCGGGGGTGGACCTTGCTAGAATAAGGACGTCCACGTTCTCGGGCCCTGGTAGCAGAGACAAGAAGTGTGGAAGGTACCAGCAACCTCAGAGCAGCCGGTGAAGGATTCACCGTGGGAGCGTTAGCCAGAAGTCTGTATGCTGACGTATCAGTAGTGCCAGTGGAAGATCCACTGTGGGAACGCTCAGCAGAAGTGTGCGTGCTTGAGCAGAAGTAGCGAGTGGGCCACCAGCGAGTATGCGGGCAGGATAAGCAGAAGGGGGTGGACGACCTAGTAGATGTGTATTTCTATACTGGCCTGAAGTGTCTCCAGGGAAAGAGATCTAAGTGCAGTTTTCACCGGGCTCCTCGTCCCGATAATACTTTGTGGTCCATTCTGGTGTAGTAGAAGAGAAGAAGCGAAGTTGTGAAAAATGTATTGCTGGTATCGTGTAAGACGTGCTAATGGTGTCTTGGATGTGCTGTGTCCGGAGGAAAATAAAGCAGAACTGTTTGACGTTGTACTGGACTCTGATTCTAATTATTCTGTATACTCTACAACGGGGGAAGAACACCCCAGGAATATAGAGGTAACCGCAGTGAAGAATTTAGCTGTCGCTGGTAAGTCCACCCCTCGGCTATCCTTTTACAAGAGCAAAAGGCTCATCCCTTCTCATCCAGCAACCCACAGTCACTGCTCTGGGGGCGTCAGGTCACCACACTGCACATCCCATGACGAGAGTAGGAAGAACAGGGACAGAGATGATGAGGCATTTACATTTCATTGTGCAAAATCAAAATCAAAATTGGAGTTTGGATAAACTCCATAAAATGCAAGATTGGAGATTTTTAAGGGGGTTTTCTGTTAAGAAAAAAGAAGGGACTGATCACTTGTACTGACCTAATACTTCTCAAAGCTGAGGGTTTGGTACTAGTGATGGGTTACCAGTGATAGTGATCCGAGCATGCAACTGAGTGTCTTCGGTGGGCTCGAAAATTACGTTCGGGTCCCCGCGGCTGCATGTCTCACAGCTGTTCGACAGCAGCAACACATGTGGGGATTGCCTGTTTGTTTGGCAATCAATGCATGTGTGGTGGCTGCCTAACAGCCGCAAGACATGCAGCCGCGGGGACTCGAACATATTATTCAAGCACACCAAAGTCACTTGGTTAGCACGCAAACATGCCCGGTAACACCTTATCCCAGCGCATTCGCTCATCATCACTGTTTGTTATAATTTGTTCTAACCTCAGGCTAAAATACTTAAAGGTCTTGTATTATAAATTCAGTTTAAGACATACAATAGGTAATAATTGATTTCTGATGGGATTCCCCCCGAATCCAAAGGCCAGGGATGTGAGGTGATTTATAGATAAGTGAGTACACCTGTGCCATATATTCATAGAGCAGTGGTCCCTGTTCTCACGATCAGTGGGTGTCCTATCAGTGGGGCCCTTGGAAACTAGCAAGTGATCATCAATCCAGTTGTTCTTATAAGTCAAAACTTTTAATTTTATGCCTCCAGATGATGGTAAGAGGGCTCAGTATGCAGATATTATACATTGGGGCAGTGCTTCTTCTGTAGCTAAACACCTTACAGCTAAAGGACAAACAGATCACCAGTTTGTAAATCGGGAGATTGAGGTGATCATCTGGATCACATATTGAAGAATCATATTAACCCCATCCAGACCGGGCAATTTTGTGTTTTTTCATTTTTTTCCATTTTCCTCCTCTTCTTCCTTTCGCTAACGCTAGGGAGCACCATAGCTCACCCTATTTCCTGGGTTATTTCTGAAGATGAAGATGTCGGGGACATGAACCTTGCCTTATCTCCTGAATCCACCCTCTGTCTGTACCCTTACCCCACCCAGGGATGAGGGTAGTAGTAGTGCACCTTAGTACACTAATCAAACAAACAAGGTAACATGAACAGGGGCAACGGGAAATAACAGGCAATACAAATATACTCAAATATACACTCACATGTATCAGAGGAATGCACCGAGGAGTGAAGGACGGGGAAAAACTAAACCAAGCAACGGTCACAGATAAACCCACCAAACGCCTTCTCCTATAGCCACCAACTACTGTTCTCCCAGCATAAGCTAGCTCTGACAATGTGTGTCAGTCAGGACCCAGATTATATAGGGAATAGGAGTGACTAACCATGCTCAGCTGAGAGCCCAAACTCCCAGAGCTCTCAGCATGGCCGATTAATCCCTGCACTGCCAAAAGAAATTTACACCGTTTAGAAAGAAGGTGAAGTGCTTCTTTTCAGCGCAGGAGAAGAAGTAATCAGATACTGCAATCTTCTGGCTCATCTCTGTCGTGGTAACCCTGTGACAAATTTTTTAATTCAAATAGCCATAAGAAGGCTTGCATGTCACCATTCATTTTATAATGTGATGTTCTAGAAAGTGGTAAAACTGACCTGGAGGGAATCTCCAGGTCATTACGATTACGGAGATGACAAACATGGATTGTATAGTTGTTTTTTTTTAATTTGTCGGAAAAAAAGTGAAATTTATAAAAAACATTTTTTGCTTGTGTTGTCATTTGATGAGAGGCGTAACGTTTTTAGTTTTTGTCCTAAGCTGATGTTTGATTCCATTTTGCGATAGACATGATATTTTTTTACAGTGTTGAAGAGGATCAAAAACATTAATTCTGGTGTTTAGATTTTTTTCTGATTTAGGCCATTTACCTATCAGGTTCATTAATTTTTATATTTTTATAGATCAGACTTTTACAGATGTAGCGATAACACATACAATCATAGCCGAAAGTGTTGGCACACTTGAAATTGTTCCATAAAATGAAGTATTTCTCCCTGAAAACTATTGCAATTACATGCTTTGTGAGTTCTTCATGTTCCTGTGTCTACGGTGCCCACGGAAGCAAGAAGTTTGCAACCCATAGCATTGTAACTAATTTCCCTGGAGGTGGACAGATGAAAGGTTACTACACAGGATTGTCCGGATGGTGGATAAGCAGCCGTAATCAAGTTCCAAAGAAAGTCAAGCCGTCCTGCTCAGGGTGCATCAGTGTCAGCGCAAACTGTCCATCGACATTTGAATGAAATGAAACACTGCGGCAGGAGACCCAGGAGGACCCCACTGCTGACACAGAGACATTAAAAATCTACACTGCAGTATGGCAAAATGTACATGAGTAAGCCAAAATCCTTCTGGTAAAGCGTCTTGTGAACAGATGAGACCAAAATAAAGCTATTTGTTAAAGCTCATCATTTTTCTGGTTACCGAAAACGCAATGATGAGCACAAAGAAAAGAACACAGTACCTACAGTCAAATATGGTGGAGGTTCAAAGATGTTTTTCAGTTGTTTTGCTGCCTTGACTGTGTGCAAGGTACCATGAAATCTGAAGATTACCAACGGATTTTGAGTCACACTGTGGTGCCAAGTTGCAGGAAGCTGGGTTTTCGTCCTAGGTCATGGGTCTTCCAGCAGGACAATGACCCCAAACATACTTCAAGAAGCACCCATAAATAAATAAAAACAAAGTGCTGGAGAGTTCTGAATTGGCCAGCAATGAGTCTGATCTAAATCCCATTGATCACCTGTGGAGAGATCTTAACATTACTGTTGGGAGAAGGCGTCTTCACATATGAGAGACCTGGAGCAGTTTGTAAAAGAAGAGTGGTCCAAAATTCCAGTTGAGAAATGTAGGAAGCTTGTTGATGATTATAGGAAGCGATTGATTTCAGTTATTTATTCCAAACAAATATTAAGTTGAGGGTGCCAACAATTTTGTTCGGACTATTTTTGGGGTTTGTGTAAAATTATGTCCAATTTGCCTTTTTTTTCTCTCTTTTTTTTCCCAATACACACAAAGGAAATAAACATGTGTATAGCAAAACAAGTGTAATAATTTTCTAGGAGAAATACTTCATTTTCTGGAGCAATTTCAATTGTGCCAACACTTTCTGCCATGTCTGTGTGCATATTTTATTTTTTTTGTTGTTAAATAAGAGAAAAAAAACTTGTGATTTGAACTTTTTATATTTTTTTATTCTATTTTTAAAAAATATTTTTTTCACTTTCTACTGTATTTGTTAGTCCCCTTAGGGGACTTGAACCAGCAATCATCTGATCACATGTACTACTGCTGTGTACAGTGAAAATCACAGTCTCCTACGAATGCCATGCACAGGGGTCTTCAGCTGTGTCATCATGGCAACCAATTGCCATCTCGAGATCGTGTGTCGGGCTCGCAGATGGTTGCATAGAATGATACGCACCCCTGCTAGCGCGGAGTAAATGCTCCACCAAAAGCTGAAGATGGCTAATTGTTACAGTCATCATCTGCTGGGAAAGATCCAGGCTCAACTTGTGAGCCCGCACCAAAGTCACCTGTACGTCATATGTTGGTAAGAGGTTAAGGAAGATTTACCTTTTTTGATTTCTATTTTCTTCATTTACTGTTATTCATAAATGTATCACCTAATTTATCACCTATTCACAGTATTGAGGTTCAATGTACTGTATGATCGCTGGAGGGCTGGCAACCAATGCCAAGAATAGAAGTTCCAGAGCTCCCTGTGTGAATGGAGCGGTAGTACCCATGTATGACCACCAATTCCTATAAATAGTGACAAGAACAGTGGTCGCACATGCTCACTGCTGCTTCATTCACATGGGGACCTTGAGACCTCCATTTTCATGGTAAGGAGATAGCAGAAACCATCGCATATACCCAGAAACAAAAAAATTAATACATTCAAAGATAACCAATAATCATTGTGATGGGTATATAGCTATGCAGGACAATATGGGAAAACTGCAAAAGACATGCAAAATAAACCAATTGTGGCAGCCAAAAAATCCCATAAAATCAACTTTATTGAATACAATAGATAAAAAATGCAGAAGGTGTATGATATAGGCAGGGGCAGATAAACATAATCTATCAATATGCAGAAGATATCATGGGGGAATATAATATATACCTGATTAGGTGGGACAAGACGGGACCACTACCCACCCCGACACACGTTTCGGACACTTCAGCTCCCTTCTCAGGGGGCATACAGAGAGTAACCAAAACTGCCATTTATATAATATGCACCGGAAATAGTAGCGGCAGAAAAGATCAATTTCAGCTGTGCTGCTTGTGTGCAGCAAACTGCGCACACAATATGTATAAATGCTTACCTGGCAACGCAAGACGCAAAAGGAGCCATGCGACGCCGGTCACCGCTCGCCGCTCCCGCGCCCACCACGGACGCCAACACCCGGAAACAAGTGGGGCCCCACGTGACCAGATGACGGACAGCCGAAAGAGGAAGCGCCGCACAGCGAGCAGGACAGGCGACGCATGCTCACCTGCATCAGAATGCAATACAGCCATGTATTGTACTGGCAAACAAAAGGGCATACCATATAAATTAGTGGAAACAAGGCATAAATAGTCCTAATCATATACCAAAAAACATACATCCCACAATGGGCATATAAGCCCAAATGTATACAGAAAAAACTAATTACAAAAAATAAAAAAAAATTAAAAAAATAAAAATTATAAATACAAAATACATATCACAAATAGAAAACATATAATATCAAACAACAACATAATAAACGCAAAATTCACAATTGATAAATATAATGAACATATAAACAGAAAAAAAGAAGAAAAAAAGAAAAAATCAGAAAAAATCAAGAGAAAAATCAAGAATATCAACGCAGGACATAAAATTATCATCAGTCCACGTATGTTGATGGATGTCAAAAGATGGCAGTCAACCGGCATTCTCTCCTCTTTATAGTCATCGCCAGAGTATAAATAGAATATCACAAATCTGAATAAAAATAAAATAGTTAAAACCAATAAAAAATGTGCAAACACACACCATAGATATCAACGGGCACAAATGGGGATCACAGGTAGGGAACAAAAGATAAATTCTCATTGAGACCCTTCGGATAAATTGTTTGAAGAGTCCAGATCCATTTTGTTTCGAGTTGCCCCAACCATTTGGTTAAATTACCCCCTCGAATGTTAATATTTAGCATATCAATGCCACGCGCTCTCAATAGAGTGCTATCGCATTGATGAAAATCGTAGAAATGCCGTGGCAGCGTTTTTAGGGTGGATGTGTCCGCACAAGCAGAGGCCGCCTGTATCCCCAACACATGTTCGCGAGTGCGGACTTTTAATTGTCTCGAAGTCAGTCCAACGTAAATTAGTCCACACGGTCATGTGGCGTAATACACCACATACCGTGATGTACATGTAATACGTTGTTTAATTTCAATTTTTTTAGACCATCAAAACTGAGAAACGAGACACTCCGCTTGTTAGAACTCTCCTGTTAGGTTTTTTCTATCTTGTTGGTCACATGACTTTTTTTGCCTATTTAATCCTGCTCCGCCCTTCTGGCTTTGCTGGACTTCATTGTAATTTCTACTCTTAAGCTAGCCAGGTGCTTTGTTACCTTGCTTAAATTAGTTTTGCTTGGTCTTCGGACCTCTATGTTCTATGTTGTTTGTTTATCTTTTACTGCTACAATTTCTGTTAGGAGGTGTCCATCTTTTTTCCCAGTCCCTAGTTCTTGTAGGGATCCCTCCCTCGCATCTATAGGTCTTCGTACAGACTAGCTGAGGACTTTAGCGGGTCTGGTCGCAGGATCAGGTTCCCCGTTACATCGTAGGGATCTAGCTTAGTTCTATTGTAGGGACAGATTTCCCTCTTTCCTTAGTGCTTGTAGCAGAACATAAGAGTAAGTCCAGCCCAAAAATAAAAAAATAAAAAAATTCTCTAAGGAAAGATTTCCAGTTTCCATCATGGTGTCGGTTCAGGACTTGGCTCAACGTCTGCAGGGTCTCTCTCTGGAGGTGGCCGAGCTTCAGCAACACGTGAGTAGCTGTTCTGGAGCACATTTTGTGGAGCCAAAGGTACGTTTGCCTGATTTATTTTTTGGTGAACAACAAGATTTTTTTTCTTTTAAAAATGCTTGCTTGTTGTATTTTCGTTTGAGACCCAGATCCTCTGGTGATGAATCGCAGCGCATAGGGTTCATAATGTCACTTTTGCGCAAAGAACCTCAGGAGTGGGCCTTTTCTCTGCAACCTAGTGATCCATGCTTTAGATCAGTGGATAGTTTTTTTTCTGCTTTGGGGTTATTGTATGATGATCCTGATCGTGTCTCATCAGCTGAGACAGAATTGAGACGTTTGAGGCAGGGATCAGTTAATGTGGAAAAATATTGTACTCACTTCCGACGTTGGTCTACTCAGGTGGGGTGGAACGATTCAGCTTTGAAAAGTTTGTTTCTTGGAGGGCTAGGTGAAAGGGTTAAAGATTTGCTGATTGCTTATCCCATACCTGGTAACCTGCAGGAGGTTATGCAATTAGCTATACGGGTGGATAGGAGACTGCATGCAAGGGTTAATGAGAGTAAATCCTCTGCCATGTCAGCTCCAAGTCTTGAGAGGGTCTGTACTGACTTTGGAGAGCCGATGGAGATTGGAGCGATGGCACCTCGCTCTCAGGAAAAAGACCGCAGGTTTTCTGAAGGTTTGTGCTTTTATTGCGGCAAATCCGACCATTTCATTAAGAACTGTGTGCTTCGTATGAACAAAGAAAAAAAAAAGAGGTCAGTTCCGCCCGTATAGCCTGTTTAAACACTAAGGGTGTCTTTCTTTCTGCCTCTACTGCTGCTCATTAAGAGTTAATGGAATTTTGGGATTTTGTCGATTGTGGTTCTACTCTGAATGTGATTGATGGGGGATTCTTGGAAAAACTTAAATTAAAATCCAAACCTTTGTCATCACCTATTGCTGTGGTTTCTGTTGATGGCTCTCCCTTGAAGTATGTTACTCACCAGGTCTGTGAATTTCCCCTCACTATTAATGGTGTTCACCAAGAGAATTTGGATTTGGTAGTATTGAATAATTTGCCTTCTCCGGTGATTTTGGGGTTACCCTGCTTGAAATTGCACAATCCTGTACTGGATTGGTCTACCAATGAAATTAAGTCCTGGAGCCCTAAGTGTTATGACAAGTGTTGTAACGGGCGTATTGCTGCTGTGGATAAAGGGGAACTACCTGTACCTATTCAGGATTTTTGGAAAGTTTTTTCTGATAAGGAATCGCAGGTATTGTCCTCCTCATAGAGATATGATTGTGCAATTGAATTTGTCCCTGGAGCGACTCTTCCTAAAAGTCGTTTATTTAATCTTACTATTCCTGAGAGAAAGGCTTTGGAGGAATACATACAGACAAGCTTGGCCGCCGGTCACATTAGGCCTTCCAAGTCTCCTGTGGCTGTTGGATTTTTTTTTGTTAAAAAAAAGGATGGCGGTTTACGTCCTTGTCTGGACTTTCGTGAGATTAATAAAATTACTGTACGCAATCCTTACCCACTGCCATTGATTCCTGATTTGTTTAACCAGTTAGCGGGGGCCAAGTGGTTCTCTAAAATTGATCTTCGGGGGGCATACAATTTGTTGCGCATGAAGGAGGGTGACGAATGGAAGACTGCTTTTAACACTCCTGTGGGTCATTTTGAGAATCTGGTTATGCCTTTTGATCTTACCAATGCTCCTGCATTTTTTCAGAATCTTATTAATGACATCCTTAGACCTTTGATCGGCAAAAATGTGGTTGTGTATTTGGATGACATTTTGATTTATTCGCCGGATCTGGAGTCTCATTGGCGGAGCGTTCGTGAGGTATTACAGTTATTGATTGACAATTCGCTTTTTGCTAAGCTGGAGAAATGTGAGTTCGCTGTACAGAGAATTCGTTGTTTGGGCTACATTATCTCCAGCGAAGGTTTTGAGATGGACCCGGTGAAAGTTCAAGCTGTGCAGGATTGGCCTAGGCCTATTGGTTTGAAATTGTTACAGAGGTTTTTGGGTTTCGCCAATTATTATAGAAAATTCATTAAAAACATTTTCTGTTATTGTCAAACCACTGACCGATCTCACCAGGAAAGGTGCTAACGCGGTTCAGTGGACTACTGAGGCCATTGAAGCTTTTGTGTTTCTAAAGGAGAGGTTCAGCTCTGCTCCCATCCTTATGCAGCCTGATGTGACTAAACCGTTTTTGGTTGAGGTTGATGCTTCTTCTGTGGGGGTCGGCGCGGTGTTGTCTCAGGAAAACAGGGTTGGAGTACATCCCTGTGCCTTTTTTTCAAAAAAATTTTCTGAGACTGAACTGAATTACGATATTGTTAATCGGGAATTGTTGGCGATTAATTCGCATTTGAACACTGGCGTCATCTCTTGGAAGGTGCTGAATTTGCCATTCAGGTTTTCACTGATCATAAAAATCTGATCTATCTTGATGCTGCCAAACACTTGAATGCCCGTCAGGCTAGGTGGGCACTGTTTTTCTCGCGGTTTAATTTTTCCGTTACTTACATCCCAGGTACTAAGAATGTTAAAGCCGATGCTTTGTCTCGCAGCTTTTCTCCCATGGTTGGTGCTGAGGAGGAGGAGAACATTTTACAAGAAGGGGTTGTAATTGCTGCTTTGGACTCTGTGTTGGAAGATGAGATTCTTAAAGCACAGGAGAATGCCCCATCTAACACTCCCCATGGGAGGTTGTTTGTGCCTGGGACCTTTAGGAGAGATTTGTTTGTTGAGTGTCATGAGTCTCGGTTGGCAGGTCATCCTGGAATCTCTGAGACCAAGAGACTTGTGAGTCGCAGTTTTTGGTGGCCTGGATGGCAGAAGGAAGTCATTAGGTGGGTGCGTCAATGCACTGTGTGTGCTAGATCTAAGTCTTCACATACTCCTGCTGCGGGGTTGCTTTGCCCTCTGGAGATCCCTAGTGCACCTTGGACACATTTGGCTATGGACTTTATTACTGACCTTCCCTCCTCTGAGGGTTTCACTGTCATCTGGGTGGTCGTGGACCGGTTTAGCAAGATGTGTCACTTGGTTCCTTTCATCAAACTGCCCTGCGCTAAGACCCTCGCTAAGGCCTTTGTCAAGGAAATTGTCAGACTACATGGCGTTCCTACTGACATTGTTTCTGATAGGGGACCTCAGTTCGTGGCTCATTTTTGGCGCGCCTTTTGTGACAGGTTGGGAGTTCATTTGTCGTTTTCATCCGGATATCATCCTTCCTGAGTCTAATGGCCAGACAGAAAGGAAAAACCAGGATGTTGAGCAGTTCTTGTGTTGTTTTGTGGCAGACAATCAAGAGGGGTGGTCGGAGTTTCTGCCACCTGCCGAATTTGCTCTTAACAACCATACATCCTCTTCTGCTGGTTGTTCGCATTTTTTTTGTTGTACTGGGAGACATCCGTCGTTTGGGTCATTCTCCAAATTGGTATCGGCCGTGCCTGAAGAGGAGAATTTTTCTGGTGATTTGGAGAGTTTGGACGGATGTGCTTGGTAATCTTCAGGAGGCTAACAGAAAATGTAAAAGGTACTTTGATAGGAAACGGCAAGAGGTTTTATTTGCTGTTGGTGACATGGTTTGGTTGTCCTCTAAGAATCTGCGGTTGAGGATTCCTTCTATAAAATTGGGTCCCAAGTTTGTAGGACCCTTTAAGGTGCTTCAGGTTGTTAACCAATCGGCTGTTAGGTTGGAGGTTCCTACCTCCTGGAAGATTAATCCGGTGTTTCATGTTTCTCTGTTGAAAAGAGCTTATGTGTCGGATGGAGACGCCTCTGCCACTGTTCCTCCGGTGGTGGAGGACGGGGAATATGAAATTTCCCGCATCCTAAATTCTAGACGGTATAGAGGGAGTTTGCAGTATCTCGTCGCTGGAAGGGTTTTGGACCCGAGGACAACTCATGGGTGAGGGCGGATGATGTTTTTGCGTCCAGACTTGTTAGAGCGTTTCACAAGAGGTTTCCGGGTAAGCCTGGGCCTAGGGGATCCGGAGGATCCTCTTAGAAGGGGGGGTACTGTTTGAACTCTCCTGTTAGGTTTTTTCTATCTTGTTGGTCACATGACCTTTTTTGCCTATTTAATCCTGCTCCGCCCTTCTGGCTTTGCTGGACTTCATTGTAATTTCTACTCTTAAGCTAGCCAGGTGCTTTGTTACCTTGCTCAATTAGCTTTGCTTGGTCTTTGGACCTCTATGTTCTATGTTGTTTGTTTATCTTTTACTGCTACAATTTCTGTTAGGAGGTGTCCATCTTTTTTCCCAGTCCCTAGTTCTTGTAGGGATCCCTCCCTCGCATCTATAGGTCTTCGTACAGACTAGCTGAGGACTTTAGCGGGTCTGGTCGCAGGATCAGGTTCCCCGTTACATCGTAGGGATCTAGCTTAGTTCTATTGTAGGGACAGATTTCCCTCTTTCCTTAGTGCTTGTAGCAGAACATAACACCACTCAATGTTGGGGCAGGCGACACATCTGCCGCACGGAACACATCCACCTTCCACCGGAATAGAATCCAAAAATGTGGATGTAGAATGAGAATAGTGACTGCTAACAAGCAAGTCACGCAAATTCCTCGCCCTCCGAAATGTAATCATAGGGCGATCCGGAAGAAACTTTTTTATGATGGGATCCACCATTAGAATCGGCCATGCTTTTTCGAGGGCTGCTCGCACCCGACCATGTTGGGAATGAAAAGATGTCACAAATCTTGACACATAGCAGGTTTCCGACCTACGTTCCCATAGAGGAGACTATTGCAACTGGTATATTTGGCACGATGATTAGCCTTTTTTAGGGAACGTCTGCTGTACCCCAGGGCTAAAAAAGCGAGATTTTAATTCCTCCGTTCGATTCATGAAATCCTCCTCAGTGGAGCAAATACGACGCAAACGGAGGAATTATCCCACGGGGATAGCCCTAATCATGTGCCGTGGATGGCAGGAAGATGCATGTAACAATGCATTAGTTGCTGTAGCCTTGTCCGTCTGAATAACCCCGGCACCATCCCTCCGAATGGTGACATCCAAGAAGTCCATTTTATCCTTATCGCACACCGGGGTAAGTCGTGTATTGCGATCATTATCATTCAGGGATGAGATAAATTGCAGAAGGTCGATGGAGGTGCCCTGCCAGACCAAAAAAGATGTTGTCAATGTAGCGTGCCCAAAACAGGACACGCTCAACTGACCCCAATCTGTCCCACAGAAAGAGATCCCTCTCCCACAGCCCCAGGAACAGATTGGCATAGGACGGCGCAAAGGCCGCACCCATAGCTGTACCCTGGAGATACAGGTAGAAGGATCCCTTAAACACAAAAAAGTTGTGCGTGAGGGTGAACTCCAAAAGCTCCAGGATGAGGTCCCTCAGTCCTGCAGGTAGCATGGATGTCTCAAGAAAAAATTCCACTGCCCTCAAGCCATCAGAGTGGCAAATGTTGGTATAGAGGGATTCCACATCCACGGATGCTAATAGAGTATCACCCTCTAAGCACAATCCATCGACCTTCCGCAATAAATCCCCAGTATCTTTGAGGAACGAGGGGAGATTGAACACTAGTAGCTGTAAATAATACTCTATCCATCTATTCACATGTTCGAGATAGTTCCCCCTTCCCGATACGATAGGCCTACCGGGTGGTGACTTGAGATCTTTATGGACCTTCGGTAAGAGGTACAGTGTAGCAATTGTTGGTTCCTTAATAGTGAGAGCTGAAGCCAGCTCACTGGTGATAATGCCGTCGTTAGTTGCCCTTTTAAGTATTGTGTCAAGCTTACAGCCAAATGCAGAGAGGGGATTATATGTTAACTTCCTGTAACATACAGGGTTATTAAGTTGTTTAAATGCCTCCCTCTCATACATTTGCCTGGGCCACACCACGACATTACCACCTTTGTCAGCTGGCTTAATCACTATATCCGGCAAACTTTGTAAGAATTGTAACCTAGTACGTTCCTCTCTGGTCAAATTATCATCTCCACCGAAGGTCGGAATGTTGTTAAATTCCTCAGTCACCACCCGGACGAACATATCGATACTGGGGCAGAGGTAAATGAGGGGAACTTAATGGATCTCGGACGGATGGATGGAGGGATCTTACCTCCTTCACTATGTTCAATCGCCAACTCTTCTAGTATTCTCACTGCCTCTTGTTTTCATGGACCTTAACAGTCGAAACCCCTAGCGATCATAGATTTATTCCTTATCATATCAATAAGTGATATATGTTGTTTATGGGACAGCCCATTGATGGAAATTTAGCACACCCTATAGCCCCATTGTCTATAAGCTTCCATACATATTAGATAAAGCAGTAAAACACGCTCACTTCGGCACTGTAAGGAGAAGGACCAGACCGGGTGTACCTCTTCCGTGACGGATCCGGGACGGTCGGGGCTTTCACCTATGTTGTACGGGGGAAGGCTTAAAACCCTGAACCTACCTTTGCATCAATGACAGGGGGCGCAGCTAAGCTTAAAACCCACAGCGTGCGGGAAACGGGAGACTTGGTGGGAATGTGCGCCCCGCAGAAGGACAGTTTTAGTGCTCCGTCCTCTAAGCACCGAGACGGAGCAGGCCCACATCATAGGGGCCCAGTATCCTCACTCAGAGACTGTCCACAGAGGCTCGTGAAGTGCCCGTTGGCACCCATGACTGGGAGTGACAAGATCCCCAGTCAGAGAGTAGACACGCGCATGTGGAGATGGAGAAACCAGGTGACCCTCTGTGAGCTGTGTCCCGATTCACCTGTGTACAACTGTCGAGTAACGTTAAGCTCTGGCAGTGACAAAGATTGCTCATGATCTTGCACATCAGCCCTGGACCCAGGACTCCCTTCAGGACAACGTGGACTCACCACCGCCACTGCCGGGAACCGGATCCTCTCTTCTTCAGGACCACGCCGGACCCCTCACGCGCCACGGCCTTGGCGCCACTGTTTGAACCTAGGACTCCACATACTGATGTCGTCGGACTGATAAGTTTATCGTTAATTAACTCCCCAGTCCTGTGTTATCTCACTTTGCATAATCTGTTGCATTTCTGTGTTATACTTCCCTCTCCCTGCATGGAGTATTCCCTGTTAAAGTAAATCACACACAACCCTTGATCTGCCTCCTGTCCGTTATTGCATCCTCGCACGAGTCTCTCGCATCAATACCCGGCACTGCCGCCGGCATTCGGGACCGGAGTGTGCGGCTGCATGTATTTCTATGATGCTGAACGCTCTGGTCCGAGTGCCGGCGGCAGTGCCGGGTATTGATGCGAGAGACTCGCGCGAGTTTCTCGCATCACACTCGCAAGTGTGACCTCTGCCTTGGTCTTCAATCGCCCCATCCTTTTGTTAGGCAGGGAGATAAGCCATGCAGAGGGCTCTTTCAGTGTCTCTCTCTTAGTGCAGGAGCGCTTTGCCAAGCCGAGATATGTATGGGGTAGCTGAGAGAGTGAGCTGTCGGCCGAAGGATTATCCTTCCATCAGCTATCTAGCGTGTATAGCAAGCTCTACTGTCCAGTGATTCGTAGTTCGCATTTTCAATGGAGTGCTTTATGAGTCATCATCTCAGATATGCTGGAAGAGGACAGTTAGGACTTGGCAAGTGTGATAAGGAACGTGTCAATTATTTTGATGCCTCAAAGTGGAGATGGGAGCCATTAGAAGAGATTATAATGGTTCCACCATAATAGTGCCTAGCTTTTCCACAGCCCTCCACATCGATCTATGGCCTTCAAACCAATTTTCCACCCTCTAGTTGCTATCATGCTGTTCTTCTCTCGAGGAGAGTCTTGGCCAGGTTCTCCTCACCCAGTAATGAAGAAAATTAGTTCAACCCAAACTGTGCCCTCTTTCTTCAACAACCCCACAGAAATCACACGGCATGTAGGCCTTTACATTATGTATTTTCCAAGCTCATACATGGTCTTCCCTGCACGCAAATAGACACTGTGCAAGCCACCAAGCATCATTTCAGAGATTTCTTATTTTTCTGCAGAACGCAGCAGGAAACTGAACAAAACTGTGAAAATTATGTTATTATGGGCCAGAAATAGGAACATAAACGTGCAGAGCTCCCTTTTTAAACCTGAGCCCTACCGGCAGTATGACTGATAATAGCTGTCTTGAAATATCCCCATGAATTCACACATATGATGGTTTGTGTGAAAATCTTCTATCTTCTTACAACTGGGTAATCCAGACCTGGTGCATGGAAACAAGTCTGATTTATATTTGTATGTGCACCTAGGATCTATGTTTGTGCCTCAAACACTTGTATATTGTATATTACCTGCAGTAACCACCGATCGACCAAGCCACTGCATGACCAGCTCCACCCTCGCCTACTGTATCCATTCCTCACCCATCCCTTGTAGATTGTGAGCCCTCGCGGTCAGGGTCCTCTCTCCTCCTGGACCAGTCGTGACTTGTATTGTTTAAAATTACCTTACTCGTTTTATTATGTATGCCCCACCTCACATGTAAAGCGTCATGGAATAAATGGCGCCATAATAATAAATAATAATATCGAGGTCTTTGGGTTCCTGCGGGAATATTTTTTGGTGATTGGATAGAGGTGACATTTGGGAATTCTTTACAATGTGACATGATGCTTTGTATACAGGGTGGGATGTTACACTGATAATATAATAATATATTATCATCTTATTATTAGTTATTACATGTATTGAGATAATTTAGGGCTGTTTTCACTCCTGCCCCAAAGTTATGCAATGGACTTTTTTAGTTGTAGTCCTAACACTTCCTTAACCCCTTTCCTGCACACCCAATTTTCATTTTTTTCCACTTTCACTTTCTTCTCCCCTACTTCGCAGAGCCATTATTTTTTAATTTTTCCATCAAAAGAGGCCTTTTTTTTTGCAGTACGAGCTGTAATTTTGAATGACACCATGCTTTATCATTCACTGTAGTAAAAAAAAACGGGGAAAAATTCCAAGTGCAATGAAAAAAATTGTGGAAAAAAAGCAATTCTGCTATGTTTTTTTTAAGGTTCTGTTTTTAATGCATGCAGTCTGTAGTAAAAATGACTCTGAATCATGATTCTCCAAGTCAGCACGATTATGGCCATTATTACCAAATGTAATGGATTTTTTTTTCATTTTAGTGAAAAAAAAATTGTAAAAAAAATTGGGTTTGCGTCACAATTTTCCGAGACTCGTAACATTTCTATTCTTCCATCGAATGAGCTGGGTGAGAATTTTTTGATTGTGTGACAAGTTGATAGTTTTATTGATACTAACTTGGTGAAGATATAACTTTATTCATTTGTTTTTATTTTTTTTTTAGAGAAGAGTATACTAATGATCAAAAAAACACAATACTGGTGCATTGATTTTTTTTTATCGTTATCATTTACAGGTTAATTAATTTTACATTTTGATAGATTGAACTTTTATGAACACGGCGATACCAAATATTTGTATTTAATTATTTTAATGGGGGAAAAGGTTTTTTTTTGCTTATATTTTTTAATTTTTCTTTAATTTTTTTTTTATTATTTACCTTATATTTTTAGTTGCCTCAGGAGGCTTAACCCTGACAGCATTGCTTGTACTATATATTGCAATACCACCATTTATCTGAGCTTCAAAGGAGGACCCAGATGACAGTAGGCCGCGTCTCGGGGTGCTAATGGGAGCCAGTATTTGCGAGAATTGGCACAAGTTCCATTTAAATGTCGTTGGCAGAGATTAACAGCAGCAGTGAAATAGTTAACAGCCGCGTCAGCAGCTATTTTAAAGACAGATGCTGGCGATTAAATATGGCCAGTATCTGCCACGTGGAAAGCTCAAACATGGGACTCCTACTCCATACAAAGAAGACAAAGATATTGACTACTGCCAGGTACAAAGGGAAAACATTTGCGATGGAAAGCTACAAATTGGAAGTTGTAAAGGACTTCAACCCACTCTGATCAATGATAACTAGACTAGCTATGGACAAATCAACAATGAAGTCACTTTGCAAGGTCTTCAAATTGAAGAACATTTCACTGGTGATGAGAAAAAATGGCTTGTACATAGTTTGGTATTTTCTGTAGTAACATATGGATGCGAAACCCGGGCGATAAAGAAACGAGACAGAAGAAGAATTGACGCTTTTGAAATGTGGTGCTGTTATCAATACCATGGATGGCAAGAAGAACCAACAAATCAACTTGGAACAAATCAAGCCAGACATGTCACTCGAAGCAAGAATCACCAAGCTGCGATTTGCCTACTCTGGACACATCTTACAAAGAGAGCGATCACTGGAGAAGGACATCATGGCTGGAAGAATACAAGGAACAAGGTGAAGAGGAAGACCAGCAACCAGATGGCTTGATACTATCAAGATAACGACGGTCAAGACCCTGGTGGATCAACTAGGCTTGCACAAGATCGATCTTCCTACAGAGTGTATATCCACCAAGTCACCATGGCTTCAGATCAAGCTAATGGCCTTTAAATAACAATTAATAAAAAATCTGCCATGTGTGAAGAGAGCTCAACTCCTGAGCACCCTCCACAGATGGGAACCCACTCAGTTACGTGCAGTACAGACCAAAAGTTTGGACACACCTTCTCATTTAAAGATTTTTCTGTATTTTCATGACTATGAAAATTGTACATTCACACTGAAGGCATCAAAACTATGAATTAACACATGTGGAATTATATACTTAACAAAAAAGTGTGAAACAACTGAAAATATGTCTTATATTCTAGGTTCTTCAAAGTAGCCACCTTTTGCTTTGATGACTGCTTTGCACACTCTTGACTTTCTCTTGATGAGCTTCAAGAGGTAGTCACTGAAAATGGTCTTCCAACAATCTTGAAGGAGTTCCCAGAGATGCTTAGCACTTGTTGGCCCTTTTGCCTTCACTCTGCGGTCCAGCTCACCCCAAACCATCTCGCATATGTTCAGGTCTGGTGACTGTGGAGGCCAGGTCATCTGGTGTAGCACCCCATCACTCTCCTTCTTGGTCAAATAGCCCTTACACAGCCTGGAGGTGTGTTTGGGGTCATTGTCCTGTTGAAAAATAAATGATGGTCCAACTAAATGCAAACCGGATGGAATAGCTCTTTTCTTCTTTTCTGTAAGCTCTGTTTTGAAGCTGTGGTCGGTCTCCTAGGCACTGAGCTGTAAACAAAAGAAAGGTGTTAAAATCTCTAGAATGGCTGCAAATTTTAATAAGTTGCAAATTTCAAAAGTACTTGTTTTTTTTTACAAGCACTATCTGACAATATCTGTCAATAAAGATGAGGGGTAGACCTATTCTAAATGTGCCTGCCCTGAATGATCAGCTGATCTCCTGGGATCCTGCTTCCCTCAAGCAGCTGATTTTGGGGAGAGATGCCATGGCCATCCAGACATTCCTCATGCAGATTTTAGGTTAATTTCATGGGACAATCCCATCAAAACAGGGAATGTTGGGTGCTGTGCCTCCTTGCTGATCACACCTCAAGTGCTCCACATCTTGAGAAAGTCACGCAAGAGGACCATTTGCCCTATGGATAAAGAAAAAAGGCTGCATTTAAAGGGACTCTGAACCTAGAAATTATTTTTTAAATTAAACAAGTAATATAGTCATTCTCACTGTTTGTTAATCCATAACTATTGCTTCGGATTACCATATAGACATGAGTGTTTGCCTCCACTGAGCATTCATGTGTTTTCAATGGGGAGAGCGAAGCACAAAAAGGTTTGAGGTTTAAAGTCTAACTGCTCATCTGTTGGGAAGCCTCTATGGTCTATAAACATTAGATTGTTGGTCGATCCCATTGGTATCGTCGACTTTGACCACGTTTAACGTAATGGGTATGGGGGCTTTATGCAAGGCTGCAGCATTTTCTGTTTTATCGTCAGTTAATCTCTCAGAATGATGTAGCTGAAGGCCTGCACTCTTCATCTTTTGTCTTACTGCAGACAGATCAGAGGGGGGAGGCTCCTGCTGCAGTTTGTCGTCTCACAGCCGCATGCAGTAAAGTGAGGAACAGCAAGAAGACATAACTTCTCTCCTATCACACAAAGAATACTTGTTTATTACTCAGCTTTAATTGTTACATGACAAAATAAGGCTAGAAGAAAGGGGGAGAAAATGCTGGGGTATTTTTCAATTTTACATCTGTTTTTATATTTAGTGTTTTTGTTTTTTTAAAGAGACTAATATTTCATATCCCAGAACTGAGTAGTTGTTTTAGAACTCTACCCTATATATACATGATTTCACTTATGCATCGGCAGGTATTGTGCTACAATAGACAAGAAATTAAAAAAAAATCTAATTATTCATTATTTTTTGTTATCAGGCAATCTATTAATGATATTCCAAACATCATTTTTGTTTCAGTTCCGGGGGTGACGGGAGTCTTGATGGTGCTCATTTTATTTCTTATGTCCACAGCTTCTACAGCATCAATAAGGTAAACACAGGATATTTTTTATTTTTATTTTTTATTTATCTGCATCACTTATATATATTTATATTATGAATTTATAGTTATACATTTATATAGCTACATACATACAGCTGCTTCTCACAAAATGAGAATATCATCAAAAAGTTAATTTATTTCAGTTCTTCAATACAAAAAGTGAAACTCATATATTCTATAGAGTCATTACACACAGAGTGATCTATTCCATAGAGTCATTACACACAGAGTGATCTATTCTATAGTCATTACACACAGAGTGATCTATTCTATAGAGTCATTACACACAGAGTGATCTATTCTATAGAGTCATTACACACAGTGATCTATTCTATAGAGTCATTACACACAGAGTGATCTATTCTATAGAGTCATTACACACAGAGTGATCTATTCTATAGAGTCATTACACACAGAGTGATCTATTCTATAGAGGCATTACACACAGAGTGATCTATTCTATAGAGTCATTACACACAGAGTGATCTATTCTATAGAGTCATTACACACAGAGTGATCTATTCTATAGAGACATTACACACAGAGTGATCTATTCTATAGAGTCATTACACACAGAGTGATCTATTCTATAGAGTCATTACACACAGAGTGATCTATTCTATAGTCATTACACACAGAGTGATCTATTCTATAGAGTCATTACACACAGAGTGATCTATTCTATAGAGTCATTACACACAGAGTGATCTATTCTATAGAGTCATTACACACAGAGTGATCTATTCTATAGAGTCATTACACACAGAGTGATCTATTCTATAGAGACATTACACACAGAGTGATCTATTCTATAGAGTCATTACACACAGAGTGATCTATTCTATAGAGTCATTACACAGAGTGATCTATTCTATAGTCATTACACACAGAGTGATCTATTCTATAGAGTCATTACACACAGAGTGATCTATTCTATAGAATCATTACACACAGAGTGATCTATTCTATAGAGTCATTACACACAGAGTGATCTATTCTATAGAGACATTACACACAGAGTGATCTATTCTATAGAGTCATTACACACAGTGATCTATTCTATAGAGTCATTACACACAGAGCGATCTATTCTATAGAGTCATTACACACAGAGTGATCTATTCTATAGAGGCATTACACACAGAGTGATCTATTCTATAGAGTCATTACACACAGAGTGATCTATTCTATAGAGTCATTACACACAGAGTGATCTATTCTATAGAGACATTACACACAGAGTGATCTATTCTATAGAGTCATTACACACAGAGTGATCTATTCTATAGAGTCATTACACAGAGTGATCTATTCTATAGTCATTACACACAGAGTGATCTATTCTATAGAGTCATTACACACAGAGTGATCTATTCTATAGAGTCATTACACACAGAGTGATCTATTCTATAGAATCATTACACACAGAGTGATCTATTCTATAGATGATATAGGAAAGATGTGTATCTTCGTACCGTGTTAGCCAGTAGATAGAAAAATATTTAGACTTGAGAGTCCTCAGTGGTTGATACCTTTTAATGGCTAACTGAAAAGATGGTAACAAATTGCAAGCTTTCGAGACTACTCAGGTCTCTTCATCAGGCATAGACTAATACAACATCTGAAGAATCACATATTTATACACAAAATAGCACAGAAAAAATGCAATAGGTAGGACAAGTGACATGAAGCAGAACTGTCATTATGGCAGAGGGATTAACATAAATATGACTAGTTCATAGATAAGGAGTGAAGGTTTTATTACCCTCTGATTGGGGTCTGGTATTGTGTTGTGATGACCCTAAAAGGTCAGGGAGGCAGATTCCTTAATTGTTGTAGAACGACATAAAACTCTGGGATATATTCATCCCAGCACTAAGAGTGTCAAAGGTCATCATAAGTTTATATTCCCAGACTTTTCTATCCTTCTCAGATTTGAAGTTAGATTTTAATACAAGTAATTCCATATCTGTCATGCTATGACCGGGCATACAAAAGTGTTTGGCCACAGGTAAATCCATTCTTTTTTCTCTTATCGTGTGGCGATGAGAATTCATCCTTGTTCTCAGTTTTTGCCTGGTCTCCCCCACATACAGACCCCCAGTTGGACATTTAGTACATATAATTAGGTACACCACATTAGATGTGATGCAGCTGAAAGTACCTGGTATCTTGTAGTCCTGATGGGAGTTGGGGATCTTTATCCTGTCCGTGGTCATTATAGATGTACAGGTTTTGCATTTCTTTTGTCTGCAAGGAAAGGTTCCTGCAGCTGTTGGGGAGGACAGGGAGCTTCTGACAATGATGCTTCTTAGATTTGGGGGCTGCCTAAAACATAGTAGTGGGGGGTCTGGAAATATGGATTGTAATCGGGCATCTTTTGTAGTAAAGGTTGTAGTTTCCGTGCAGCTCCCCTTAGCATCTCCAGGCTTGGATTGTAGGTGACCACTAGAGGCACCCGGTTATTTTCTTCTTTAGCTTTGTAATGTAGCAGGTGATTCCTTGATATTCTGGTGGCTCTTGTAATTTGGTTTTCAATTGTTCTTGGATGGTAGCCCTGGTTCAAAAAAGTCTTTCTGAGGCGACCAAGGTGTACATCTATAATGACCACGGACAGGATAAAGATCCCCAACTCCCATCAGGACTACAAGATACCAGGTACTTTCAGCTGCATCACATCTAATGTGGTGTACCTAATTATATGTACTAAATGTCCAACTGGGGGTCTGTATGTGGGGGAGACCGGGCAAAAACTGAGAACAAGGATGAATTCTCATCGCCACACGATAAGAGAAAAAAGAATGGATTTACCTGTGGCCAAACACTTTTGTATGCCCGGTCATAGCATGACAGATATGGAATTACTTGTATTAAAATCTAACTTCAAATCTGAGAAGGATAGAAAAGTCTGGGAATATAAACTTATGATGACCTTTGACACTCTTAGTGCTGGGATGAATATATCCCAGAGTTTTATGTCGTTCTACAACAATTAAGGAATCTGCCTCCCTGACCTTTTAGGGTCATCACAACACAATACCAGACCCCAATCAGAGGGTAATAAAACCTTCACTCCTTATCTATGAACTAGTCATATTTATGTTAATCCCTCTGCCATAATGACAGTTCTGCTTCATGTCACTTGTCCTACCTATTGCATTTTTTCTGTGCTATTTTGTGTATAAATATGTGATTCTTCAGATGTTGTATTAGTCTATGCCTGATGAAGAGACCTGAGTAGTCTCGAAAGCTTGCAATTTGTTACCATCTTTTCAGTTAGCCATTAAAAGGTATCAACCACTGAGGACTCTCAAGTCTAAATATTTTTCTATTCTATAGAGTCATTACACACAGAGTGATCTATTCTATAGAGACATTACACACAGAGTGATCTATTCTATAGAGTCATTACACACAGTGATCTATTCTATAGAGTCATTACACACAGAGCGATCTATTCTATAGAGTCATTACACACAGAGTGATCTATTCTATAGAGTCATTACACACAGAGTGATCTATTCTATAGAGTCATTACACACAGAGTGATCTATTCTATAGAGTCATTATACACAGAGTGATCTATTTCACATGTTTATTTTGGTTAATGTTGATGATTGTGGCTTACAGCCAATGAAAACCCAAAAGTCATTATCTCAGTAAATTAGAAAAACTAACAAAAAATACCTCCAAAGAGTTTAAAAAGGTCCATTAGACTGTTTCAGTAGCTCCACAATCATGGGAAGACTGCTGACTTGACAGATCTCCAGAAGGCAGTCATTGACACCCTCCACATAGAGGGTAATCCACAAAAGGTCATTGCTATAGAAGCCGGCTGT
Organism: Oophaga sylvatica; assembly: GCA_033576555.1. Classification (NCBI taxonomy): domain Eukaryota; kingdom Metazoa; phylum Chordata; class Amphibia; order Anura; family Dendrobatidae; genus Oophaga; species Oophaga sylvatica. The sequence continues at coordinate 19,462,390 of JARQOD010000002.1, forward strand.
TCACAGAGTGCTGTATCCAAGCATATTAATGGAAAGTTGGGTGGAAGGAAAAAGTGTGGTAGAAAAAGGTGCACAAGCAACGGGTATACCCGCAGCCTTGAAAGGATTGTTAAGAAAAGGCCATTCAAAAATTTGGGTTAGATTCACAAGTAGTGGACGCTGCTGGAGTCATTGCTTCAAGAGCCACCACACACAGGCGTATCCAGGACATGAGCTACAAGTGTCACATTCCTTGTGTCAAGCCACTCATGACCAATAGACAACGCCAGAAGCGTCTTACCTGGGCCAAGGAGAAAAAGAACTGGACTGTTGTCTGTGGTCCAAGGTGTTGTTTTCAGATGAAAATAAATTTTACATTTCATTTGGAAATCAAGGTCCCAGAGTCTGGAGGAAGAGTGGAGGCCACAATCCAAGCTGCTGGAGGTCTAGTGTGAAGTTTCCACAATCAGTGATGGTTTGAGGAGCCATGTCATCTGCTGGTGTAGGTCCACTGTGTTTTATCAAGACTAAAGTCAGCACAGCCGTCTACCAGGAAATTTTAGAGCACTTCATGCTTCCCTCTGCCGACAAGCTTTTTGGAGATGGAAATGTCATTCTCCAGCAGGACTTGGCCCCTCTCCACACTGCCAAAAGCACCAATACCTGGTTTACAAACAACAGTATCACTGTGCTTGATTGGCAGCAAACTCGCCTGACCTTAACCCCATAGAGATTGTCAAGAGGAAAATGAGAGACACCAGACCCAACAATGCAGACGAGCTGAAGGCTGCTGTCAAAGCAACCTGGGCTTCCATAACCCCTCAGCAGTGCCACAGGCTGATCGCCTCCATGTCACACCTCATTGATGCAGTAATTGATGCAAAAGGAGCCCCGACCAAGTAATGAGTGCATTTACTGGTCATACATTTCAGTAGGACATTTCTCATTTTAAAATCATTTTTCCAGCTGGCATTATAAAGTATTCTAATTTACTGAGATAATGACTTTTGGGTTTTCATTGGCTGTAAGCCACAATCATCAACATTAACAGAAATAACACGTGAAATAGATCACTCTGTGTTATGACTCTATATAATAGATGAGTTTCACTTTTTGTATTGAAGAACTGAAATAAATTAACTTTTTGATGATATTCTAATTTTGTGAGAAGCACCTGTATATATGTGGAAATATAAATGTATAACTATAAATCCATAATATAAATATATATAAACGATGCAGATAAATAAATATGTATAAGGAATATATATATTTCACCTTTTAAAGAGATTTCCAGAAGAAAAGATTAGCTTGAAAAGAAAAAAAAGTCTTGTGAAATATTGAAATATTGAAATTTCCACCAATTACTGCATTTATTGGGATGAATTTGGTGCCATATTATGAAAAAAAAACATCTGGATGATAAGAAACTAGGGCTGTGGAGTCGGAGTCGGAGTCAGTATAAAATGAACCAACTTCAACTCCTAAAATATATAATACATTGGGTACAGTAGTACAATGCAGGATGTGCTGTAAATGTTTTCATAATAATTTGGGAAAGTTATGAAATGTCCTATAAATATCTGTTCTATCCCTGATCTAAGGATCTTGGCTTTTGGTTGAGGTGAATCTGTGCTGCTCTTTATGTACATGCTCAGTAGTGAGGCAGGGCTGAGGAGTCAGAGTCGGAAGTCAGGGAAATTGGGGAGTCAGAGTCAGAGTCGGAGTTGGTGGTTTGGCTTAGCGACTCCACAGCCCTGTAAACTAGGGGTCTGTGATATATATATGTGGCCACTATATTCTTCTGTTAGAGATAATGTTCTATAATGTGACATTTGTGTACAGTTGTAAGCAATAGCTGATAAAGAGGTAACGTATGGTCCAAAATACATCTTTTTACTTGCGACCTGTCATACATCCTGAATGTACATTTTTTCCGTGGGGATTTACATTGAAATCTGCGCCATTTCTGCATCAAAATCTATGTATTGAAATGAATGTAAATTGTGGTATATTGCAAAAGGCTAAAGTATACAACAAAATGGTCATAGTGTGCTAAGAAAATCTAGTTACTGAAGGTCCTGTGCCTAGGGCGGCACCTTCCTTGTGGCGGTGTGACAGACCGTTTTCAGTCAGCTCTCTAAGTATTAGAATTTTAGATTGTTTGAAATCGTAATTATTGCACAGCTTCTTATATGATCTAACATCTAACTTTTTCCTTTTTCCCCCACAGGGCGTCTAATTTTGATATCTTCCTACACACACATAACCTGTTTTTTATATTCTATGTGCTTCTTCTGGTCCATGCCTCAGGGTAAGTGTCTGTAAAAAAGAAATCTTAGTGGTTTCAGTAAAGAGTATGATATTAAATAAAAAAGAAAACAAAAAGTTTCCAAATAGGACAGCTTTGGAGACCTGTCTAGAGTTTATCATGTCCTCTTTGAGTGAACCTTTATTCACAAATTTTACGTTTTCCAAAAATAGCGCTTGACCTTGTCAGGTCTTTGTAAGGTCAAAAACACTTTTTTTTTTTTTTTTAACAATTTAGGCTAGATGTAGAAAAGGTAGTACTGAGATGTAGTAGAGTTGATCCATTGTTGAGGAATCAGTGTAGCAGAGATGAGTTTACAATGAAGACTGAATGCAGCAGAGATGGCACAGCAGACCTTGATGTAGCAGTGCTGGAACCACGATGACTGAATAGCAGAGTTGTACAGCAGAGTTTGATGTAGCAATGCTGAAACCACGATGACCGGAAGCAGTGTTTGCAGTGCTGGTGCAGTGTAGCGTAACTACTTGAATACTCAGGCAGTGGTCTGCTGTCTGAGCCGGGTTACATGATTCTGGTGGAGGACATCATCAGAGTATGTTGGGTTGCCGCATTAGAAGAGGTTCAACTAGATGTGTACTTTGCTGAAACTGAGAGAGGTGAATAACAATTTTATTGCATATACTGCACATCACAAGAAAAAAAATCATACTGGGTATCAATACAACCAAAACTAGTGATGAGCGAGCATGTTCTTCAATGCTTGATACTTTATCAAGCATCGGGGTGCTCAGGTACGCTTGCTACTCGATCGAATATCACGGATGCTCAAGTCTCTGGCCCACATGTTTTGTGGCTGTTAGACATGCAATAAACATTGCCTGCCATACACAGTAATACCGTAGCCATGATGGCTATGGCATTACTGTGATTGGCCGGTCGCATTGAGTCATCAAGTTCTCTCTCCCCAAAATATTATAAAATTGCACCCTTTATTGCTTTTCATGTGGCTCTAAAGGGTGTTTTTAATCTTTTTAAAAAATATTAAATAAATAAGTAATTTAAAAAAGCGACGTAGGGTCATCCTTATTTTTGATAACCAGTCAAGGTAAAGCAGACACCTGGGGGCTTATATTATCAGGCAGGGAAGGTCCATGTATATTGGCCACTTTCCAGCCTAACAATACCAGCCCACAGCCTCTCCAGAATTGGCGCATCATATGAGATGCTCCAATTCTGGTATTTTGCCTGACTCTTCCCGATTTCCCTGGTGCGGTGGCAGTCATGATAATATTTTTTGGTGTTGATATTAGCTATGTAGTGTCAGCTGGCATCAAGCCCAGGGGTTAGTAATGGAGAGACGTCTAACAGACACCCCCAATAGTAACCCAGCGAGTAAGAAAAAAACAAACACAATAATATTTTATTTAAAAAAAACACTTCCCGACTCCCTGGTTCACCAATTTATTATTAAAAAAAACAATGCTGGTCTGAAGTAATCAAAGGATTCCGACACAGTCCACAAATGGCAACACAAGAGACTGTCCCATGTTAACCAATTTATTAACCCTGCAGCTTCAACGTAGTCCATGGTGTTCCCACGACATCCACCTATTCTGTAGTACAACCTGTAGAGCCTAATTCTGAGAACAAAGCTTCATAGGTCACTCCAGGTCTGTGCTCTGTGTGACCCGGCGAGAGTGGTTAGTAACAGTACTGATGTCATTACTGCTCTCGCTGGGTTTCGCGGAACACAGTCTGACCGCGAGTGACCTATGGAGCTTCGTTCTCAGAGTGAGGCTTCATAGGTTGTACAGCAGATTCGGTGGACGTTGTGGGAACGCCGTGGACAACGTTAGAGCTCCAGGGTTAATAAATTGGTGAACAAAGGACGGTCTCTTGTGTTTATTTAATTCTATGTTTTATGTCTTTAATGTTGTCACTTGTAGACTATGGGGAATCCTTGGACTACTTCCGACTAGCATGTTTTTTTATTAATAAATTGGTGAACCAGGGAGTGTTTTTTAAAATAGAATATCTACGTTTGTTTTTTTTTTCTTTTAACTTACTGGGTTAGTAATGGGGGTGTCTTATAGATGCCTCTCCATTACAAACTCCTGGGCTTGATGCCAGCTGACACTACACAGCTGACATCAAGCCCAAAAAATATTACCTTGTACGTTCCTGGGCAATTGGGAAGAGCCGGGGTAAAGTGCCAGAATTAGCACGTCTCATGTGATGCGCCAATTCTGGGGCGGCTGCGTCTTGGTATTTTTAGGCTGGGAAGGGGCCAATACCCATGGACATTCACAGCTTGATAATATCAGCACCTTGCTGTCTGCTTTACCTTGACTGGTTATCAAAAATGGGGGGGAACAAACATCATTTTTTTTAATTATTTGTTTATTTAATTTCCAACAGCAACCTGGGAGTCAGAGATGAGTCCAGGCGTCTTCCCCATGCTTTTCCCATTCCATGTGAGCGTTGTTTCCATCCATTTCAGCAACTTTCCTACCTATCCAGCCCTTTTGTTAGGATCTTCTAGAAAAATGCTCGTTATACTTGTTACTTGAGTCGAGCCCATCCGACCTGCTCAATTCCAGCATCGAGCACTCAAGTATTTTAGCGCCTGCTCATCACTAGTAATAACTTAAAGAATTCATCAGGTTATTTGGTGTGAAAAATAAACAATATATAAAATATAAACAAAAGAAAAATCTCTCAAATCACTTGTTTTCTATATTTGTGTTACTAAAAAGAGAATATAAATTGCACAATTATTTGCACAAACCTTTCAAAATTGAAGAAAAATAAGAAAATTCCTTCCGCATGAAACAAAGCCTCATGTAGCAGCCTAGGTAAAATAAAAAGAAAAAAGTTATGGCTACTTATAAAGCGGAGAATGAAAAGAAAATGCATTACGGGCATTTTCAGGCATGATCATTTCCAATTTATTATATATAATATTAAAAAGATGGCAAAATGAATAAGCCGCCAGCCCTCACTATAAAGATGTATGTACAATACATAGATTGGATTTCTAGAAGATCAATCATTCATATGAAATGTTTACAGCAGAGGATTAAGGCATCCAACGGAGTTTTCCAGAGGGGACATCTGTTCATCTAGTGTGGTTGAATTTACAATCTTGTGTGCACCGTAGCTTTAAGGGATAATCATTAATAATTAATGACTTAAAGATGTACCGAGACACAAACTCATTCATTAAACGTGGGGATAAATTAACAAATGGCCGTTTCACACTTAATCTTTTAAGTGTTGGTGGCCTAGACGCTCATCTCTGCTCCCTGAGTTCGGCACGTACCTGTGTAATGAGAAGCGAGGTTTAAGGTGATGAAGCAGAAACTTTATTATGCCAGTTTTTATCTTAAACTTTTTCTGTGCAAACTTGCTGAATAAAAGACAATAATGACTTAAATGCTATGTATCTGTAGGTCCATTATGTAGCTAAGCAAAAAATGTCAACAGAAGTGAGGGGATTAGACATAGATCTATGTTGTGAATGTGCTAGAGATGGTTTCTGAGCAGAAGCTCCCTCTGGTGGTTACAGACAGTACTGAACCTTCCAGCGAGGAATGGCAATCTGGGATCACTGACTGGACTGATATAAGGGAGGTTCCCTCCCATGATGGTCGCCTGTGATCAATTGTTCTTGTCTCAATTGTGGTTCCTGGTTCATTTGGAAGTTTGCTGGAGTCTTGCCTGCATCTGCTGCTTTCAGATAAGATATTTTCTGCTTTTATTTTTGTGCTTGCTTTTTGCATATTTTTCTGCACTTTTGTGGAGTTCAGCCGGGTCCCCTCCTGGGGCCTGAGCTCCTCACAGTTTATCTGCAGCCACTGTTATTTGTTCATTTGCTTTTTCCTGTTTTTTCAGTGGCTGCAGCTTGGTTTTGTTACACCAGAGATCTGATTTAGGTGGATGAGATCGTGTGATCTCAGGTTTTTTGGCAATCAGAAGTGTTGGTATTTTTTAGGGTATTTTGTTAGATTGCAGTCAGAATTCTTTCCTATACTTTTCTGTCTAGACAGATTGGGCCCCAGCATTTGCTCATTCTATTTTCTGTCTGTGTCCGTGCTTTCTTCTTGTCTAACTGCCATTACATGTTTGGAGGCTTCCTATTTTCTTTGGGGATCTGCTCCGGGGCAGATAGCTTTCATCTTTCTGCCTTTAGGTGTAGTTATCTCTCAGGCTGTGACGAGGCATCTAGGATCAACGTAGGAATGCTCCACGGCTACCTCTAGTTGTGTGGTTAGTTCAGGTTACTGCAATCCAATAGGTTCCAGCCTCTCTGGTGTATTACCGCTTTTGCTATTTCTCCTCAGCTACCTAAACATAACAGATCTACACTCAGTGGAAAGGAAGAAAGTATCACAGGGAGGGCAGAGAAAACAGGCTGTAGAAAAGAAGGAAAGCATATGACTGAAGAAAAGTGCATAAAAAAGAAATAAGAACAGGATAGAAGCTGTGTGATACATGAAAGCAAGTAAAAAACAGTACAGTCCAGCCTTTAAAATTTGCTAAATTTTGGCACAACGAGAAGCTGCACTAGGTTTGTGACTCACTAGTGTTGAGCATTCCGATACTGCAAATATCGGGTATCGGCCGATATTGGCTGTATCGGAATTCCGATTCCGAGTTCCGATATTTTCGTCTTATCGGATACCGGAATCGGGATTGTCACTGTCACTGTCAGTGTCCGTCGGTCGGGTCTGTCAATGTCAGTGTCCGTCGGTCGGGTCTGTCAGGAGTCAGCGGCACTTACCTGGCAGAAGATCTCCGGCGGTCACATCCCGGACTGCTTCATGGCCGCCATCTTCTTTCCCCGGCGGTCACATGCAGTTTCTCGCGATAACTGCAGTGACTGCTGGGTAATCCCGGCCGTAAAGCAGTCAGTCCGATGACGTCACCGCCGGGGAAGCAGGTAATCAGCTGTGCTGCGTCGCGATGACAGGCTCTGCCTGTCATTGCGATGTAGCACAGCTGGATCGTCGTGGGACTGTCGTTATGGACTGCGTCGGACAGGTGGTATACTGTTGGTTTGTTTTTTTTCTTTTTTTACAGGAGATCGATGGCGTCGCAGGAATGAGAGTACAATAAAAGAAATGAAAACTGTGTTGTCTCTTTTATTTCATTAAAATACTTTTTCTTGCTGTGTCTTTTTTTTATACATTTAATAACTTTGGGATTAATAATGGATCGGTGTCTTATTGACACCTCTCCATTATTAACCGGCTTATTGTCACCGTGCAATCAACGGTGACAATAACCCCTTATTACCCCGCTTGCCACCGCTACAGGGCAAGTGGGAAGAGCCGGGTAAAGTGCCACAATTGGCACATCTTTTGATGCGCCAAATGTGGGGCTGCTGTAGCCTGGTATTATCAGGCTGTTGAGGGCCAAAATCCATGGGCCTTGACAGTCTTTTAATACCAGGCCGCAGCAGTCTGCATTTTACTTGGCTGGTTAACAAAAATAGGGGGGATCCCCACGCCGTTTTTTTTTCGAGGGGATCCCCTATTTTTGTTAACCAGCCAAGCTAAGCAGACTGCTGTGGCCTGGTATTATCAGGCTTGCAAGGTCCATGGATATTGGATCCTTACCAGCCTGAAAAACCAGGCCTCAGCGGTCTGCTTCATCTGGCTGGTTAACAAAAATAGGGGGGACCCCACGCCAATTTTTTTCGAGGGGATCCCCTATTTTTGTTAATCAGCCAAGATATGCAGACTGCTGTGGCCTGGTATTATCAGGCTGGCAAGGTCCATGGATCTTGGCTCCTTAACAGCCTGAAAATCCAGGCCTCAGCGGTCTGCTTCATCTGGCTGGTTAACAAAAATAGGGGGGACCCCACGCCAATTTTTTTCGAGGGGATCCCCTATTTTTGTTAATCAGCCAAGATATGCAGACTGCTGTGGCCTGGTATTATCAGGCTGGCAAGGTCCATGGATCTTGGCTCCTTAACAGCCTGAAAATCCAGGCCTCAGCGGTCTGCTTCATCTGGCTGGTTAACAAAAATAGGGGGGACCCCACGCCAATTTTTTTCGAGGGGATCCCCTATTTTTGTTAATCAGCCAAGATATGCAGACTGCTGTGGCCTGGTATTATCAGGCTGGCAAGGTCCATGGATCTTGGCTCCTTAACAGCCTGAAAATCCAGGCCTCAGCGGTCTGCTTCATCTGGCTGGTTAACAAAAATAGGGGGGACCCCACGCCAATTTTTTTCGAGGGGATCCCCTATTTTTGTTAATCAGCCAAGATATGCAGACTGCTGTGGCCTAGTATTATCAGGCTGGCAAGGTCCATGGATCTTGGCTCCTTAACAGCCTGAAAATCCAGGCCTCAGCGGTCTGCTTCATCTGGCTGGTTAACAAAAATAGGGGGGACCCCACGCCATTTTTTTTTCGAAGGGAACCCCTATTTTTGTTAATCAGTTCCCTCTGACGTCACTGATTGTGTCCCTGGCTGACCTGAAGTGAAAGTGGAAAGCAATCAATTAAGCTTTCCACTTAAGGGCCCGTCTCACATAGCGATATCGCTACCGAGATCGCTGCTGAGTCACTAGTTTTGTGACGCAGCAGCGAGCTCACCAGCGATATCGCTGTGTGTGACATTCAGCGACGATCAGCCCCCCTGCCGGGTATCGCTGATCGTCGCTGAAATGTCAGGACCTTTTTTTGATCGCTGGTTTCCCGCTGACAGGCACACATCGCTGCGTGTGACAGGCGGGAGACCAGCGATCCGCTGGTAACCAAGGTACACAGCGGGTTTTCAGGCGCGGGGCTGTGCCTAGAAACCCGCTGTGTACCTTGGATACCAGCGCCCTGATGCAGGGAGCTGGTATCCAAGGTACACAGCGGGTTTCCAAGCGCTGCGCGGTGCCTGGAAACCCGCTGTGTACCTTGGTTACCAGCGGATCGCTGGTCTCCCGCCTGTCACACGCAGCGATGCGTGCCTGTCAGAGGGAAACCAGCGATCAAAAAAAGGTCCTGACATTTCTGCGACGATCAGCGATACCCGGCAGGGGGGCTGATCGTCGCTGAATGTCACACACAGCGATATCGCTGGTGAGCTCGCTGCTGCGTCACAAAACTAGTGACTCAGCAGCGATCTCGGTAGCGATATCGCTATGTGAGACGGGCCCTTAAGCGATGTTACCCGCAGTGTCGCTGTCCCAGATCGCTGCCTGAGCTGCCTGTTTGGCAGCTCAGCAGCGATCATGTAGCGATACACCAGCGATCCTGACAAGTGCATATCGTTGTCGGGATCGCTGGTGTATCGTTATGTGACACCCAGCCTTTACTCTCCTGTCAGGCAGGAGAGGAACTCATTCATTTGGGGTTTACTGTGAGGCTGCAGCATTAGCTGCGGTCCCTGCAGTAAACATTAACACCCTTTCTGAAGGATTACACCATGGGACCTGACTGTGCATGGGATAGGTAAGAATAATTTTGCTTTTTTATTTTATTTTTATTACAGGAAATGGTTTTAGCAGGTAAATAAAATATGGTCAAAAACTGTGTGATTATTTCATTAAACTTCTTTTTTATTAAAGTGTGTGTGTTTGATTTTTCTTTCATACAATAGGATTAATAATTGATAGTTGTCTAATTGACAGCTCTCAATTATTAACCTGGCTTAAAGTGACCTTTCAATTGCAAGGTCATTTTAACCCCTTATTAACCCATTCGCCACCGCTACAGGGCAATGGGAATAGACGGGCAAAGTGCCAGAAAGGGCAAATCAAATTAGAGATTTGCCCTTTCTGGGGTGTCTGGGGGCAGATGTTAAGTAGCCGGGGGGGCCAAAAATAATGGTCCCTCTCTGGGCTATTATTATCTGCCCCCACTCACTGGCTTTGTCTGTCTGGTTGCGAAAATAGGGCGGGAGCCCACGCATTTTTTTTCAGCAATTTTACACCTCATATATATATATATATATACATGTCATTGAATTTGTGACACATATATATATATATTTATATTTGTAGTTCATACACTTCTACATAGTATAATAGCCGCTAATTCAATTGCCGGCTTTTGTGAAAATGCAGAACCCGACATGAAATGACACTTGGTGTACATAGGGTTAACCATGTCTTTTCATGTCCTTTGCTATCTAATTTGCACAAACAATTAAATCAGACTATGTGTGCAAAATTTCACACCTGTAGGGGTTAATTAAAGGTGTAAATTCGTAGCAAAAAAGTCCGTTTTTTTTACAACGAATTTACACCTTTAATTAACCCCTACAGGTGTGAAATTTTGCACACATAGTCTGATTTAATTGTTTGTGCAAATCAGATAGCAAACTACATGAAAAGACATGGTTAACCCTATGTACACCAAGTGTCATTTCATGTCGGGTGCTTCTGTCTTTTCACTGAAGCCGGCTTTACCCGGCAATTGAATCAAAGGATATTTTACTATGTAGAAGTGTATAAACTATACATATATGTATATATATATGTCACAATGACATGTATATATATATATATATGTATTCTATGTGTGTATATTTAGTGTTTACAAGGAAAGAATGGGGTTTTTTTAGTTGCGATATTTTGTTCCCATAGACTTACATGGGACTTCCGGTATCGGTATCGGGTATCGCCGATTTTTTAGTGATATCGGCGATACCATTCCGATTCCGATACTTTAGGATATCGGAAAGTATCGCTCAACTCTATGACTCACATCATTTCCACCCTCTTCAGACAACGTGGCTGGAGCTGGGAAGGGCAGCAGTTTGGCAAACCCGGCTCGTCAAATTCCCGATGAGCATCGGTATTCCGTACGCAACAATTCTTACTACAGTCACTGACTGGAGTACGATTAGTAACGAGGCGCACATCACTTTTCAGGCACGCTGGATGGTGTCTATTAACGAATCAGGAGCATCTGACTCCATTCTTGATGAATCAAAGCCACAGTCTATATTAGGCCGGCGTCACACTCACTGTAGAAAAATACTGACCGTATTGTATGAGCATAATACGCCAAAATGTTGCCGGCACAACAATCCGTATTTCATCCGTTGTCAGGGTGCGGCTGCGTATTTTGCGCATGTAAGCATCCGTATGCAATCCGTATGGCATCCATACAGCGTTTTTTTCTCACTGCCTTGCAAAATGGACATTTAACGGTTTTTAAGCCTGAAACTCATTCACATCATCATCAGCAAGGCTATTTATTGGCATGTGGCATGGCATTAGTGCGCATCTCGTTGATCCCAAATTTCGGGCCTCTCCTGCACCAACACAATCAACATCTCCACATTGATGAGCGTAGATATCATGGCCGACTCCGTGGAGGCGTTCTTCCGGTATGTCTGGCGCTCTTTTTGAGTTAATTTGCATGTGTCAGCTTCCTCCAGCATGTGTTGCACCATTTCCTGTGAGCTGCAGAAGTGTTCTGTATTTCTCGCAAGTCACACGTCTGGTCCGTGTGTAATCCGTTGTTTTCTTGCACCCATAGACTTTCATTGGCGTACAATGGGCGTAATACGCGTACAATCGCAGCATGCTGCGGGTGTCTCACACCGTAACGTACGGCCGAGAAAAATACGCATGATCAGAGCTGCCCCATAGAGAAGTATTGGTCCGTGTGTAATGCGTGATTTTCACGCCTCTCACTCGTCCGTATTCCTCCTTAGTGTGACGCCGGCCTTACTGGGAGAAATGCAAATAATTCACATCCAGCCTATATTACTGTGAGAGACACATAGACCTCACATCCAGCCTATATTACTGGGAGAGCACTAATACCTTACAACACCTTTTATTACTGGTAGGGACTCAAAGATGATGGATACAGCTTATATTACTAGTAAAAACCTGCAGATCTCACATCCAGCTAATATTACTGGGAAAAACACACACAGCTCACATCCAGTTTAAATTATTGGAAGAGACACACAGAGCTCACACCCAGTCTATACTACTGGGAGAGACATGTACTCATCACACTGAACCTATAGCACTGAGAAAGACTCACAGACCTCACATCCAGCCTATATTACTGGTAGAGACATGCAGACCTCACACCTAGTCTACGTTACTGGGAAAAAACAAACTGAACTCACATCCAGCCTATATTACTGGGAAAGTCAAAGAGAGCTCACATCCAGCCTCTATTATTTGAATACATATCAAAAACTGATCGGCACATCCAAACATAGATCCAATGTGAACAGGTGCTAAAACCTAGAGTCACCAACTCATACACATTCAAGAATAAAAGGTAGCACACTGTAGCGCTATAGCTTGCGGACAAAAAAATATGAAAAAAGATGAAAAATGAATTGCATCACTGCCTTAGAAATATGAAAAATTGAGAAGTCTTAGCACATAAAAAGGCCAATTTATGTGTATCTGATAGCCACGTTAAGGCTCTTCTCGTATATCAGGTCCTAACTATGCCAATCCTCACTTAGAAAAGTCTGTCTGCATGGGAACATATGAATCCTCTCTCCAGACTAAAATCTACATCTCTGTGGAGGGGTAATGAACCTGTTATAATTAAAACGCCTTCGACCACCAGGTGGAGTGCTCAGGTAGAAGGTAAATGGATACGTATCAAAAACTGACCGGCACATCCAAACATAGATCCAATGTGAACAGGTGCTAAAACCTAGAGTCACCAACTCATACACATTCAAGAATAGAAGGTAGCACACTGTAGCGCTATAGCTTGCGGACAAAAAATATGAAAAAAGATGAAGAATGAATTGCATCACTGCCTTAGAAATATGAAAAATTGAGAAGTCTTAGTGCATAAAAAGGTTTTAGCACCTGTTCACATTGGATCTATGTTTGGATGTGCCGGTCAGTTTTTGATATGTATTCATTTACCTTCTGCCTGAGCACTCCACCTGGTGGTCACAGGCCTTTTTAATTATAACAGGTTCAATACCCCTCTACAGAGATGTAGATTTTAGTCTGGAGAGAGGATTCATATGTTCCCATGCAGACAGACTTTTCTAAGTGAGGATTGGCATAGTTAGGACCTGATATACGAGAAGAGTCTTAACGTGGCTATCAGGCTCACATAAATTGGCCTTTTTATGCGCTAAGACTTCTCAATTTTTCATATTTCTAAGGCAGTCATGCAATTCATTTTTCATCTTTTTTCATATTTTTTGTCCGCAAGCTATAGCGCTACAGTGTGCTACCTTTTATTCTTGAATCTATTATTTGGATAGACACACAGACCTCAATCCAGCCTATATTACCTGAAAAGGCACACAAACTACACATGCAGCCTATATTACTGGGAGGGACAAACACAGACCTCACATCCAGCCTATATTATTGGGAGAGACACACAGACCTCACATCCAGCCTATATTACTGTGAGAGACACAAAGATCTCACATCCAGACTATATTACTGTGAGAGACACACAGATCTCACATCCAGCCTATTATTACTGTGAGAGACACACAGAGCTCACATCCAGCCTATATTACTGGGAGAGACACACAGAGCTCACATCCAGCCTATATTACTGGGAGAGACACACAGACCTCACATCCAGCCTATATTACTGGGAGAGACACCCAGAGCTCACATCCAGCCTATATTACTGGGAGAGACACACAGATCTCACATCCAGCCTATATTACTGGGAGAGACACACAGACCTCACATTCAGCCTATATTACTGGGAGAGACACACAGAGCTCACATCCAGCCTATATTACTGGGAGAGACACACAGAGCTCACATCCAGCCTATATTACTCGGAGAGACACACAGAGCTCACATCCAGCCTATATTACTGGGAGAGACACACAGACCTCACATCCAGCCTATATTACTGGGAGAGACACACAGACCTCACATTCAGCCTATATTACTGGGAGAGACACACAGAGCTCACATCCAGCCTATATTACTGGGAGAGACACACAGAGCTCACATCCAGCCTATATTACTGTGAGAGACACACAGATCTCACATCCAGCCTATATTACTGTGAGAGACACACAGATCTCACATCCAGCTATATTACTGGGAGAGACACACAGACCTCACATCCAGCCTATATTACTGGGAGAGACACACAGACCTCACATCCAGCCTATATTACTGGGAGAGACACACAGACCTCACATTCAGCCTATATTACTGGGAGAGACACACAGAGCTCACATCCAGCCTATATTACTGGGAGAGACACACAGAGCTCACATCCAGCCTATATTACTGGGAGAGACACACAGAGCTCACATCCAGCCTATATTACTGGGAGAGACACACAGACCTCACATTCAGCCTATATTACTGGGAGAGACACACAGAGCTCACATCCAGCCTATATTACTGGGAGAGACACCCAGACCTCACATCCAGCCTATATTACTGGGAGAGCCATAAAGACCTCACATCCAGCCTATATTACTGTGAGAGACACCCAGAGCTCACATCCAGCCTATATTACTGGGAGAGACACACAGACCTCACATCCAGCCTATATTACTGGGAGAGACACCCAGACCTCATATCCAGCCTATATTACTGGGAGAGATACACAGACTTCACATCCAGCCTATATTACTGTGAGAGACACCCAGACCTCACATCCAGCCTATATAACTGGAGAGATACACAGACCTCACATCCAGCCTATATTACTGGGAGAGACACACAGACCTCACATCCAGCCTATATTACTGGTAGAGTCACACAGACCTTACAACCAGCCTATATTACTGGGAGAGACACCCAGACCTCACATCCAGCCTATATTACTGGGAGAGACACCCAGACCTCACATCCAGCCTATATTACTGGGAGAGACAACAGACCTCACACCAGCCTATATTACTGGAGAGACACCCAGACTTTACATCCAGCCTATATTACTGGAGAGACAGACAGACCTCACATCCAGCCTATATTACTGGAGAGAACACAGACCTCATATCCAGCCTATATTACTGGGAGAGAACACAGACCTCACATCCAGCCTATATTACTGTGAGAGACACCCAGACCTCACATCCAGCCTATATACTGGGAGAGATACACAGACCTCACACCAGCCTATATTACTGGGAGAGACACACAGACCTCACATCCAGCCTATATTACTGGTAGAGTCACACAGACCTCACAACCAGCCTATATTACTGGGAGAGACACCCAGACCTCATATCCAGCCTATATTACTGGGAGAGATACACAGACCTCACATCCAGCCTATATTACTGGAGAGACACCAGACCTCACATCAGCCTATATAACTGGAGAGAACACAGACCTCACATCCAGCCTATATTACTGGGAGAGACACACATACCTCACATCCAGCCTATATTACTGGGAGAGATACACAGACCTCACACCAGCCTATATTACTGGGAGAGACACCCAGACCTCACATCCAGCCTATATTACTGGGAGAGACACCAGACCTCACATCCAGCCTATATTACTGGAGAGACACCCAGACCTCAATCCAGCCTATATTACTGGGAGAGATACACAGACTCACATTCAGCCTATATTACTGTGAAGAGACACCCAGCCTCACATCCAGCCTATATTACTGGGAGAGATACACAGACCTCACATCCAGCCTATATTACTGGGAGAGACACACAGACCTCACATCCAGCCTATATTACTGGAGAGTACACACAGACCTCACAACCAGCCTATATTACTGGGAGAGACACCCAGACCTCACATCCAGCCTATATTACTGGAGAGACACACAGACCTCACATCCAGCCTATATTACTGGGAGAGACACACAGACTCACATCCAGCCTATATTACTGGAGAGAACACACAGACCTCACATCCAGCCTATATTACTGGGAGAGACACACAGACCTCACATCCAGCCTATATTACTGGGAGAGAACACAGACCTCACATCCAGCCTATATTACTGGGAGAGACACAGACCTCACATCCAGCCTATATTACTGGGAGAGACACAGAGCTCACATCCAGCCTATATTACTGGAGAGACACACAGACCTCACATCCAGCCTATATTACTGGGAGAGACACACAGACCTCACATCCAGCCTATATTACTGGAGAGAACACAGAGCTCACATCCAGCCTATATTACTGGAAGAGACACACAAGACCTCACATCCAGCCTATATTACTGGGAGAGACTACAGACTCACATCCAGCCTATATTACTGGAGAGATCACACAGACCTCACATCCAGCCTATATTACTGGAGAGACACAGACTCACATCCAGCCTATATTACTGGGAGAGACACCAGACTTCACATCCAGCCTATATTACTGGAGAGACACACAGAGCCTCACATCCAGCCTATATTACTGGAGAGCACACAGACCTCACAATCCAGCCTATATTACTGTGAGAGACACCAGACCTCACATCCAGCCTATATTACTGGGAGAGACACACAGACCTCACATCCAGCCTATATTACTGGGAGAGACAACAGACCTCACGTCCAGCCTATATTACTGGAGAGGAACACCAGACCTCACATCACAGCTTATATTATGGAGAGACACACAGACCTCACATTCAGCCTATATTACTGTGAAGACACCCAGCCTCACATCCAGCCTATATTACTGGGAGAGAACACAGACCTCACATCCAGCCTATATTACTGGAGAGACACACAGACCTCACATCCAGCCTATATTACTGGGAGAGACACACAGACCTCACATCCAGCCTATATTACTGGGAGAGACACACAGACCTCACATCCAGCCTATATTACTGGGAGAAGACTACACACCTTACTGAAACACCATCACATCAGCCTATATTACTGGGAGAGAACACAGACTCACATCCAGCCTATATTACTGGAGAGATACACAGACCTCACATCCAGCCTATATTACTGGGAGAGACACACAGACCTCACATCCAGCCTATATTACTGGGAGGACACCAGAGCCTCACATCCAGCCTATATTACTTGGAGAGAACACAGACCTCACATCCAGCCTACATTACTGGGAGAGACACACAGACCTCACATCCAGCCTATATTACTGGGAGAGACACCAGACCTCACATCCAGCCTATATTACTGGGAGAGACACAGACCTCACATCCAGCCTATATTACTTGGAGAGAACACAGACCTCACATCCAGCCTATATTACTGGAGAGACACACAGACCTCACATCCAGCCTATATTACTGGGAGAGACACAGAGCTCACATCCAGCCTATATTACTGGAGAGATACACAGACCTCACATCCAGCCTATATTACTGGAGAGAACAGAGCTCACATCCAGCCTATATTACTTGGAGAGATACACAGACCTCACATCCAGCCTATATTACTCGGAGAGACACACAGACCTCACATCCAGCCTATATTACTGGGAGAGACACAGAGCTCACATCCAGCCTATATTACTCGGAGAGATACACAGACCTCACATCCAGCCTATATTACTGGGAGAGACACACAGACCTCACATCCAGCCTACTCTATTATTGGAAGAGACAACAGACCTCAATCCAGTCTAATATGAGAGAGAGAGAGACACCAGCCTATCTTAACCGATACTCCAAATAGCCTGAAGACACGACTCCTATCTCAGCCTATATTACTGGGAGACACGACTCACATCCAGCCTATTATTACTTGGAGAGAACACAGAGCTCACATCCAGCCTATATTACTGGGAGAGACACACAGAGCTCACATCCAACCTATATTACTGTGAGAGACACCAGACCTCACATCCAGCCTATATTACTGGGAGAGCAGACACACCAGCTTTACAACCAGGCCCAGTATATTACTGTGAGAGACACACAGAGCTACATCCAGCCTATATTACTGGTAGAGTCACACAGACCTCACAACCAGCCTATATTACTGTGAGAGACACCAGACCTCACATCAGCCTATATTACTGGAGAGACACACAGACTTCACATCCAGCCTATATTACTGTGAGAGACACCATACCTCACATCCAGCCTATATTACTGGGAGAGACACACAGACCTCACATCCAGCCTATATTACTGGGAGAGACACCCAGACCTCACGTCCAGCCTATATTACTTGGAGAGACACCAGACCTCACATCCAGCTTATATTACTGGGAGAGACACACAGACCTCACATTCAGCCTATATTACTGTGAAAGACACCCAGCCTCACATCCAGCCTATATTACTGGAGAGATACACAGACCTCACTTCCAGCCTATATTACTGGGAGAGACACACAGACCTCACATCCAGCCTATATTACTGGGAGAGACACACAGACCTCACATCCAGCCTATATTACTGGGAGAGACACCAGACCTCACATCCAGCCTATATTACTGGGAGAGACACACAAACCTCACATCCAGCCTATATCACTAGGAGAGACACAGAGCTCACATCCAGCCTATATTACTTGGAGAGATACACAGACCTCACATCCAGCCTATATTACTGGGAGAGACACACAGACCTCACATCCAGCCTATATTACTGGGAGAGACACAGAGCTCACATCCAGCCTATATTACTTGGAGAGATACACAGACCTCACATCCAGCCTACATTACTGGGAGAGACACACAGACCTCACATCCAGCCTATATTACTGGGAGAGACACACAGACCTCACATCCAGCCTATATTACTGGGAGAGACACAGAGCTCACATCCAGCCTATATTACTTGGAGAGATACACAGACCTCACATCCAGCCTATATTACTCGGAGAGACACACAGACCTCACATCCAGCCTATATTACTGGGAGAGACACAGAGCTCACATCCAGCCAATATTACTTGGAGAGATACACTGACCTCACATCCAGCCTATATTACTGGGAGAGACACAGAGCTCACATCCAGCCTATATTACTTGGAGAGATACACAGACCTCACATCCAGCCTATATTACTCGGAGAGACACACAGACCTCACATCCAGCCTATATTACTTGGGAGAGACACACAGACCTCACATCCAGCCTACTCTATTTTATTGAAAGAGACAAACAGACCTCATATCAAGTCTAAATGAGAGAGAGAGAGAGACACAGAGCTTAACCCGTTTTCTCCAAATGCACTAGTAGCCTTGGTCTATCTCAGATGTATGACTGGTCAAAGTTATAATCATTTCAGGTAGTTTTTGCAAATTAGTAACAGTAAGATTTCATCTAGAGGAGCTCCATGACAGTTAACAGACAGAGCCTTTTTCTGTTGAGGGTGTATGAGATTGTTAAGGTGGACTAATAGAGTATCAGAAAAGATAGAATAATGCAATTATATATTTCCAATTTTTCAATTTTTTGTAGATTCAAATATGAAAAAAGTTTGTATCAATTCCAGTATGTTGCCTGTAAGATTTCATTTTTTTCTTTTTCAAATCAGAACCTGAGCGTCAACTTTCTGATTACGCAGCAAACTTTTATAAGACATTTAAAACCCAAAACACTTGTTCTTTAATCACCCCAATTACCAGCAATTCAAGCCCTCTTGAATTCAAGTTAATTAGCACTTGAGCATACTGATCCTAGCCCTCATCCATCTTTATTTCTTTTCTAGAGGTGTGCTAAAATATCAGACTAATTTAGAAGAACATCCTCCCGGCTGCCTCCAGCTAAACAGGACCATGAAGTATTACGCTCCACTTGCTGAGCTTAATGGAGAGGCATATTTGCTGAATACAGAAAAAATGGCCCCAAACTCCTTAAAAACACATGGAGAACTTTTAATTAACAATAGCACACTTAGGATATGTACCAAGGACCCCGAATTCCAATCCCATCTCCCAGAGGTAAGTGCGTTGGTAATATTCATCTTATGCCCTGCTAGGAGATCATCCTGATTAATACAGCAATATAAGATCATCTTTGTTTAAAGGGACCTTTCACTAGAATGGTTAATGTAAACCATGTGCCACAGGATAGGGTTAGGCAAGAAGGTGGATCCAGGCAACTATCGTCCGGTAAGCCTGGGATCAGTAGTGTGCAAAGTGTTTGAGGGCATTATAACAGATGACCTGCAGAGATATATTGTAATAATAATATCTTTATTTTTATATAGCGCTTACAAATTCCGCAGCGCTTTACAGTTTGCCCACATTATCATCGCTGTCCCCGATGGGGCTCACATTCTACATTCCCTATCACTATGTCTTTGGAGTGTGGGAGGAAACCCACGCAAACACAGGGAGAACATACAAACTCCTTGCAGATGTTGTCCTTGGTGGGGTTTGAACCCAGGACTCCAACACTGCAAGGGACTAAATTTTAGAATTGTGCAAAATCTTAGCAACCATTTCAGAGGTTTCAATTGTAAAGTTTGAGGAATTGAGGAGAAAGTATCCATTCTGATCATATACGTAATTGTTCTATGCACATGGCTACATGTTAAATAATTCTGCACAATTCTAATAATCAGAATAATTTCTGTTTTGTTCTTTCTGAACTATTTTAAATTGAACTGACTTTCCACTCTGGAGGTCAAAATGTTAATTTGAGAGGTTAAGAGACACGTTTTTACAATCAGATATCCGAAATGAGGTCTTTTCCACCACTTCACATGATGTTTCATGTCTCTTTACATTTAAGAAGAGATTAGGTGAAGAATTTATGGTTTTATTAAATTGGCAAAACTTTTTAATTAGGGAAGTTAAAGAAGAACTTTGGAGGGAAGAGTCAATATTGGACCAAATGTTGACTTACGGTAACTATTCAATTTTAAGTGACTATGTAATTGGACAATTATTAAACTTTTGGTGAATATTAACATTAACACCCAAGACTTTGACCATTAAAAACATTAATAAAAAATTTAATTTGTGAACTGAGATTGGTGAAAGCTGACCACAGATGTATGAAAAGTCCTTTGGCAATCAGCTTTCAGTCATAATCTCTTCATGAACTTGCACAATTGACTTTGCCTGTCTCAAGAATTTTTCAGTAAGGACCTAAGGATCTAAGAGGCTACCTTACTAGACACATCTTCTCTTATGGGAACCAATAAGATAAGGCATATTCCAATTGAATCAGCCAGTCCACAGACTGATGTGCCAACTAAAGATTAGCCCAGGCCAAATGTGGAGCAGCCAGAACCTGGGACCGCACTGATATAGATGAGGGAGAGATTGTTTTCACTCACAGGCATCCATCTTTATTACTTAAGAAATATCGTCACTCCTTGCGGAGATCAACATGCTAAGCATGCCGAGATGAGGAGACTTAAAGCCGCAATGCTCCTCTGGGAAATATGCTAATTATGCAAATTGTCTCTTCAGAGAGGAAGAGAGCTAGAACTCTAGTGCCACCTTTTGGAAGGTAGCAATCCTACAAGTCAATGTCGACCCTTTAACGAGCCTTATCACATGACCTAGGATAATAGCCAAACCAGAATCTCAATTTGCAGACACTGTGTTTCGGGGTTCAGCCCCTCGTCAGTGCAAAGCGGAGATCTGGTTTGGCTGTGTGAGAGGCGTCAGACCATTGTCCAAGAAATATCGTCACTCCTTGCGGAGATCAACATGCTAGCAAATTGTCTCTTCAGAGAGGAAGAGAGCTAGCATGTTGATCTCCGCAAGGAGTGACGATATTTCTTGGACAATGGTCTGACGCCTCTCACACAGCCAAACCAGATCTCCGCTTTGCACTGACGAGGTGCAAAGTGTCCTGGATACCTTGAGTGCTGTCTCTTGGCCTTCCGGCATCGCCACTTTGGTGGCTTAAGCCGGTTGCTGCTTTAGGGAGATAGCCAGGAGGATTCAGGGAGAAGATCCTTGGAGTTGTGGACGATGGGAGTCCGACTTCAATTCTCTGGGACCGGTGATAGCCGGGTCAAAAATGGATTCCGGATTGAAATCGCTGAAGATAAGAAGTTGCATTTTTCCCTGGGATATTTGGTCAACATGGTGTTTTATGACATCCTGAAGATTCGGAAGTCCGATATAATATGCCTGCAGGAGTTCAGGAGGGAAGGCAGGTATGTGCTGGTGCTATCTTCTATGGCGGCTTGCCAGAATTTGTTTACTGCCCTGAAAAATGGAGTTGCAAATCCTTTGCTGGAAGGACTTACCTTTACTGTGCTATACTCTAAGGGGGATATCCCACTTGTGGTTTTCATGCACAACCCTTTTGTTTCCCTGGAGGACATTACTTTATTTTTGAAAAGACATTGCATTTATGTTCAGTACTCCCACAGGGTCCTGAATGGAGAAGGGCTCTGGACCGGGAAGTACAAATTTTTTGTGAGATTTGGGATGGATCCCCAAGGCCCGGGAGGCATCCATTACCCCCCTCTTAATTTTTCAATTGGGAAAAATAGTGTTTTTTTGTTTTTTCAAGATGCCCCACTGTATTGCAGGAGGTGTAAAAATTTCGGGCATACCCAGGATAGTTGCAAGGACATGCCAACTTGTAGGAATTGCAATGGTTCCGGCCATATGGCAAAAGACTGCACAAATCCTGTTATGTGTAATGCTTGTGGTGAGGAGGGCCATAAGTATCGGGATTGTAAGGCCAGGATCAGTCCTAGGTCTTACGCTGAGGTCACAGGTGGGGCAGCTGCGCCCCCTGCTGCTGTTGTTGACATTCCACAGGTTACAGACCCGGATCTTATTGAGGAACCTGAAATCATGGATGCACATGAGGAGGCCCTGCCCGAAACGGAGTCTCCCAGCCCAGAGGTGGCAGGTTTGGAACTTGCTGAGGTTGAATGTGAGCTCCCTCATCAGTCTGATGTCTGTGGGGAGGTGGAGTTGGAGGGTTCTCTTGGTAATACCCCCAGTATATCTTGGTTAGCTACTGAGGAGGAGTTGACCAGTTGTGGAGATCAAGGTGACTTCACTCTTGCAAGGCCCTCTGAGGAGGAGGAGGAGCCTGGAACTTCCCGTAAAAGCCCAGAACGGATTGGGCAGACACCGGTGAAGTTTGTTTAAGTCCGGTGAGTGAACGTAGTTACCCTCAGAATGTCTTCTCTCCTGACACCAATGTTTTTTTAGGCATTCCCGCAGACGTAAACAGATTCGGGGAGTTGCAGTTCCAGATGGAAGACGAAAACGGCTGAAGAAGAAGTGGCCTGTTTGTCGTCATGTAAATAACACCATCATGTTATGGCTCCCCAAGCTGGTTGGGGCATTGCGTCCCTGAATGTCAGACAAATTAGATCTAAATCCAGGAGGGCAGTCGTCCTAGATTACATTAAACAGATGAATGCTCACATCTTTTGTCTTCAGGAATGTGGGATTGAGGACGCTCCAAGCGATAAGGACTGGCCTTACGGTCAGCATGTATGGTCTGGCTCATGTGTTAATAGGAATGATGGTGTAGGGATATTAATGGGTAACAGGTAGATTAGTTTAGATAGCTACACGGTGGTAGAGGTGGGTAGATGTATAATTGCACATGTTAGCTATAGGGGGTGGCGGGCTAGAATTATTAATGTGTACTGTCCATCAGGAAAGGATGGGAAAAAGGAGCGTCTGGCTCTTTTGGAAAAATTAAGTTTGTTTCTTCCAGGCAAAATGCCTACAGTTTTAGTTGGAGACTTTAATTGCATCACAGAAGGGAATTGTGACATAACTGGTAAAAAGTTATCCAATCTTATTTCTCATTTTTCCCTTCTAGATGCTGCTGCTCTGAAATTTGGCATCCCACCACCGCCAACATACCATGCTGATAGGGGTGGTATTGCATCCAGAATAGATAAAATGTTGTTTTCCAAAAATATGTTGTGTATGAATTTTGAACAAAATGCTGTACCTTTTTCTGATCATGAGTGTTTGAGAGGTGTGTTTAGTGCGATTGATGACCGTGTGTATGGTGGTGGGGTTTGGAAGCTGAACGTTAGGTTGTTAGAAGATGAGGATGTGATGAATGAATTAAAAATAAAGTATAAAGAGTGGAGAGTATGTAAGAGGAATTTTGCGTGTGTGCTGGAATGGTGGGACTGGGTTAAGGTGTGTTGCAAAAAGTTCTTCAAAAAATGGGGCTATAAAAAAGCTGCTATTTATCGGGAAAGATTTAATGATTTAAACAGGCGTATAGACTGGTTAAGGAAGTGTGGAGAAAGTGGGA
Source organism: Oophaga sylvatica (assembly GCA_033576555.1). NCBI lineage: Eukaryota > Metazoa > Chordata > Amphibia > Anura > Dendrobatidae > Oophaga > Oophaga sylvatica. The sequence continues at coordinate 19,486,706 of JARQOD010000002.1, forward strand.
TGGATGTGTCTGATGAGCTGGCTGAGACAAAGAGTGAACTAAAGCGTGTTATGGATGAAAAAGGGAAGGAAATCATCTATCGCACCAAAATAGAACATCTTGAGAAAGATGAAAAGTGCACAAGGTTCTTTTTTAAGAAAATGAATGGAGAAACGGTTGATTTGGATAAAGTCCTGGATAGAACGGTTTGTGTGTGTCAGGTGAGAATGTGATAAAGGAGGTGAATAGGTTCTACAGCAAGTTATATGATAAAAAATGGATTGACTCTGGTTCTTGTTTCAGAAGTGCTATGAATGGGTTAGAAATAAAAGTTGGGTAGTGAAAGAATGTGATATTTTGAATGAGGGACGTGATTATGGAATGAAGTATGAGAAAACGTGATTGAAGAGTGTTATGTTACGGTAGCTGAGGAGTGCAGGTAAAAAAGGAAATACACCAGAGCAGTTGGAATCTATGAGATTGCAGTACCCTGACTAACACCGCAACTAGAGGCAGCCGTGGAGCGTTCCTACGTTGGTCCTAGACGCCTCGTCACAGCCTGAGAAACTAACTACACCTAAAGATAGAAATAGGAAAGCTATCTGCCCCGGAGCAGAACCCCAAAGATAATAGAAAGCCCCCAAACATGTAATGGCGGTTAGACAAGAGGAAATACTGACACAGAAAGAAAATAGTATGAGCAAATGCTGGGGCCCAAACTATCTAAATAGAAAAGGATAGGAAGGGTACTTACTGCAATCTCAGAAAACCCTGAAAAACACCAACTCTACTAATTTCAAAATCACCTGAGATCACACGACCTCTACCACCTAAATTAGTTCTCTGGTGTAACAAAACAAAACAGCAGCCACTGAAAAAAACTGGAAAAAGCAAAAGTACAAAACACAGTGGCTGGACTAAACTGAGAGGGCAAAAGCCCCCGGAGGGGACCCTGAAGGCCCCCACAGAAGTGCAGGACAAAATGCAAAAATATAGCAAAAACACAAAATAAGAAATTGTCTTATCTGATAGCAGGAGATGCAGACACGACACAGCAGGCTACAAGGGAAACTGGAAAGAAGGATTCAGACCAGAACAATTGATCACCGGCAACCCTGATGGGAAAATGACTCCCTTATATAAGACCAATCAGTAACACCTGATTCCCAGTCTCACAATCCTCACTAGTACCGCTTGTAACCACCAGAGGGAGCCTCTGCTCAGAACTCATCTCAAACCCATTCACAACAGTACCCCCCCCTTGAGGAGGGGTCACCGAACCCTCATTTGAGCAACCAGGTCGGTCAGGATGAGTTCTATGATACGCACGGATAAGTCTCCTAGCATGGATGTCCGAAGCAAACACCCAATAATTGTCTTCCTGACCATAACCTCTCCATTTAACCAAATAATGGAGTCTTCGTCTAGAAAAACGAGAATCCAATATTTTCTCAACCACATACTCCAGATTGCCCTCAACCAAAACAGGGTCAGGAGGCACAGCAGCAGGAACCACTGGTCAACAAACCTCTTCAACAAGGACTTGTGGAACACGTTATAGATCTTAAATGTCCCTGGAAGAAGCAAACGAAAAGAAACAGGATTAATAATCTCCATGATCTTATAAGGTCCAATGAACCTAGGCTTAAATTTAGGAGATGCTACTCTCATAGGAATATTCTTTGAGGACAACCAGACCAAGTCCCCCACTTTAAACCGAGGACCATCAGTCCTATGCCGGTTAGCAAACCGCTGGGCCTTCTCCTGAGAGAGGGACAACCTCTCCACTACCTGGTCCCAAATCTGCTGCATACGCTCAACAACAGAGTCAACACCTGGACAGACAGAAGCCTCCGTCTGTCCTGAAGAAAATCGAGGGTGAAACCCAGAATTACAGAAAAACGGAGACATCAAAGTGGCAGAGCTAGCCCTATTATTAAGAGCAAACTCAGCCAAAGGCAAAAAAGAGACCCAGTCATCCTGATCAGCAGACACAAAGCATCTTAGATAAGTCTCCAATGTCTGGTTTGTTCTCTCAGTTTGACCATTGGTCTGAGGATGAAATGCCGAGGAGAAAGACAATTGAACACCCAGTTTAGAACAAAAAGTCCTCCAAAATCTGGAAACAAACTGGACTCCTCTGTCAGACACAATGTTCTCAGGAATGCCGTGTAAACGAACCACGTGCTGAAGGAACAACGGCACCAATTCAGAGGAGGAAGGCAACTTAGGTAATGGCACAAGATGTATCATTTTGGAAAACCTATCACAAATTACCCAGATGGTGGTCATTCTCTGAGAAACAGGAAGATCGGAAATGAAATCCATAGAGATATGGGTCCATGGTCTCTTGGGCACAGGCAATGGCATCAACAAACCACTAGAGCGAGAGCAAGGCTTGGAGCGAGAGCAAGTCCCGCAGGACTGCACAAATTCTCTGACATCGCGAGACAAGGTAAGCCACCAAAAGGACCGACTAACCAAGTCTCTGGTACCAAAAATTCCGGGATGCCCAGCCAATGCGGAACAATGAATCTCAGACATCACACTCTTTTTCCATTGGTCCGGGACAAACAATTTTCCAACAGGGCAGCGCTCGGGCCTATCCTCCTGACACCCCTCCAGAGCAAGTCTCAAATTGGGCGAGATGGCGGAAAGAACTACACCCTCCTTCAAAATAACAGAGGGATCAGATAGCTCAGGAGAGTCCGCAAGGAAACTCCTCGAGAGGGCATCCGCCTTAACATTCTTTTTGCCAGGAAGAAAGGAAACCACAAAATTAAAACGTGTGAAAAACAAGGCCCACCTGGCCTGTCTAGGATTGAGTCGCTTGACAGATTCCAGATAGACCAGATTCTTATGGTCCGTAAGGACCACCACCTGATGTTTGGCTCCCTCCAGCCAATGTCTCCACTCTTCAAAAGCCCACTTCATGGCCAATAACTCCCGATTACCCACGTCATAATTACGTTCAGTAGGAGAAAATTTTCGAGAGAAAAAGGCACAAGGTTACTTTTAGAGGTCTCTGGATCTTTTTGGGACAAAACGGCACCTGCCCCAATTTCAGAGGCATCAACCTCCACCTGAAATGGCAGAGAAACATCAGGCTGCCGTAGAACAGGAGCAGAAGTGAATCTCTGCTTAAGTTCCTGAAACGCAGAGACTGCCTCAGGAGGCCAATTCACCACATCAGAACCCTTTCTGGTCAAATCAGTTAATGGTTTAACAATAACGAGAAATTACCAATAAATTTACGATAAAAATTGGCAAAACCCCAAAAATCTCTGAAGAGCCTTTAATGAAGTAGGTTGGACCCAATCACAGATGGCCTGAACCTTGACCGGGTCCATTTCAATAACAGATGGGGACAAAATGAATCCCAGAAATGAGATCTTCTGTACGCCAAAAAGACACTTTGATCCCTTCACATACAGAGCATTCTCTCTCAAAATCTGGAATACAGTTCGAACATGTTTTACATGAGAGTCCCAGTCATTAGAAAAAATCAAGATATCATCCAAATAAACAATCAGAAACTTGTCCACAAAATCCCTGAAAATGTCATTCATGAAGGACTGGAAGACGGAAGGAGCATTAGTGAGCCCAAAGGGCATCACAAGGTACTCAAAATGCCCTTCAGGGGTGTTAAATGCCGTCTTCCATTCATCCCCGTGCTTAATGCGAATAAGGTTATACGCCCCCTGAGGTCAAGCTTGGTAAACCAAGTAGCGTTTTTCACCCTGGAAAACAGGTCAGAAATCAAGGGTAACGGGTATTGATATTTCACAGTAATATTGTTCAAGAGACGATAATCAATACACGGCCTTAATGAACCATCTTTTTTGGCCACAAAGAAAAAACTGGCACCTAAGGGTGAAGAGGATGGTCTGATATGACCCTTCTCCAATGATTCCTTGATATAAGACCGCATAGCGTCATGTTCAGGTACAGACAAGTTAAAAAGGCGACCTTTAGGGAATTTACTACCCGGCACTAATTCAATAGCGCAGTCATAGCTCCTATGGGGAGGTAAGGATGCAGATTTACTTTCGCTAAACACATCAGAAAAATCAAACAAAAAGTCAGGAACATCCTCAGCCTGGGGGGAGGCAGAAAAAACAGGAGTGTTGGTATTAACACATTGGCAGCCCCAACTGGTTACAGACACAGATTTCCAATCCAAAACAGGATTATGAGACTGTAACCAAGGGAAACCCAGCACTATAATGTCATGCAGATTATATAGAACCAAAAATTTGCAGCACTCCTGGTGATCAGGTTCAACCCTCATTATCACCTGAGTAGAAAACTGGGGTTTATTCTCAGCCAAAGGGGTAGAATCGATCCCCAGTAAAGGAATAGACTTCTGTAGGGGTATCAAGGGAAACCCACAACGTTTAGCAAAATCATAATCCATCAGGTTAATAGCTGCTCCAGAATCAACGAAAGCCTGAGCAGAAAATGAGGACAGAGAGCATATCAGAGTGACAGTTAATAAAAACTTAGTCTGAACACTACCCAAGACAACTGAGCGTGCAAAATGTCTTCCCCGCTTAGGGCAGACTGAAATAGCATGAGAGGCATCACACAGTAGAAACATAACCCATTGCGCTTTCGAAACTCATGACGCTGTGCCCCAGACACCACTCCATCACACTGCATGGGCTCAGCAGCTGGCTCACAAGGCAACACCACTCCACGCATACTTCTCCGCTCACGCAAACGTCTGTCAATTTGAATCGCTAATGACATAGAATCATTGAGACCAGAGGGGACAGGGAATCCCACCATAACATCCTTTACATTATCCGACAGACCCTTCCGGAAAAGGGCCGCCAAAGCGTCGTCATTCCACTTGGTCAGGACTGCCCACCTACGGAATCTCTGACAGTATAACTCAGCGTCATCAAGCCCCTGATTTAATGCCAACAAGGCTTTTTCAGCTTGATCAGTGACATAGGCTCATCGTACAATAACCCCAAAGCCTGAAAAAATGCATCAACATCACTCAAAACAGGATCCCCAGGTATCAGGGAAAAAGCCCAATCCTGAGGATCGCCGCGCAGGAGAGAGATGATAATTTGAACCTGCTGCGCTGCGTTTCCTGAGGACTTAGATTTTAAGGCAAGAAACAATTTACAATTATTTTTGAAATTCTGAAACTTAGCTCGATCCCCTAAAAACAAATCTGGCATGGGGATCCTAGGTTCCACAACAGGCAACCTAGCAAGATATGCAGCAATACTCTGAACCTCAGTGGCAAGCTGATCCACACGGCCAGACAACTGTGCAAACTCCATTGGGAGAAAAGATCCTCCCCAGCACCCAGAGATACAGAGGAAAAAAAAAAAAAAAAAAATGCAACAAACAGAAAAATATCTCTGACAACTTTTCTTCCTTCAAAATATTTTTTCCCTTCTGTGAGTACCATACAATTTTTATGGCCGGTGATACTGTTATGTTACGGTAGCTGAGGAGTGCAGGTAAAAAAGGAAATACACCAGAGCAGTTGGAATCTATGAGATTGCAGTACCCTGACTAACCACCGCAACTAGAGGCAGCCGTGGAGCGTTCCTACGTTGGTCCTAGACGCCTCGTCACAGCCTGAGAAACTAACTACACCTAAAGATAGAAATAGGAAAGCTATCTGCCCCGGAGCAGAACCCCAAAGATAATAGAAAGCCCCCAAACATGTAATGGCGGTTAGACAAGAGGAAATACTGACACAGAAAGAAAATAGTATGAGCAAACGCTGGGGCCCAAACTATCTAAATAGAAAAGGATAGGAAGGGTACTTACTGCAATCTCAGAAAACCCTGAAAAAACACCAACTCTACTAATTTCAAAATCACCTGAGATCACACGACCTCTACCACCTAAATTAGTTCTCTGGTGTAACAAAAAAAACAGCAGCCACTGAAAAAAACTGGAAAAAGCAAAAGTACAAAACACAGTGGCTGGACTAAACTGAGAGGGCAAAAGCCCCCGGAGGGGACCCTGAAGGCCCCCACAGAAGTGCAGGACAAAATGCAAAAATATAGCAAAAACACAAAATAAGAAATTGTCTTATCTGATAGCAGGAGATGCAGACACGACACAGCAGGCTACAAGGGAAACTGGAAAGAAGGATTCAGACCAGAACAATTGATCACCGGCAACCCTGATGGGAAAATGACTCCCTTATATAAGACCAATCAGTAACACCTGATTCCCAGTCCTCACAATCCTCACTAGTACCGCTTGTAACCACCAGAGGGAGCCTCTGCTCAGAACTCATCTCAAACCCATTCACAACAGAAGAGTGCTAAAAAGAATAAGACACCAGGGAAAGACGGATTGCCGGTAGAATTCTATGTGAAAGCATGGGATCTTCTGGGTGCTGATTTGACTGAGATATGTAGTACATGTGGGAGAATGGTAAGTTGTGTGAATCAATGAAAGAGGGGGTGGTTGTGCTTGTGTATAAGAAAGGTGAGAGAAAGTGTTTAGAGAATTGGAGACCTATAACGCTGCTGAATGCAGATTACAAAATCTATAGCAAATTGTTGGCGAATCGTATGCGTGAGGTGATTGGTAGTGTTGTGGATGAGGATCAAGTGTGTGCTGTGCCTGGGAGGAGTATGAGTGATAACTTATTGTTATTAAGGGATTTGATTGGGGACTGCATGGGAAGAAAACAGAAGTGTATGGTTCTGACAATTGATTTTGAGAAAGCGTTTGATAGGGTCTCGCATGTGTTTTTGTTTAAAGTTCTGGAGAGAATGGGATTTCCTAAAAAATTTGTGAATGGGATAATGTCTTTGTATGATTGTGTGTCAAGCGAGTTTCTTGTTAATGGATGGTTGAGTGAGAAAGTGAATATTATGTCTGGTGTAAGGCAGGGGTGTCCCATGTCCCCTGTCTTATTTGTATGTGTGATTGAACCTTTGTTGTGCTTGGTGAGACGTGATAAAGTGGTGCGAGGTTTGTTGGTACCGGGGAGTGGTGGAAAGCATGTGAAAGTTCTTGGATATATGGATGATGTTGTGGTTGTGAGTGAAAGTGTTGCGTCTATGAGTAGGGTTAAGTTGCTTTTGGAGTTTTTCTGTGGTGCGTCTGGTTTTAGAGTGAATTGGAATAAATGTAGTTTTAAATGTTTTGGGGATGATGGGGTTAAAATGGAGGGGGTTAAATGTGAGGAGGGTGCTCTCAAAGTGCTGGGAGTATTATTTAATAAGGAGCTGGAAGGTAAGGAGAGCTGGGAGGAGTGTGGATTGCGCATAGAGCGTAAGTTAAATTTTTGGCGACTGAGAGACTTGACCTTGAGTAGTAAGATTTTGGTCATAAAAGCGGTGATTCTTCCGATTCTGCTTTTTATTGCAACAGTTTTTCCACCGTCTAATAGGAAAATAAAAAGAGTGGAAAAGTTAGTTTTTACTTTTTTCTGGAGTAGTAAAATAGAAAAACTTAAGAGAGAAAGTCTTTTCAAGGCATGTCACCATGGTGGCATGGCCTTTCCAAACATTGAGATTTTTCTGGGGCTTCAGTATATCAAAACGGTAGTTATTTTGTTGAATAAAGGAAATAAAGGAGCGTATATGGCAAGTTATTCTGCTGGTTGGATGTTGTATGGCTTGTGTTGGAGAAAGAGGGATGCTAGAGTGCCTGTTGCTTTCAAGTGTCCGGTCTGGTATGAGGTGATTGAAAAGTTTGTGAGGAAGCATGATTTACTGAGTGTGCCGATGAATGATTTTAGAATGGCTAAGAAGGTGATGAAGATAATACATAAGAATGATGTGGAGAGTAATATTGTAGGTTTGAGAGGGAATGAAGTCTCGGTTGCATGGAAGAGTTTGGGAACGCATGGGATGTCTACTAGACAGAGGGACATTGTATGGATGTCCTTGCACAATATTTTGCCTGTGCGACAGGTTCAGAAGAGACGAGGTCTGACCAGAACGGATGTGTGCCCGAGAGAAGGTTGTGGTGGATGTGAGACTGTGTGGCATACTATGTGGGACTATGATTACGCGTACAGTGTGTGGAAGTGTGTAGGTGGGTTGTGTAAGGAATTAGCGGGGGTGAGTTTTATTGACTGGCGTGTTGCAATGTTTGGAATTGGTGCATGTGGTCGTGTGAAAAATAGAATCCTATGGTTAATTATGACTTGTGTGATGCAGAGTTTGTGGGATGTGAGGAATTTAGGAATTTTCAAAGAGAAGCATTTATCTGTGAATAAGGGTGTCGGGCTGATCCTTTCTAGATTATACTTGATTTATAAATTAGACAGTGAAGGCGGTGGTGGTTCTGATGCAGAGGGCGTTTGGAAATTTAAAAAATGGCAGCACTTGATCAAATATCAGTGAATTTTAGTGATGTTATTGATGTTTATGACGTCTTTTGTGTATACATTTAGTTTGTTATGCTGAATTAAATATGAACCATGATGATGAGAGTTGAAACAACGACGTTTAAGTTGATGAGCTTATATTGAGTTGTTTATAACTAACCTGAATGGTTTTAAAAAAAAAAAAAAAAAAAAAAGAAACACAGTGTCTGCAAATTGAGATTCTGGTTTGACTATTATCCTAGGTCATGTGATAAGGCTCGTTAAAGGGTCGACATTGACTTGTAGGATTGCTACCTTCCAAAAGGTGGCACTAGAGTTCTAGCTCTCTTCCTCTCTGAAGAGACAATTTGCATAATTCTTTATTACTTGTCACACTTAAAGGGTTATTCTCATGCTATGCACTTGCTATGCTATGCTAGTTACTTGAAAATAAGCAGGTTTGCAACTGACTTTCTTTTTCTATCAGCTATTGTTCTGGTGCTATAATAACTTTTGTCTTACATTGTTTAATGCTCATTGCCAAGGAGACCAATCACCATAGCCAAAGTATGAGCAGTAGTTTCCTTCCAGGCTGGGGAGTTAACTCCTGAGAACCCAGTCACCGCTCACTGGCCAATTAATTTCTATACAGAAGTTAGAAAACTCCCTCTCAGCTACTGATCCAGAGCTCATATTATCAGTCATGCAAAATCATCAGCTCCTGGTCCCTCTGTTCTGCTGTTTGTAGACCAGTTCTTCTAGTCACTGCTCACTTTCCATGTGCTTGTTCAAATGCACTGTTTTCCCTATATGCAAATACAGCAATAACAAGGAGGCTTCAGAACAAGCTACTGACAGAGTTGGATATGTTAGATCTGTCACTCAAGGAGGAATGCCCTCCCATCCAGCAACAAGGATGTGAAGAGGCTGGAGAGCTGTGTGCTCTTGAAGATATATGTTAAGAATAACATAATAAGTCTAACACCGGTATGTCTGTACCTTGTTTCCCTGGCATTACTTTGCATGTCTCTGCTTTTATCCTTTGCTCCTTTCCCCCGAACAAGCTGGGATACTATTGTCTGTTACCTGTATGGATGCTGCTCAGTTCCCGGCTCTGCTGCGTAGCCGTACATGTGTTGTGATGTCTCTGCTCCGCTGCATGACCATCCGCATGTGCGGACCCTGGCTGTCACTGTGGAAGCTATCCGCGGGTTGCGAGGTCCTCTGCAGCTGGTGCATGACTTTCCACGTGTGTTCAGGCTTTCAGCCGCTGCCAGGTGCCTTAAGCCCCTGCCTGTGCCGACTGTGCTGTATTGGTTTCTGTGTATGTTTAGGGTGCCACACCTTCCCTGATTTTATTAGGGCAGTGTGTGTGCTTAATTGCTCTCCCCAGCCTATTGCTGAGGAGCAGCTCTTATATAAAGTTCCTCCTTGCTGTTGGCGTTACCAAAGCTTTGCATTGAGTTCCTGAACCTAGCCATGTGTGTTTGTGTGTTCAGCTCCTGCTCTGATTGCGATCATTTCAGGGAGAGCTGATGCCCTTTGTCCTGTTTTGTATTTCCGCCTGCTCTGGGGGCATAGTACCCAGATCCATTTCTGTTTGTCTCCTGTATTTCTGCTTGCTCTGGTGTAATGTATGTAGTACAGTTCATATAGCGTCTTGTGCTTGGGTGCGATGAAAACACAGGAGTCACAGGTTTGATATAGAAAAGTCCTGTATTACTTCATACAAGTTGGCAGAAATAGTCACACAGTTTGCAGACACAGAAACAGGAGACACAGCAGGCCAGAGTAATCCAAGCTCAGCAATCACTCTCCAATACAGATTCAGGATCTTCTTCTCTGTTACCGTAAGTCCATGCAAACGTGGGTCTTTCAAAGAGCAGGGTTCAGAGTCCACAAGTGCTTCAGAGTTCCTCAGTAGGAATAGCTGGAGTACAAGGTCCAAGGCTTACAGGAGTCAAGTCACAGGTTCACTGCAGGCTAGATTCTGAAGCACTGATTGCTCAGCTGTGGCTGCTTAAGAAGCAAAGGAGAGAATCAGGGCGGGAACATGCAAGCTGGAAACTCCATTTTGACTGAGGGCAAGATAGCTGCAGCAAGACAGAAAGTACAATGGCTGACGAACAAACTGAGTTTCAGGAATATATACATAGAACCTTACATTACTCCCCCCTTAAGGACAACCTCCGGATGACCTCAGACCAGGCTTGTGTGGGTACCTCTGATGAAACTGACGGAGCAAGCGAGGAGCATTAACGTTATTGACCGGTTCCCATGAGTTGTCCTCCACTGGGTAGCCCTGCCATTTAATCAGATATTGTAACTGATTTCTATACAACCTGGAATCTAAAATCCTTTCCACCACAAATTCTTCCTGACCATCGACTAGCACTGGGTCAGGGCAAGGAGAGGAACGTCCAGGAAACGTATTGGGTGTCGCAGCCTTTAGTAGGGATACATGAAAGACAGGGTGGATTCTCATAGTTCTGGGCAGTTGAAGACGACAAGCAACGGCACTTATAATTTTACTGATTTTATAGGGTCCAATGTACTTATGTCCCAACTTAGACGATGGAATCCTTAACTTAAGATTTCTGGTTGACAGCCAGACCAAGTCTCCTACCTTGAAAGCTGGTGCAGGTTTACGAAATTTATCTGCTGCTTTCTTGTACCTTTCTTGAGCCGATTCCAGATTTTCCTTTAGAAGATCCATATTCTTCTGTAAAGACGTGATTCTTTCAGCCACTGCTGGTAAAGGCGTTTCTATGGGAAATCGTGGTAGAATGTTAGGATGATAACCTAGATTAGAGTAAAAAGGAGACTGTTTAGTGGAGGCACTCTGAGAGTTGTTATACGAGAACTCAGCTAATGGAAGTAGATCCACCCAATCATCCTGTAGGTGGCAGATAAAGCAGCGGAGATACTGCTCCAGGGTTTGATTGGTTCGTTCGGTCTGTCCATTAGTCTGGGGATGAAAAGCAGAAGAAAGGTTTACTTTAATGTCCAATGCTGCACAGAAATTTTGCCAAAACCTAGAAGTGAATTGCACCCCTCGATCCGAAATAACCTCATCCGGTACTCCATGTAAGCGAAACACATCTTTAATCATCAAATCTGATGTCTGTTTTGCAGTGGGTAAGCCGACACAAGGGATAAAATGAGCTGCCTTTGTTAGACGGTCAACCACCACTAGAATGGTGTTCTTCCCCTGAGAGGTTGGTAACTCCACAATGAAGTCCATAGAAATGATCCCCACGGGCGGGACGGGGTGGGAAGAGGCTGTAACAGACCAGTTGGTGAGGAGCGAGGTGTTTTGCATCTTGCACAGACCTCACATGAAGTGACATAATTCAAAACATCCTTCCTGCAAGTGGGCCACCAAAAGAAACGAGAAAGAAATTCCTGTGTCTTTAGAATTCCTCTATGCCCAGCTATCTTGGAATCGTGAATGAGTTGCAATACTCTTAATCTGACTGTTTCAGGAATATACAGACGTTGTCCCTGAATCCACACACCATTCTTAAAGACAAGACTTACGTCCCTTGGGGGTTGTGCCAAAAAGGAATCCGCATGGTATGCTTCCTTGATGTCCTTAAGTAGGTCTTGATTTGAATTACTCCTAGGAATCTAGAGTCAGGAAGAATAGTCTTAGGAGGAGTAATTGGACGTGTCTCTGCTGAGTAAATCCTAGAGAGTGCATCAGCCTTTCCATTGCGCGATCCTGGTCTATAAGAGATGATAAAATTAAATTGGTTTAAGAAAAGATTCCAGCGAGCCTGGCGAGGAGTCAGGCACTTAGCCGACCTGATAAACTCAAGGTTACGATGGTCTGTCAGGACGACTATTTGCTGTGCAGCACCCTGAAGAAGGTGTCTCCATTCTTTGAAGGCGGCAATAATGGCCAACAACTCTCTATTGCCCACATCGTAGTTCCTCTCAGCCGAAGACAACTGCTGGGAAAAGAAGGCACAGGGATGCAAGACATTCTTCTCACCTGTTCTCTGAGAGAGTATAGCTCCAACGGCACAGTCTGAAGCATCCACCTCTATTATGAAGGCAAGCTCGGGGTTGGGATGTACTAGGATAGGTGCAGTGGTAAATTTATCTTTTAGACGGGAAAATGCTTCCTGGGCTTGGGGAGTCCAGGAAAACCTAGACTCTTTCCGGGTAAGTTGAGTGATAGGTGACACTACCTCAGAGAAATTTCTAATGAAACGTCTATAGAAGTTGGCAAACCCGATGAAGCGCTGTACCTCCTTCACATTTCTAGGACTTGGCCAATCCTTGATGGCTTGGGTTTTGCTTCCATCCATACTAATTCCTTGTGTAGACAGTACATACCCCAGAAATTGAATTTCGGTCCTATGGAATTCACACTTTTCAAGTTTGATGTAAAGATGATTTTGTCTTAGACGTTCCAAGACCATTCTCACATGTCCATGATGTTCCTCTGTGGAGTTAGAAAAAATTAGAATATCATCCAAATAAATTACCACGAATGTATCTAGGAGATCCCTGAAGATGTCATTCACCAAGTGTTGGAAAGTGGCTGGGGCGGTACTCAGATCAAAAGGCATAACTAGATATTCAAAGTGTCCATAGCGTGACCTGAATGCAGTCTTCCATTCATCCCCAGGTCTAATACGGACTAAGTTATAGGCCCCACGAAGATCTAGTTTAGAAAAAATTTTGGCATGTCGCACTCTCTCCAATAACTCAGGGATTAAAGGCAATGGATAACGGTTTCTAATAGTAACCTTATTGAGTTCCCTATAGTCTACGCATGGTCTCAGAGATCCATCTTTCTTCTTTACAAAGAAGATGGGTGCACCTGCAGGAGATGAAGAGGGGCGTATGAAGCCCTTGGCTAGATTTTCATCTATGTAATCCTTTAAAGCCTTTAGCTCGGGCCCCGCCAGGGGGTAGATCTTACCAAAAGGTATCTCTGCTCCAGGCAATAATTCAATTGGACAATCATATGGACGGTGAGGAGGAAGCTGGTCAGCGTTCTTCTTGTCACATAAATCCACATAGTCCTGGTATACAGCTGGTAGTTCAGGGACTGACATGATTCCTTTAGGAACAGAGCAAGCTGAAACTTTTGGACTCGATCTGTTTCTCTGGAAAGTGTAATTCCTTGGTCTCCCAGTTAATGGTAGGATTCTGAGCCTGCAGCCATGGTAGCCCTAGAATAATGGGAAAGTGGGGAGAAGAGATAAGCATAAAGGACAGTTTCTCTTGATGATCTTTACCCATAAGAACCCTAAAGGCTCTGTTTCCTGATCCACTGGTCCAGAGGTCAGCAGGGAGCCATCCACAGTTTCCATCTGTACTGGAGTAGCCTTCTTCACTGACGTATTCCCTGTTTCAGAGCAAAGGAGACATCCATAAAATTTCCACTTGCCCCTGAGTCGATCATAGCAGAGCTAGACACCCAAGCTGAGTCAACCCAGAGTTTGATGGAAAGAAAGCAATGAGAATTGTTTTTCTTACAACTCAGCTGGGACACCGCTGAGGAAACTTGAAAAATGGCAGCGTTTACACAGTCAACGTCCTCAGAGGTAACGGAGTTTAAGTCGAGAAATCAAGATCTGTTGCTGCAGATCTCTCTGGAGCCTGAGGCTCGGACCTGACAGATCCCCTCTCGCAACACTCACAATGAATGAGTGCTGCAGTAGTCTTACGAGAACGGCTGGGGCAGTTTATAATGAAGTGCCCTGACTTACCACAATAGAAACATAGATTCTCCTTAAAACGATGTTCCTTGCGTGCATCACTAACCGTCGTTGTAAAGAGTCTACCTGCATGGGTTCAGGTTCAGGTTCCCGTGTAATCCTACTCAAAGGTTCCTTAGCTGGAGAGGAAGGTAGGAAAAGGTTAGTACGATTGCTTTCGAACCATCTCTCTTGCCTGCGTTCAGTCAGACGAGTATCAATACGGATGCAGTAGTTAATAAAGTCACCTAACGCAGTGGGAGGGTCGGCACGAGCAAGTTCATCCTTAATCAGTGGAGATAACCCCTTTCGAAAAATAATTTTTTGGCGGAACTGTCCCAGGTGGTATCAAGGGCCCATCTCCTGAAATCCAAGGCATATTCAGCTACCGAGTGCTTACCTTGGCGCAAAGCTAACATGGCTGCTTCAGCTGTTGCACCTCGATTGGGGTCATCAAACACCTGCCCCATGGCTGAAATAAAACATCAAGGTGATTCAAACAATCATCCTCAGTCTCAATCAGAGGGTTTGCCCACATTTAAGCCTTGTTGGTAAGCAACATAATTATAGTAAGCACCTTAGATCGTTCAGTGGGAAATTGTGAAGCATGTGCAGAAAAAAAAAGATTGCATTGATTAATAAATCCCCTGAATTTCTCACGTTCACCGCCAAAACGAAAAGGGGGCAACTTGGGAATCCCAGCACTCGGGGCTACGGCAGGAGCCTGGACTCGCCCCTCTAGAACCTCAATCCTGGCTCGCAAATCCTGGGTAGTCTGTCCAACCACTTGCAAATTGTGATTATTGAGGTCCTGTAGATTTGTAAAAGGGTCTTTATATTCTGCAAATCTGCAAGGATATTATCAGTCACTCCGCAAAGTTCCTTTATGCGGGCCTCCATTTTCCAGATCTTTTAAGACAGGATTACTGGAAGAAGAGGAGAGAAAAAAAAACAATAGTGTTCACCTGTGGCAACACTGCAGAGAGAAAAAAAAATTAAGGGAACTGCTCACCTGGAATGGTTGTGAGAAGTCACAACCACTATCATCACAGAAAGTTTCAACCAGACATCTGATATCCAGAGTTACAGCAGACAAAAAAGAGAAAAGAAAGGAAAAAAAAAAAACAATAGTGTTTACCTGTGGTAACACTGCAAAAAAAAAAAAACTTAAGGGAATTGCTCACCTGGAATGGTTGTGAGAAGTCACAACCACTGTCATCACAGAAAGTACAACCGGACGTCTGATATCCACAGTACAGCAGACACAGCCTTCCAGACCCAGCAGACACTAACGTTTTGGCTTCAGAATCTTGTAATGTATGTAGTACAGTTCATATAGCGTCTTGTGCTTGGGTGCGATGAAAACACAGGAGTCACAGGTTTGATATAGAAAAGTCCTGTATTACTTCATACAAGTTGGCAGAAATAGTCACACAGTTTGCAGACACAGAAACAGGAGACACAGCAGGCCAGAGTAATCCAAGCTCAGCAATCACTCTCCAATACAGATTCAGGATCTTCTTCTCTGTTACCGTAAGTCCATGCAAACGTGGGTCTTTCAAAGAGCAGGGTTCAGAGTCCACAAGTGCTTCAGAGTTCCTCAGTAGGAATAGCTGGAGTACAAGGTCCAAGGCTTACAGGAGTCAAGTCACAGGTTCACTGCAGGCTAGATTCTGAAGCACTGATTGCTCAGCTGTGGCTGCTTAAGAAGCAAAGGAGAGAATCAGGGCGGGAACATGCAAGCTGGAAACTCCATTTTGACTGAGGGCAAGATAGCTGCAGCAAGACAGAAAGTAAAATGGCTGACGAACAAACTGAGTTTCAGGAATATATACATAGAACCTTACATCTGGGAGCAGAGTACCCAGATCGTTTTTTGCTGGAGGCTGCATGTCCAGGCTCGTTCCTGTTGTGTCTTGTTTCCTGAGTCCTTGATCCTGGATCTGTTCCTGTACCTGACCCTGTCTGAACTGTGTCCTGTTTTTCCACATACACTAGGGGCAGAATACCCAGATCGCCTTTCCTGGAGGCTGCATATCCAGGCCTGTTCCTGTTGTGTCTTGTTTCCAGAATCCTTGTTCCTGGATCTGTTCCTGTACTTGACCCTGTCTGAACTGTGTCCTCTGTGTTATGTTCCTGAAGTCCCTTCCTGTCTGGAGCCATGTTCCCAGTGACTGTGAGTTTCCTGTAACTGGTGTCCTGTGACCCAACCTTGGTTAGTCTGTTAAAGATGGAGTCCGGTGTTTATGCTGAGCATCTACTATTCTGTGCCCAGCTTGCTATGTGGTGCTAGCTCCGTCCGGCTCCAGTCCAACCTGGCCATGCTTGCATCATGGTGCTTGGATTCCTTCCTAGGTCCAATGCCCGGAGCCTGATGACCTTAGTTTGGAACCTGAGGACTGCTGCCTGGTGCCTGGAGATCGTGTCCGATGTCCGGAGTCTGGTGACCGGTGTTTGGCACCCGGAGCCCAACCACCCCTGA
This sequence comes from Oophaga sylvatica, assembly GCA_033576555.1. NCBI lineage: Eukaryota > Metazoa > Chordata > Amphibia > Anura > Dendrobatidae > Oophaga > Oophaga sylvatica. The sequence continues at coordinate 19,503,192 of JARQOD010000002.1, forward strand.
CTGTGTCCAGATGTCCTGATGTCCACCCTTTGTCCTGATGTCCTGGTGTCTATCCAGTGTCCTGATGTCCAGCCTGTGTCCTGATGTCCTGATGTCCAGCCTGTGTCCTGATGTCCTAATGTCCTGTCTGTGTCCTGATGTCCAGCTTGTGTCCAGATGTCCCTGATGTCCTGCCTGTATCCAGATGTCCTGCTGTCCTGCCTGTGTCCTGATGTCCAGCCTGTGTCCTGATGTCCTGCTATCCTGCCTGTGTTCTGATGTCCAGCCTGTGTCCTATGTCCTGATGTCCAACCTGTGTCCTGATGTGTCCTAAACCAGGGGAGGAGTCCTGAGGAGATCATTTGCATATTCCCAGTTCATTCTGGGATAAGTGAAGAGTCTCCGCGAGCTCCAAGAACACTGGGTTTTGGCTGTTGCAGCTGAAAGGAGGACATCGGTAAACCAGGGGAGGAGTCCTGAGGAGATCATTTGCATATTCACAGTTCATTCTGGGATAAGTGAAGAGTCTCCGCGAGCTCCAAGAGCACTGGGTTTTGGCTGTTGCAGCTGAAAGGAGGACATCGGTAAACCAGGGGAGGAGTCCTGAGGAGATCACTTGCATATTCCCAGTTCATTCTGGGATAAATGAAGAGTCTCCGCGAGCTCCAAGAACACTGAGTTTTGGCTGTTGCAGCTGAAAGGAGGACATCGGCGCGCGAATTTTGGTACTTTTTTCACCGCTGTGATATCTCTTTAACAATAAGAACATGGAAGAGGCTAGGAGCCATGTGGTGAGTTGCATTTCTTGCTACATGTTCACAGATTTACCAGTGGAAAAGCCAAATTTCACATGCCACAAATGCAAGCTTGTGTCCATGTTGGAGGAAAAGTTGTGAAATCTAGAAGAGAGGTTAGCTACATTGAAGATCATTAAGGAAGATGAAGAGTTCTTAGACAGAGCAGAATTATCTCTTCATGGTGCAGAAAGAGAAGAAATTCGAAGAGCACCTGAAGAAACAGAGGAATGGAAGCATGTGACCCAGAGAAGCAGGAGGATTGTGAGGCAGTCAGCACCCATACTGCTCAGGAACCAGTACCAGGCTCTCACACAGGAGAATGATGAAGAAATACATCAGGTTAAGACTTTGCACACAAAGAGCAACCTTGTAAGCCCTCAGAGTCCTCCTGAATGGAGAAAGAAAAATGTTGTGAAGAAGAAACGGAGAGTTGTGGTCATGGGGGATTCCCTGTTGAGAGGAACAGAGGCTGCTATCTGCAGGCCGGATATAACCTCAAGAGAAATGTGCTGTCTTCCAGGTGCAAAAATTAAAGATGTGTCTGACAGGATATCAGGACTCTTCAGACCTACAGATGACTACCCATTCTTGCTAATACATGTGGGGACAAATGACACCACAAGAAGTGACCTGGAAACCATCTGCAGTGACTTTGAAAACTTAGGCAAGAAAGTGAAAGAACTGGGTGCGCAGGTGGTCTTCTCATCCATCCTCCCAGTGGATGGCCATGGAACAAGGAGGTGGAATAAGATTCTGCAGGTGAACAACTGGCTACGTCGATGGTGCCGTCAGCAAGGATTTGGATTTCTGAATTACCTATACAATGGACTACTTGCTAGAGATGGGGTGCACCTTGCGAAGACTGGAAAACATGTATTTGGAAGTCGCCTTGCTACACTCATCAGGAGAGCTTTAAACTAGAACAATGTGGGAAGGGAAGAAAAACGCCAGAAAAATCCATACACCTGACAAATGCTATTGAGAACTCGGCTATTAGAAGTGGAAAGGAAGAACGAAGACAAAACAATCTAAATAATAAAAATATTGGAGGAAGAGAAACCAATCACAAACTAAAATGTTTTTATACAAATGCCCAAAGCATGGGCAACAAACAAGGAGAATTGGAACTTCTAACACAGGAGAAGAAGTATGATGTCATTGGAATCACTGAAACTTGGTGGGACGATACACATGATTGGAATACAAGGCTAGAAGGATACAACTTATTTGCAAGAAACAGACTTGATAAACGAGGAGGAGGGTCGCATTGTATGTTAGAAAAGCGTATATCTGCACAGAGATTGATGCTTCAGAGACTGGTAGTTCTGTGGAAACTGTTTGGGTAAGAATACAAGGACAGAACAATGGAAAGGACACCATTGTAGGCATTTACTACAGGCCACCTATGCAAGCTGAAGATATGGATGAACTCTTTATGCATCAAATGGCCAAGTTCTCCAAAAAATATGACATAGTGGTCATGGGAGATTTCAACTATCCAGACATTTGTTGGGAATCTCTCTCAGGCAAAACTAATAGGTCAAGGAAATTCTTATCCTCTCTTGCTGACAACTTTATCTTTCAAAAGGTAAGGGAGAAAACAAGGGGATCTGCTACCTTGGATCTAATCCTTATAAACAGGGAGGAAATGGTTGAGGAGGTAAGAGTGGCTGGGACCCTAGGAGGTAGTGACCATGCTATTTTAGAATTTTGGATAACAAGAGGAGGAAGACCTGTGAAGACTCAGACGTCAAGGTTAGATTTCAGAAAGGCAGATTTTAAGGGACTCAGAAAGAGAATTGGAGGGATCCAATGGCAGGATATCCTTAAGGACAAAAATGTCCAGGAAGGATGAGACATCTTAAAAAATGAGATTCTCAAAGCACAATCGTTAACATTTCCGAAAAGAGGTAAGAATGGGAAGCATTTAAGGAAACCAGGATGGATGAACACAGAACTTAAACACATGCTAAAAAGGAAGAAAGAAATGTTTATCAAATGGAAAGAGGGAGGATATCTAAAGAAGAATATAATGCCATCTGCAGAACCTGCAGGGCACAAATCAGATTATCTAAAGCTAACAATGATTTAAGGCTTGCAAGAGATGTCAAAAGCAACAAAAAGGATTTTGGGGATACGTCAAAAGTAAAAAAAAAGTCAAAGATGCTATAGGATTTTTACAGGATGAAAATGATGAAATGGTAAGAAAGGATGTTGAGAAGGCTGAACTTTTAAATTCCTATTTTGCATCTGTTTTCTCTCAGAAAGGAAATGTAACATCAACTGATCTTCACTGTCCTATTAAAGGAATAGAAGAATCCAGGATATCTGTAAACAGAAAGACAGTGAGGAAACACTTAGCTAACCTAAATGAATTCAAGTCTCCAGGTCCAGATGAATTACACCCCAGAATACTGAAGGAGATAGCAGAAGAAATTCTTGAACCACTGTCCATAATCTTTGAAAATTCTTGGAGAACAGGAGAAGTCCCAGAAGACTGGAGAAGAGCAAATGTTGTTCCTATCTTCAAAAAGGGGAAGAAGGTGGACCCAGGAAACTATAGGCTGGTGAGTCTGACTTCTATACCAGGAAAGATCTTTGAACAAATTATTAAAGAACATGTATGTAAGTACCTGGATAAGAATGAAGTGATTAATCAGAGTCAGCATGGGTTTGTAATTAATAAGTCATGTCAGACTAACTTAATTTCCTTCTATGACAGAATCACTGACTGGGTGGATCAGGGAAATGCTGTAGATATAGTATATCTTGACTTCAGCAAAGTATTTGACAAAGTATCTCACACAATCCTTATTAAAAAAATGACTAAGTATGGAATGGACAAGGCCACTGTTAGGTGGATTCATAACTGGCTTAGTGATCGGACTCAAAGAGTGGTCGTAAATGGCTGCACATCCAGTTGGAAGAATGTCTCAAGTGGGGTACCACAAGGCTCTGTTTTGGGCCCTGTATTGTTCAACATCTTTATCAATGATTTCGATGAAGGAATTGAGGGTAAACTGATCAAATTTGCTGATGACACAAAGCTAGGAGGGGTAGCTAATACTAGAGAAGAGAGAGAGAGGATTCAAAAAGATATAAATAAACTGGAGCAGTGGGCAGCAACTAACAGAATGGTTTTTAACAGGGAAAAATGCAAAGTACTACATCTGGGCAATAAAAATGAAAAAAGCATATACAAAATGGGAAGAATAGGGCTAAGTAACAGCACATGTGAAAAAGACTTGGGTATACTAATTGATCACAGACTGAACATGAGTCAACAGTGTGATGCAGCAGCAAAAAAGGCAAATACAATTCTAGGATGTATCAACAGAAGCATACAGTCTAGATCACGTGAGGTCATTATTGCCCTCTACTCCTCTTTGGTCAGACCTCATCTGGAATACTGTGTCCAGTTTTGGGCACCACATTTTAAAAAAGACATTAACAAACTGGAGCAAGTTCAAAGAAGAGCCACCAGAATGGTGACCGGTCTGCAAACCATGTCCTATGAGGAATGGTTGCAGGATTTGGGAATGTTTAGCTTGCAAAAAAGAAGACTGAGAGGAGACTTAATAGCTGTCTAAAAATATCTCAAGGGCTGTCACATTGTGGAAGGATCATCTTTATTCTCATTTGCACAAGGAAAGACTAGAAGCAATGGGATGAAACTGAATGGGAGGAGACACAGATTAGATATTAGAAAAAACTTTTTGACAGTTAGGGTGATCAAGGAGTGGAACAGGCTGCCACGAGAGGTGGTAAGTTCTCCTTCAATGGAAGTCTTCAAACAGAGGCTGGACAGACATCTGTCTGGGATGATTTAGAGAATCCTGCTTTGAGCAGGGGGTTGGACCAGATGGCCCAGGAGGTCCCTTCCAACTGTACCATTCTATGATTCTATGTCCCGATGTCTTGCCTGTATCTCGATGCCCTGCCGGTTCCCCGTGGTCCACCCTGTGATGAAGTCTGTCCTGGGTCGGTGTCTGATGTTTTCCTGCTGAGCCTGTGCTATGCCTGAGGCCTGTGAGAGAGGCCACCCTATTATGCCCGTGCCAGATAACCCTGGACTGCATCAACCTATGATGTCCTCCTGCCTTCATCTGTTATCCTGAAACGTGTACCCTTCCCTGATGAGTGGAATCGGGAGCCTGGCATTATGTTCTGTTTATGTACTGTGTTTGTCTTCAAGTAAACTTTATGTTTCTTCATACCTGAAGTTGTGCAGTGTTGTCTAGTCCTGCAGGTCGCCATCTTGCCCACATGCTCAGCTGCCACAGACCCCCGATCGCTGCCCTCCCCTAGTCCGGGTAGGCCCGGGTCCCCCTCTGTGGTCCAGTAGGTCCACATTCCCTTACCATCTGGGACACATGCCCCACGTCGTGGTCTGGTGGCGTGGGAGAATTGGCTAGCTAGGCAGTCCCGACGCCCCGAATCCGGGAAGCGTTACAATAAGAGGATTAAGATAACTGAACATTGCACAAGCCATTGTCCAATATCAAGTTAGGAGATGAATTACAGTTTATTGTGCCGTAATATCCCAGTAATGTATTATCTGAGTCAAGGTAACCTTTCCTAGATCTGTATTTATAAATTGGGACCAGTGGCGTAACTTGAAGAGTCCCAATGCAAAATCTCCAACAGGGCTTCCAACTCATGTAGGGCTTTAAAAGTACTCATCTCTTCATTAGAGTTGAGCGATACTTTCCGATATCCAAAAGTATCGGAATCGGAATGGTATCGCCGATACCCAAAAAATATCGGCGATACCCGATACCGATACCGGAAGTCCAATGTAAGTCTATGGGAACAAAATATCGAAATTAAAAAAAACCCATTCTAGCCTTGTAGGTTAATTGTACATGAAGGAAAACAACAAAGAGTAATGTAGAATGTATTGGGGAGGTTGAGGAGACATTAAAGGCATAGATGTTTAACCCAATCCAATGGAATAGCATTAATTTTTTTTTTTTAGGAAATACGTTCGGATTGACGAAGAAATTGACAATGTTGTTAACCTTTTTTCTATTTTGGCAAATATGTATGTTTCACAACTTCCATGCTCTTCACCTTTTTAACTTTTGACACACTTTATCCTTCATAATCTTCAGCAGCATCATCTTTGTCATCAAATTATTCTTCATTTTCACCTTCTTTATCTTCTTCTAAAACTTCTTGCTTTTCATGTTTTTGTTAACATTACTCATATTGTTCTTTTTAAACTATTATTCTTCTTCATATTATAGTCCTTCATCTTCTTCATCATATTCTTATTTGTGACATAGATTCCTGTACTTGTAATCTGTAAAAGTATGATTTTTTCATCGTTCCATTCTTGCTGCCACAAAAGATTTAAATTACAACAGTATTTGTCCGTGTTCAGTTTAGCCTGCAGCATCAGGCATTTACCAGGGGCACCACGAGGAGGAACGGACTCACCCCCATACACTGCTTAGTCTTCTTCTGCTTATAATTTAGAGCATATATTTTGCTCTTCATTTTTGTCTTATACTTCATGTTCTTCTGCCTTTAGATCTTCTGCTTATTGTTCTTGTGTCTCTTGTTCTGTATCTTGTATTTGTAGCACAACCTTGTACCAGCTGATGTTACTGGGACACGGTTACTAAGCAGGAGGTACCTGTGCTCCAAAGCACTACCAAGGACCAGCAGACGTTGCTGGAACTCGGATACCGAGATGGAGGCACCTAGGCCAAAGGCACTGCGGAGAACCAGTTGACGGTACTGGAACCCGGACGGGTAGCAGAAGGTACAAGAGCCAATGCAAGTAACGAGGACCAGCTGACTGTGCTGGAACCCGGAGGGGCAGCAGAAGAAAAAGAGCCAATGGCACAACCGAGGACCAGCTGACGTTACTGGGACACGGTTACTAAGCAGGAGGTACCTGTGCTCCAAAGCACTACCAAGGACCAGCAGACGTTGCTGGAACTCGGATACCGAGATGGAGGCACCTAGGCCAAAGGCACTGTGGAGAACCAGCTGACGGTACTGGAACTCGGACGGGTACCATAAGGCACCCATGAAAATGTAAGTTGACAGGCCGCAAGCCGTCTGCAGTTACCAAATCACACAGTCCTACAGTGGGTGCTTGTCCTATTTTCACAACGGAAAGAGCCTTTATTTACATATCCCACAGCACACATAGGAATCACCTAAACTGCAGGCACCATAGAGTCGGATAACCGGAATGCAACATGACAGGACAACTTATTTGAGGCTAATTTACGTTGACACTGCCAGGAAACAGCTGTGGTGCTGTAACCAGGGTGGGCATGAGTCAGTACCCGTGCCAATTACTTCCGAGCAACAACTGGCGGTGTTGGAGCCCAGGGATGAGAGGAGGACAGGGTGGAGGCAGCATGACTTTTTGTCGTACACACAGCAGGGAACAGCTGCCGTTACTCAACCCCAGTAACACAGGAGCAAGTGTTGACTGTGCTAACATCACTTACAGGCAACAACTGGCGGTGTTGGAGCCCAGGGTCCAATGCATCGACTTCAATTGTTTCCACCTCCTCTCAGGAACACAGCACTGTTGATCAACCATCTGTCTCTTCACCGCCTGCCAAATTGCCCAGTCAGTCAGAGAGTTCTGTACAGGAGCCAGCTGAGTCTCTGCTTCTGTTCTCAGAATCTGTTGGTTTGCAAACAGGGGCACAGCCAAGCAGCATTCTGGAATGTGAAGAAGAGGGAGTATGCAGTGATGCGCAACAGCTGTGTCTCTCTGAATCTGAAGAGGCGGGTGAGACAGTGCCGATGGTCAGCACACCGCAGAACGCATCTGATGATGATGAGACTCAGGTGCCAGTTTCTGTTGAGCATGGTGGTGGCCAGACCACCCAACAGCAGCAGGTGTTGGAAGAGGTTAGTGGAGATGATGAGGTCCAAGACCCAACATGGCGTGAGGAACAGGAAGGTGGTGGTAGCAGCTCTGAGGAAGCGATTGCCCCAACGGTACAAACAGGAGGGAGAGTTAGGCTGCATACTCTGTTGCCTGTAGCCTCCATTTTGGCACCTGTTCGGATTTCTCTTCCAAAAGTCTAAACGGACGCTCCCAGGACTTGCACTGCGTGGTCCTTTTTTCACACACTTGCAGATGATATTTGCTATGTCAAATGCAAGCTGTGTAATCAAAAAGTAAAAAGAGGTAAAGTGTCAGTAACCTCAATACCACAAATATGTGTAAACATGTGCGGAGAAAACACGTAGTTGAGTTACAAAGACACACTGAAGATGTACAGTCTATAGAGAATCACTGCACAAGTTTAACTGCATATGTCATGGTTAAATTTGAAATTTTTATTGCACACTTGATGTGAAAAAAGAAAATAGCTATGAGACTACTGACTGACGTTTTGGGCAACGCAGTGGCCTTTATCAAATAGTCGCTGGAAGAGATAGAAAAATTTACAGTCAATGACAATGTATAATATATACAATATATACAATAAATACATAGGGTGAAGAATATATATACATAGGAATTAGGCAACATGTTAAACATTTGGGTGATACTGTAGAACACGGAGAATTATCCC
>JARQOD010000002.1:19511626-19559642 GCA_033576555.1 Oophaga sylvatica
TTCCCCCTAGTAAAACCCAGCCCTCCGGGGCTGAAATACAAAAACAGAGAACAATAAACATTGTATAAATTAACTCTTCCTTACGGGAGGTGAGGATTTTAACTGTTGCATAACAGATGAATGAATAACTATATACATTAACACAATGAGGAATTGAGGAATTGAGCAACCATAAAAGTCCCAGTCTCTTTTGGAAAAAAGGATGCTCAAGGTAGGGAGAACAAGCAAAAATAATGTCCATTCCGCTTGTTTCCATATTAAAGAGGAAAAACAGGTAAATAAATAACGTTATATTATAAGGCATATTATAAGCAACTATGTATACATTTATGTACAATGACTCTAGACAATTATTTACAGTTGCTAAGGGTCGAACTAATCTCTAAACCTAGCAGGGATGTGTCCTTTTGTGCTACGTTCTGACCTGCGTGGTGCGTGACCTGTGAGGTAGCAGTTTCGCTGTTTGTTCTGCGATAAAGTGAATTATAGAATTGCCTTAACCTCTCTACAGGACTGGCAATATACCGTGAGCTGGGTGGACTGGCTCGACTTCTGCAGGGGATCCTTCTTCCTGAGCTTCAGCTTCTTGAGAATCTGCTTCTTGGGAGGCTACTTCCTGGGGTTCTGCTGGAGCGGGTTCCTCTGGAACTGACTCTTCTGCAACAACCGGCTCAACTTTGTGTTGTAGTTCCCCTTTGTTGCTGATAGAATTGTAATACGGGAATGATTACAGCTTCTCCAAGGCAAGGCCAATCTGCGGGGAAGTCTCCTAAGTCTGTATGTATAACTGCTTCATCACGCTCTTCCTTATTGACAACAGGTTCTTCCTCGTGAAGCTTTAACAGATCCGGATACAACTTAGGTGATCCCTGGATACAGTTGCAGTCGTTCTTCCTCCATCCTTGCTAATTATGGACGTTTTCTTGTTGTCAAACCTTGAATTCTGTACGATGTAGGGCTCTCTTTCCCATTGATCGTCGAGTTTGTGCATTCTCCTCTTTCTTTTCAGTACGACTTCACCAGGTGCGAAAGGTTCAGCTGCGTACTTTTATTATAGTGATCTTCTTGTTTGTTCCTTACTCGATTGAGAGTATCTTCAACGCAGGCCTGTACTTTCCTGTACTGTTCCTGTCTGTTCGTGTCCCAGTCTTCAGTAGTCACATCTGCTTCTGGTTCTACAACACCAAGCTCCAGATCCATGGGCAGCTTTCCTGTCTGGCCCGCATGAGATAAGCTGGGGTGCAATTGGTGGAACTCACAGGTATGTGATTGTACAGATCTACCAGGTCAGGTAGTAAGTCTGGCCCCGATTTCTCTCCTCAAGTGGTACAGTCTTCAGCAAGTCAATGACGATGTGATTCATCTTCTCACAGAGACCATTGGTTTTTGGGGTGGTACGGTGTGGTTCTTATCTTCTTACACCCGTATAAGTGACAGAACTCTTTGAACAATTCGGCCTCAAAGGCTGGGCCTTGTCTATTAGCACTGCTCAGGATATCCGTGTGGTCTGCAGAAATATGCTTGGAACGTCTTCGCTGCTGTCTCTGCCATCAGATCTTTGAACAGGGGCGACCACCAGGAACCTGGAGTAGTGATCAACCATAGTCAGGGCATAGGAGTATCCTGACCGGCTGGGTGACAACTTGACATGGTCCAGGGCCACGATCTCCAAGGGACGAGTCGTCTTGGTGGGTTGCAGGGGTGCCTTCTGACTGCTGTAGTCTTTTCTTCTGAGGCCACAGGGTCCACAGTTTGGCACCACCTCTCAATGGAGCTGCGCATTCCCACCCAATAGAAACGACACTTCAACAGGGTCTCCAGCTTCTTCCAGCCAAAGTGTCCCGCTTGATCGTGGTAGGCTTCCAACACCATCTGATGTCTGCTCTGGGGACTACTATCTGCCATACCATCTCATGGGTCCTTGGGTTGACGTACCTCCGGCACAGCTTCTCACGATAGATAAACAGCCGGCTTCTCTCATTCCACAGCTGCTTTGCTTGTAGAGACGCGTCCTTCTCCAAGGAGGAACCTTCTTGAGTTATCAGCTTCTTGATTCAGCTGACAACTGGGTCACTGTCCTGAGTCTCCTTCCAGCTGTGGTGAGGTAAAGGATTTAACATCTTACCACGCTGCCTCCTGCGGGCTTGTTGCTCGTGGATCATCCATTCCGGTGAAAGGCAGGTAGTTCAATCTCTTCCAGATCATCCACTTCTTCTTCTGTGTCCGATTCATGAGACATCCTGGATAGGGCATCAGCGTTGGCATTCTTGCAGCCCGCTCTGTACTTGATTGTGAATTGGTAGTTTGACAGCCCAGCCATCCAGCGTTGTTCCATGGCTCCCAGCTTAGCTGTTTCAAGATGCGTCAAGGGGTTATTATCAGTGTAGGCAGTGAACTTGCTGGAGGCTAGGTAGTGCTTAAACCTCTCTGTAATGGCCCAGACCAGTGCCAGGAACTCCAACTTGAAGCTGCTGTAGTTCTCCGGGTTCCTCTCAGTCGGGCGGAGCTTCCTGCTTGCATAGGCGATAACTTTCTCCAGGCCATTTTGCTTCTGACTGAGGACAGTGTAGCGTCGGCGTCCCTGCCTTCTACCAGGCAGGGACGCTGTTCCCCTGCAGCAGCGTCCTCTGCCAGGCAGGGACGTCGCCCCCCTTACCCTTCCTCAGCGTCCTCCTTCCGCCCTGCTGGGGCCGTGCGCTCCTTCCCTGCTGCTGGACTTAGGGCGCGCGCCCGCGCCCTCCCCCGCTCTTAAAGGAGCCGCGCGCATTTTTCAAATAAGTCCCCGGCCAATGCCGGAGGACTCCACCCTATATTAAGGGCTTCCTCCTTAATGGAGGTGCCCGAGCAATGTTGTTGTTGTTGCACTGTTTCACTCTGCTTCAGCCCTCAGGTCCCGTTACCAGTTACCTGCCTGTTTCCTGCCCGTTTGCTGTATGCTACCTGTCCGCAAGTCTACCTGGAGGTTCGGACGTCACAAGTGGTGATCCACGGCTATTCCAGAGACTCTTGCCTGCTCACTTGGGAGCGATCATCTGCCATCTGACTGCAGCCCTACCCGGAGGTTCGGACGTCACAAGCGGTGATCCCCGGCTATTCCAGAGACTCTTGCCTGCTCACTTGGGAGCGATCATCTGCCATCTGACTGCAGCCCTACCCGGAGGTTCGGACGTCACAAGCGGTGATCCCCGGCTGTTCCAGAGACTCTCGCCTGCTCACTTGGGAGTGTCTATCCGCCATCTGCCTGCTAGCCTACCGGGAGGCTTCACCATCTCAGGTCGTATATACCTGTCCATCTAGAGACTGCCCCGGTTACTTGCTGTGACAACCTGCCTGTCAATCCAGAGACTGCCCCGGTCACTTGCCGTGACAACCTGCCTGTCTATCCAGAGACTACCCCGGTCACTTGCCGTGACAACCTGCCTGTCAATCCAGAGACTGCCCCGGTCACTTGCCGTGACAACCTGCCTGTCTATCCAGAGACTTGCCCCGGTCACTTGCCGTGACAACCTGCCTGTCAATCCAGAGACTGCCCCGGTCACTTGCCGTGATCCTTTCCCGTATAACCAGAGACTGCCCCGTCACTTGCCGTGACTTCCTGTCCGTCTCCCTGGGCGCCACCCGCTCTCTTACAAGTATAACCTTCTTGTATAAATAAAGCTCTGAGGTTCCACCTACCTGACCCGTTACAGTCAGCTCCCAATCCTTCATTGCTGGCATCAGTATACAGCAGGAACGGCTGGCTGTAGTCAGGGTAAGCTAGGATCTCATCACCTGTCAGGATCTCCTTCATTTCCTTAAAGGCCTCAGCTTGTTCTTTACCCCACGGGAATGGAGAATTTCTGCTCTTGAGGGATTGTCCTACCAGGAGGTCTTGCAGAGGCGCTGCTTTCTTGGGGTAATCCTTCACAAACCTCCGGTAGTATCCTGTCAGTCCCAGGAACTGACGTACCTCCTTGAGATTCTTCGGCTCCGGCCATTTCTGAATGGCGGTGACCTTCTCGGGTCTGGCGCTACTCCCTCTGAGCTGACAATATGTCCCAGATACTGTACCTTTTGTTTGAGCAGATGGCACTTTGAAGGCTTCAGTTTCATCCTATACTTGGACAGTGACTCGAATACCTCCGCCAGGTGCTTCAGGTGGTCTTCATACGTCTTGGAGTACACAATTACGTGGTCCAGGTACAGCAACACAGTTTCAAAGTTGAGCTGTCCCAAGCAGCTCTCCATCACTCTCTGAAACGTTCCAGGGGCGCTGCTGAGTCCAAACGGCATTCTGTCAAACTCACAGAGTCCCATCGGGGTGGTGAAAGCCGTCTTCTCCCGATCCTCCTCAGCCACAGCCACTTGCCAGTACCCACTAGTGAGGTCAAGGGTGGTAAAGTAATTAGCGGTCTTTAATGCAGCTAAGGATTCCTCAATGCGTGGTAAAGGGTATGCATCTTTATGTGTAATGCGATTTACTTGTCTGTAATCTACACACATTCTCATGCTTCCATCTTTTTTCCTGACTAGGACTAAAGGTGCTGCCCAGGGACTACAACTATCCGTTATCACCCCTGCTTCCTTTATATCACGCAACATCTCCCTCTTTCTGGTAGTGTTCTGGTGGTATAGGCCTGTACCGCTCTTTAATGGGAAGATGATTGCCTGTAGGGATATGGTGTTGCACTCCCTTAATTGTCCCAAAGTCAAGTGGGTGTTTACTAAATACCTGTGTGTACTCCTGTACCACTCGAAGTACTCCCTGTTTCTGGTGGCTGGAGTGGTGTCCGTCCCGACATGGAGCTGTCGACACAAGTCCTCCACCTGGGTTGCTGGGCCGTTATCCTCCACTGGTTGTGGGGAGGCTAAGGGCTCCGTCGGGTGAATGGAGTTATTATCCACAGCATGTAAGTTAGCAACAGTGGCATAACGTGGTAATTTGACTTCATCCTCTCCCCAGTTGAGAAGACGCACTGGCACCCTCCCATTATGTACCTCTACTACCCCTCTGGCTGTCAAGAGTGTAGGTCTATGCTCTGAACAATGGGGCTCTACTACTGCTTGGTAGTTCTGTCCTCTCAGACCTATTGCTGCTCTACACCAAATAAGCATTTCACTCATTGGGGGTATCACAATGGGGTTCGGTCTGTTACCCGTACATTATCAATCTCACCACCGGTCAGTTTCACTTGCTGCTGGCACATCAGGGCCCGGATCTCCTTCTGGATCACTCCCTTTTGCTTTGGTCTGGCAACATCGGCGAGCTGTTAGAGTAAAAACACAACCTCCTCCAAACAGTTACTAATAATGTTAGTGCCCAAAACCACATTCAACCCATTTTCCTCATTAACAGTCTTCACTACAAGAAGTCCCTGATCCTTCAGCTCCACTCTCCCCACTTTTACGTCTACATTTTTAGCCCCCAGTAAGTCAAGAGGGAGGCCATTAGAGGCGTATACGGCAAAGTCAGGGTTTGGGGTTTGGAGACTGTCCATGGACCAAAATCTACTGTAGAGAACATTAGGTATGATAGTTACCTGAGATCCAGTGTCCAGCAGGGCAGGGATTGCGATCCCGTCCAGTATGATGGACAGGTATGGTCTTCCTCCCACAAACCTGCGGCTCCAGTCTGAGGGGCCTGATGAATCTATTCCTGGGTGTCGGCCCTCGAACCCAGGATTTGCTCGTTTAAAGGACACCGACGTGCTGGGTGACCTTCTCTGTGGCAGCGATAGCAGACGATCTCTCGGCGAGGATGAGGCTGGTCGCGGGTCCTTCCAGGGGGTGGCGTTGTCCTCCTCCGATGGGGCGGCGTCCTCCTTCTCCTCCAGTTCATCCAAGGAACATCCTCTGGGCAGTCAGCTAGCAGGATCTTTCCTTCCGTCTCAGGTTCCGTCCGCAGTTGCAGGGCACTCATTACAGTGGTCAGGTTTTTGGTCAACTGGCGCACTTCTGAGCGCAGACAGTCTAGCTCAGTAGGGGGCGCCACTTGCGTTTTGGCTTCCGCAACCAGCGGGGAAAAGGTGGATGCTGCTGGCTTTAGAGTGGCTTCACCCGGGTGACACTGGGTTGCCATCTTGGGCGTTTCCAGGGGCCGCAGTCCTTTTATAGCCATATCCTTAAGGGCATCAAAGGTAGCATCAGGATGATCCAAGGACCACCAATGCACAGTTCTGCTTTCAGCTTGAGACCTCAGTCCCCGTACAAATTGTTCTTTTAGCATTTTATTTTCATTGCTGACACTTATGGGGTTAACCTGTCTGAGAGTTCGCAGGGCCCCCTGTAGTCGGCAGGCGTAGTCCCTAATGCTATCATCTGGTTTCTGGGAGCATTGGTAAAACCTCATCCGGAGATCTGTTTCAGTGCGGTCCTCAAAGATGGTCTGTAGCTTTAAGAAAATTGCAAGCACTGATTCCTGGTCTGCAGTGGTCCAGGTCTCTACTTCCCTCTCTGCAGCACCGGTCAGTTATCCCAATACTACTGCAGCTCTCTGCTTTTCCGTCATAGGGTACATGTCCATTATACTGCATATTTTGCGTTTAAACCCTGACAGGGTGTCTGGCTTGCCGCTGTACTGAGGGAGCCACTTTGCTCCAGGCATGTAGGGCAGCGTCAGCGGTACTATCGGAAGCACAGGACCTGGTGAGGGGCCAGCGTTTCTATCCTGCGTGGCAGCGCCGAGGGGTAAGTCATTGGGGCGGCCAGCCTGGGCCGCGCTGTCAGCTTGCTGCTGCGACATATCTGCGCCCCCCTAGTTAAGTGTGGCCTACCTTCTCTGAAGGCCGCAGCTCTGCAGGGCACAGCGGTGTCAAGGACCTGCGTCGTCGGCCCTCTGACGTCACTGAAGCTCTCCACAGGACCTGCCGCCGCGTCAGCATTGGGGGCGTGTCCGGGACTCAGCGCGCTTTTACAGGTACGCCTCCTTCTCTTCACGCTGTAACGCTGCAATTTGGCGGGCAATGGCGGACAAGGGCGGGAAACCTTCACCACTTTATGCGACAGTCTTTTAGTGAGGCACACAGTACCCGGTGGCAACGGGCACTAGTTACTCCGTTGCTGCAGGGCACGAAATCCTGTTACTGACGCCAGAAAGAGATGAGACGCCCTTCAGAGCAATGGGAACTCGGATCTGAGCCTATAGACTACTATGGGGGATATCACGGCAACACAGCTCAGTCTGTGGCTCTGGTGCTCATCCTTTTAATGTGGGATATTTATAGGTGAAATGAATATTGAAATGGGGAATTCGTGATGCCACCTGTGGTACCTGGTCAGGGGACCAGCGCTGCTATGCAGATCCACTGAAGGGTTAATGTTGTGCAGCAAGATGTTAGGTCTTCCACAGGTAAGGCTGAGTCCTCCAGGGCAGATAGATGTGTAGGGGTGCAGGACAGACTGGGGCCCGGCAGTTAGGGGTAATAAGGGAGACACACACATCAGTCACTTTGGTACCTTTACTGAAGATGTTGCAGGCACTCCCCGGAGCACTGTAGGGTGAAGGGTGCACATCCAGATTCCTCCACTGGGTAGGTGTGTGGCCTCCTGTTCTCTGCCTTTTGGTTATAAAGTCCTGACCTGCTTGTAGCTAGGCCTAACTTGGTCTCTGTCTTGCACCTGGCTGACCTTGTGGTTGGACCCTTTCTTGAAGTACACGGTCTCTATTTGCAGTGCACTGCTGGACTCCGTCCTCCTGGTCCGGTTACGTATCAGCTCTGTGGTACTCCTGGGACTTGTAGTCCTCCAGGAACTCCGGTGTTCTCCTAATGGGTTGTGGAGATCCCTATAGGCTCGGACCCCGGTGTCTGGTGGGTATAGTTGGGATGAGCAATTTAAGCTCCTCTGTCCCTCACTTGCTTTCCACTCGCCTTCGGCCTACCCGGACCCTCACACGATCACACACTGGCAGTTGGTTGGCTGCCTCTTCGCCGCTCTTCTTGCATCGGCACGCTTTCTCACTGAGCTGCACTTACTAGATTCAGCTCTGACTAGGCTGGAGTGGGTTCTGTCCCACCTGTACTAGCCTCCACTCACTCTTGAACTGAATTACTCTGCAGTCTTTCTAATCTCAGCTCTGCACTTCACCTTATTGCAGACTGACTGAGCTCTCTGAGGTGACTGCCTTGAGTGGCTTCACTGGCTGAATGCCTTGATGTTTCTGTGTTCACTCTGCTTTTATATGTCTAAACAGCTCCCTCTGGTGGTCTTTGGGATAGGTGAACGTGTGTGAATGTGTATAATGACCTCTAGTGGTATATTCTTTCAGTGCACCCTTCTGGAAGATATGGATCCAGTCGCAGCTGGGCTCCACACGTCAGTGAATGGTCAGACAGAGGGTGCGGCGCGCACTAACTACGTCATCGCGCCCTCGGATCTGAATGTCACAGTCAGAGGACGCGGAGGGCTGAGCGGCAAGCAGCGGTGGACTGGGGACAGGTGAATATCGCATATACTTACCCCCTCCTGGAGCGTCTCTGCAGTCCCCCTGCTTCTCCCGTGGTCTCCGGCAGCTATTCCTTCCTTCAGCGGTCACGTGGTACCGCTCATTAAAGTCATGAATATGCGCATATTCATGACTTTAATGAACGGTACCACGTGACCGCTGGAGGAAGGAGCCTGAGATTGTGGGAGAAGCAGGGGGCTGCAGAGACGCACAGGGGGTGAGTATGTTCTGACACCCCGCTGACCCCCTGGCGTATATGACTCGCGTATAAGCCGAGAGAGGGATTTCCAGCCTTAAAAAATGGGCTGAAAATCTCAGCTTATACTCGAGTATATATGGTATTCCTTCCTCTAGGGGTGAGACTAAACCATTTTATTATCTGCATATTAAACCATTTTATTATCTGCACTGGTATTTTTGAGAACTTTCTTTGTGGTATTGTTCACATATGTGTTCACCTGTTTTTATTTGATTGCACAATAAAAGATAGGTTTTATTATCCTACTAATGTTATTCCTTGCTGCTATCTACCTTACTGATAGGATCGTCCTTGCTGATTAGTTTTATTTCCCATATAACAATAGGATTAATAATGAATAGGTGTCTTACAGATGCCTCTCCATTACTAAGCTGTGTGCTTGATATCACTGGACAATATAAAGATGAATCATAGAATCATAGAATGGTAGAGTTGGAAGGGACCTCCTGGGCCTTCTGGTCCAACCCCCAGAAGGCCCAGGAGGTCCCTTCCAACTCTACCATTCTATGATTCTATGATTCATCTTTATATTGTCCAGTGATATCAACCCCATAAATATGAACCCCACTTGCCACCACTTCAGGGCAAGTGGGAAGAGCCAGGCAAAGCGCCAGAATTGGCGCATATAATAGATGTGGCTTTTCTGGGCAGCTTCGGGCTGCTTTTTTTTAAGCTGGGAGGTCAATATCAATAGCCCCTAAACAGAATACCAGCCCCCAGCAAGGCTGGCTGTCAAAAATGGGGGAGACCCCACGTCATTTTTTTAAATTATTTATTTAAACAAATAAAAAAAAACAGCATGGGGACCCCTCTATTCTTGATAACCAACCTTGCTAATGCTGACAGCTGAAGGTTGCAGCCCCCAGCTGTCAGTTTTTACTGGCTGGTTATCAAAAATACAGGGGAAACTAGACAGCGTGGAACCGCGGCTGTCTGATTGGCAGTAATGATTTTCTACCGGTGTTCAGGGGTCGAACCTGAACAGTAACATGGACATCCCGGTGAAGTCCATGTTCGGTGTCCAAACAGTAGGTGTTCGGTATAGACGCCGAACTTTACTGTTCGGGTTCACCCATCTCTAGCCACAACAATACTGCTGACTGTTGCCACAAATTATTATCCATGCATGTACTTACATAGAGACCTCCTTATTTGGGGAAAAAAAATTTGTCAATGGTGGGAGATTTTTAAACCTAAATTGGTTAGGTTTGTGAACAAGTTTATAAACAAATTAAATGTGAAACTTTTGTCTTAAATGTATGCTTAATCCAAATATGGCGTGGGTTTCGGACATGGCAGGGTGATTAAAAAAAAACCCCTAATATTACGGATAAGAATGTGGGTGAAACGACTAGCTGCTCATATTGCAGGCAGCAATTATGCCGGCAGTAGAAGTACCAAACGTAAATCACATTTGGCCTCCTTAGCAAACTCGGGCAAGCACATAGGCAAGGAGAAAGCAGTGAAGTGGATTTTCCTGTGCCCATCCAGTATGTGGGTTCAAAGGCTTATTGGGGTGCATATGACTTGGTAGCAGGGCAGGCCTTGCATTCAATGCAACATTTTTTCAGGAAGCCATCCTAGACATCTCGTATATAAGGGGTATTGGGGTGCGTCGTAATTCTTGGCAGCACATCCACTCACTGCATAGGCTATAACAGTTTAGGAGACCCACTGTTTAAGGGCCTGTTCACACGTTGCGGATTTGCCTGTGGATTTTTCCGCACAGAATACGCACCTGTTGGCAGAAAACGCAGGTGTCGTTTTGGTGTGGTTTTGGCGCAGTTTTGATGCGGTTTTTGACGCGGTTTTCCAGTGCGGTTTTGCCTTTGAATTGTCTGCTTTTTTTACAGCAATAAAGATATAAACTTTGACAAACTTGACTGAGGAAAAAAAAAATGTGATGTCATTTCCTTGTCCAACCCCTTCTTTTCCATTCTCCATTATAAACAGCTGACATGTGCCCGCAATAGGCGCGAGCGGAATCCCCATCTGCCCGTGCCTATTAACTAGTTAAATCCCACTGTCAAAGCTGACAGCGGGCATTTAACTAGCGCCTCCGGCCGCCGGGCATGAAATGAGCACATCGCCGACCCCCGTCACGTGAATGGTGGTCGGCGACGCGTTGCCTTGACAGCCAGAGGTCTCATAGACACCTCTATTGTTGTTGTCGTCACATTGCTGCGAGTGCCGCCCGGTGGTCTGCGCTCACAGCAATGCAGTAAATCTGCTACATATAGGCGATCTGCTCATCGCCCATATGTAGCAGAGGCGATCGAGTTGTGCATGCTTCTAGTCTTCATAGTTGAAGCATGCCAAACGTAAAAGAAAAGAGAGTTTAAAAATTAAAAAAAAATAAAAAATTTCAAATCACCCCCCTTTCGCCCCAATCAAAATAAAACAATAAAAAATAAATCACACATACACATATTAGGAATCGCCGCGTTCAGAATCGCCAGATCTATCAATAAAAACAGGATTAACCCGATTGCTAAACTTCGTCGCGAGAATAAAAATCAAAACGCCAGAATTACGTTTTTTGGTCACCACGACATTGCATTAAAATGCAATAACGGGCGATCAAAAGAACATCTCTGCACAAAAGTGGTGTCATTAAAAACGTCAGCTCGGCACGCAAAAAATAAGCCCTAACATGGCCATACTGATGGAAAAATAAAAAAGTTATGGCTCTGGAAAGAAGGGGAGCGATAAATGAAAACGCAAAACTGAAAAAAAGGGGTTTTTTTTTTTAGACCATTTTTGGGGGGGTTTAACCATAGGGGCATGGGGAAAAATTTTGCGTGGGCTTCCGCGCAATTTTCTACGTCAGAGTGGGAAAGCTGACGGCTGCGGTCTGGTATTTGTAGCCAGGAGGGGTGCCAATATCCATGGCCCCTTCCTAGGCCATGAATATCAGCCCGAAGCTGTCTGCGTAGCCTTTACTGGCTATATAAAATAGGGGACCCAACAAAAAAATGACGTGGGGTCCCCCTATATTTTTATAGCCAGAAAGACTACGCAGGCAGGGCCAACAAGTGCTAAGCATCTCTGGAACTCCTTCAAGATTGTTGAAAAACCATTTCCGGTGACTGCATCTTGAAGCTCATCAAGAGAATGCCAAGAGTGTGCAAAGCAGTCATCAAAGCAAAAGGTGGCTACTTTGAAGAACCTAGAATATAAGACATAATTTCAGTTGTTACACACTTTTTTGTTAAGTCTATAATTCCACATGTGTTACTTCAAGTTTTGATTCCTTCAGTGTGAATGTACAATTTTCATAGTCATGAAAATACAGAAAAATCTTTAAATGAGAAGTGTGTCCAAACTTTTGGTCTGTACTGTATTTCCAGCAAAATTCGTTTTGGTTTCGTTTTGGTATATTTTTTTGGTGCACCGGTAAAAACTGGCATGAAAATCTGACAACATGGTTTAAAGCTGTGAACTAGGAGTCAGGAATGCTTCCTAGGGCGATCCCAGTGATGTCCCCGTGTCATTTGAGCAGTGTTTGCATCATTTTCAGACGTTTTTGGACCTTAAAAGAACCCACCATGGGGGATCATGTTGGTAAAAATGCTCAACGAGCACCCGAACATTTTAGTGCTCGCCCATCACTAACGCTAAGCCAAGTGACTAGTTACCCCAGTACTGTTGCTACTGAATTTGTGCCTGACCGGCACCCTAAACTAGTAGCCTATGAGGACTCGGCGTTGAGCCATGGGCACAAAACCGCATAAGTGTGTTACATGCTTGCCAACGTGTACAGTCTTTGAGCTTAAACAAGCACTATAGAAAACATGCAGACAGAGTGGTAGAGTATCCACCCACAACACCAAAATATAAATGACACTAGCACGCCCACATGCGCCGCTGAGAGCCTTTTATACACTAGGCTCCACCCCAAACACTCATGCCCAGTCGTCGAGGCATCGCCTGCGGGTCAATCCACAGCTGCCACATCACCAGAGCAGATAACATCCGACCAGCAATGGAAGACACTACATCACGACATGCTCAGTAAGGTGATCTCTGGACTAACTCAGAGCACAAGCTGACCTTATATTACTGTTACACAAACTGCTGGAGCCGGAGACCACGTTCTGTTGTGAATGGTTAATGAATCTGAGCGAGCTCCCTCTGGTGTTACAAACGTATGAACCATTCAATGAAGATTGTGAAGATGGCGTCGGATGACAGACTGTCTATAAGGGTTCCCTCCCACAGGTTGCCGGTGATCATTTTCTTGTCCAACTTGTTCCTGTTCTCTTGGAGCTGCTGTTTTGCCCGCATCTCTGCTAACAAATAAGATTTATACTTGTATTTGTGCTGCTTTTGCATTTTTCCTACTCTTGGAGTCAGCCGGTCCTCCAGCTTGTGCCTCACAGTTTATCTGAGCCTCTGTATTGTTCATTGCCTTTCCAGTTTTCAAATGAGCTGCGCTAGTTTTGTCAACCGAAACTAATTAGTGTAGAGGTCGTGTGATCTCAGGTGTTTATGCAATGTAGATGGTATTGTTAGTTTGGGATGCATAAGTGTCCTTCATCCTTTTTTTCTAGGAGATTGGCCAAGTTTGCTCAAATTCTGTCTGTGTCTGATTTCTCTTGTCAACGCCATTACATGTTTGGGCTTCAGTTCTGGGGATCTGCCCGGGCAGATATTTCTCTTACTACTTTAGGTGTAGTTGTACTCAGGCTGTGAAGACGTCTAGGACCAACGAGGTACGCTCACCTGCCTTAGTTGTGTGTTAGTCAGTACGCATAGTAGATTCCAACTACTGTGATGCCTTTTGCGCTCTCCTCAGTACCAAACATAACAGTATTCCACGAGCCTGAAGGAAGATGCTGGGACTGACGTCTGTGCTGAGCAGCAACTGCAGCGGCCGGACCTCAATGGGTACCACAAATCAGATAATGCTTGGGATCTATCCCAAGCAGTGGGAGAATCCTAACACCTTACAATCCCATAATTTAGATAATTAAGAGAGCACTGTTTATTTTTTTAACTTATGAATTGCACCCTAGACACCAATGGTGCCATAGATGGCCACCTGCTCTTCATACTCTAGCCCTGACTGCCTTGATTAGCTGATTGCCGTAAGCTACCAGCTGAAATTCCAGCGATCAGAATCGTGGGTAGGTGCACAGTTCTCTACAGCGTCCACTGCAGGAGTAAATGCAATATTGCATGGTGTTTATTGAAATGTACGTACAACCATAAAACACAGAGTCAGATTAAGACTGGGAAGGCAGTCCCAGCTCATCCCATTTCAGCGGAGCTGATTCAAACGATGTGAAAATCCTAAAAATCGCAAAATTTTGGTGCTGTCTGTAGCACAAAAATTTTTAAACTTTTCAAACTTTTAATAAATCATTGTCTCCAGGCAAGAGTCACTGTGTTGTAGACAGGGCTGGGAGTCAGTAAGCCAAAAATCCAACTCCTCGTTTCCCTGACCCGACCCCATACCCTGGTTGCAGAGAATAGTTTTTCCCTCTTTCTTGTAGGCGAGATGCCAATAAGTAGACCATTCGTAAGATATCCACATATACTGATAAGGGCTCATGCAACGACTGTAATAATTGGACAAGTACTATTTTGTCCCCATGTTATCCTATGGGGCTGTGCACAAAGTCTGATTTTTTTTCTTGTACTAATAACCTCCTAGTAGGAAAATAGAGGAAGCTTCAGAGACGAAAGGAAAACAAAAACAAAGCAGGCAGAACTAGCAATCCCAGAACTGCACAATATCAAACACAGAAAGCTATCAACGCACCTGCCAGAACTCTATCGGATTAACACTGTTGTCCAGTAAGGACTGGGAGGCAGGTGCTGGGTAATAAAGTGTGATACAATCACCTGACCTTAGACAAACCCAGCACCAGGGAAAAAAGACGAGCAGCCAGAAAACCACAACAAGAGGTAAAAAGTTTGCAGCATGCACAAATTGCTTCAGACCGAATGGAACTCATTCATGTCTATATGTCGGTGGTAAATATCCGACCGCACTTGGGCAACATCCGACTACTGTCCGATTTTCCTGCACTTACTGAATGAGAAAATGGAAACCTTTTTTTTTTTTTAAATTCTTCACTTTCTAGATAATCGGATAACACTATGATTATGAAACAATGATCAGATTAGAGTCTGATGAGACTTGATTACCAAAATTGGCTATTTTTCTCAGATGAGAGAAAATCGGTCATGAAACCCTAGCCTGAGACAAGTTCTTTAACTTTAGTCATACTTGAGTTTTCAGATTAACCTAAAGAATGGCTTAAAAAATTTTGACGTATTTCTGCAATTCAGTTCTTAAGTTTATGTGACCAGGCATAAAATTGCCTTTCCTATTACTATTCATTGGAAAGAATGGGCCGCCAGTTCTCGTATGCCGAGCAAAGAGGCATTGAAAGCGACTACACGAAGAGTGATAAATTTTCTGCAAAAACGCAAACATCTGCTTTCGGTGTCTGGCCAATTTGCATAATTAAACATGCGCTAATTGCATGAGGCTCTGATTTAAAAGCCGCCTGATGTATACGCTGGACGGGTTTTCCGCTCGCATTTCTCAGCGGCCACCTACTTATACAGCAATTTTTTTTTCTTTCGTCATTAATACAGCCTGTATGGATTGCATTTATAGCTTCATTTCAAAAGGATTAAATGGTCAATCGCGCAAGCATAAATCAGCGGCATTACTTTTATCATGTCATACGGCGATTTATTTATCAAGAACAAAAACATGCTACAAAATGAGAAATAACCCCAAACGTTATCTGATTATTGATTCACCTTCTCTTAAAAATTTGCTTAGGGAACACAAATCTGTTTGTTACTATGAATTATAACCTGTAGTAGAAAACTAAGGAGCCAGAACCCGCCATTCCAAATTATAAGTCCGTTCTTCTAGGTAAAAAAAATAAAATGCCATTCCCAACCTTAGAAATGTTTTCTAATTTGGCCAATTCTTTTTTGTTGGGAGGGTTATCAAAAAAATAAGATGCTGAGACATTTATCATTTATAGTCTGTATAGGAACTTACAGTATATCACAAAAGTGAGTACACCCCTCACATTTTTGTAAATATGTTATTATATCTTTTCATAGGACAGCACAGAATATCTGACACTTTGATACAATGTAAAGTAGTCAATGTACAGCTTGTATACCAGTGTAAATGTGGTGTGCTCTCTAAATAACGCAACACGCATCCATTAATGTCTACAGTCATGGCCAAAAGTTTTGAGAATGACACAAATATTATATTTTCACATGATCTGCTGCCCTCTGGTTTTTATGTGTGTTTGACAGATGTTTTTATCACAGACAGAAATATAATAATTGCAAACATGTGAGTAACAAAAGCTTATATTGACAGTTAGAATGAGTTAATGCAGCAAGTCAATATTTGCAGTGTTGACCCTTCTTCTTCAGGACCTCTGCAATTCTCCCTGGCATCCTCTCAATCAACTTCTGGACCAAATCCTGACTGATAGCAGTCCATTCTTGCACAATCAATGCTTTCATTTTGTCAGAATTTTTAGGTTTTTGTTTGTCCACCCGTCTCTTGATGATTGACCACAAGTTCTCAATACGATTAAGATCTGGGGAGTTTCCAGGCCATGGACCCAAAATCTCTATGTTTTGTTCCCTGAGCCATTTAGTTATCACCTTTGCTTTATGGCAAGGTGCTCCATCTTGCTGGAAAAGGCATTGTTGATCGCCAAACTGCTCTTGAAGGGTTGGGAGAAGTTGCTCTTGGAGGACATTCTGGTACCATTCTTTATTCATGGCTGTGTTTTTAGGCAAGACTGTGAGAGAGCCGATTCTCTTGACTGAGAAGCAACCCCACAATGAATGGTTTCAGGATGCTTAACAGTTGGCATGAGACAAGACTGGTGGTAGCGCTCACCTTGTCTTCTCCGAATGAGGCGTTTTCCTGATGTCCAAAACAATCGAAAAGGGGATTCATCAGAGAAAATAACTTTACCCCAGTCCTCAGCAGTCCACTGCCTGTACCCTTTGCAGAATATCAGTCTGTCCATGATGTTTTTTCTTGAGAGAAGTGGCTTCTTTGCTGCCCTCCTTGAGACCAGGCCTTGCTCCAAGAGTCTCCGCCTCACAGTGCGTGCAGATGCACTCACACCTGCCTGCTGTCATTCCTGAGCAAGCTCTGCACTGCTGGTAGCCCGATCCCGCAGCTGAAACACTTTTAAGAGACGGTCCTGGCGCTTGCTGGTCTTTCTTTGGCGCCCTGGAGCCTTTTTGGCAACAATGGAACCTCTCTCCTTGAAGTTCTTGATGATGCGATAGATTGTTGACTGAGGTGCAATCTTTCTAGCTGCGATACTCTTCCCTGTTAGGCCATTTTTGTGCATTGCAATGATGACTGCACGTGTTTCTTTAGAGATAACCATGGTTACAGAAGAGAAACAATGATGCCAAGCACCAGCCTCCTTTTAAAGTGTCCAGTGGTCTCATTCTTACTTAATCATGACAGATTGATCTCCAGCCATGTCCTCATCAACACCCACACCTGTGTTAATGGAGCAATCACTGAAAAGAGGTTAGCTGGTCCTTTTAAGACAGGGCTGCAATGATGTTGAAATGTGTTTTGGGGGATAAAGTTCATTTTCTAGCCAAATATTGACTTTGCAAGTAATTGCTGTTAAGCTGATCACTCTTTATAACATTCTGGAGTATATGCAAATTGCCATTAGAAAAAGTGAAGCAGTAGACTTTGTAAAAATTAATATTTGTGTCATTCTCAAAACCTTTGTCCATGACTGTATACTGCTGGCAACAAAGGTGAGTATACCCCTAAGGCTGGGGTCACACTGGCGAGTGTGATGCGAGAAACCCGCCCGAGTCTCTCGCATCAATACCCGGCACTGCCGCCGGCACTTGGACCGGAGTGTGCAACTGCATAGAAATACATGCAGCCACACACTCCGGTCCTGAGTGCCGGCGGCAGTGCCGGGTATTGATGCGAGAGACTCACACGAGTTTCTCGCATCACACTCGCAAGTGTGACCCCGGCCTAAGATAAAATGTTCAAATTGTGTCCAAGGAGTTAATATTTTGTGTGGCCATCATTATTTCCAAGCACTGCCTTAACTGTCTTGTCACTAGAGTTCACAGGTTGTCACTTGAGACCTCTTACACTCCTCCATGACAACATCACGGAGCTGGTGGATGTTGGAGGTCTTGTGCTTCTCCACCTTCTATTTGAGGTTACCTCACAGATGCTCGATGGGGTTTAGGTCTGGAGATCTACTTGGCCACCATCTTTACATTCAGTTTCTTTAGCAAGGCAGTGGTGGTCTTGGAGGTGTGTTTGGGGTCGTTATCATTTTGGAATACTGCCCTGCGGCCCAGTTTCCAAAGGGAGGGGATCATGCTCTGCTTCAGTATTTCACAGTACATGTTCGATGTGGATACTTCTCCGTCCAATTATGACAAGAGCATTCTGATACCTTTATTGGTATCACTTTAAGAATGATCTTGTCATAATTGGACGGAGAAGTATTCACATCGATTTTTCTGGCTAACACGGTACCACAATATAATTTTTTATAATACACAGTACATGTTGGCATAGATGGTTCCCTCAATGAATTGTAGCTCCTTACAGCCATCAGCACTCATGCAGCCCCAAACCATGACACTCCCACCACCATGCTTGATTGTAAGCAAGCACCCTTGTCTTTGTGCTCCTCAACTGGTTGCTGTCACACACACTTGATACCATCTGAACCAAATAGATTTATCTTGGTTTCATCAGACCACAGGACATGGTTCCAGTAACCCATGTCCTTAAGCCCCCGTCTCACATAGCGATATCGCTAGCGAGATCGGTGCTGAGTCACTAGTTTTGTGACGCAACAGCGAGCTCACCAGCGATATCGCTGTGTGTGACATTCAGCGACGATCAGCCCCCCTGCCGGGTATCGCTGATCGTCGCTGAAATGTCAGGACATTTTTTTGATCGCTGGTCTCCCGCTGACAGGCACGCATCGCTGCGTGTGACAGGCGGGAGACCAGCGATCCGCTGGTAACCAATGTACACAGCGGGTTTCCAGGCGCGGGGCTGTGCCTAGAAACCCGCTGTGTTCCTTGGATACCAGCTCCCTGATGCAGGGAGCTGGTAACCAAGGTACACAGCGGGTTTCCAGGCACCGCGCAGCGCCTGGAAACCCGCTGTGTACCTTGGTTACCAGCTCCCTGCATCAGGGCGCTGGTATCCAAGGTACACTGCGGGTAACTAAGCGATGTTTACCCCCAGTGTCCTTGTGCTGATCGCTGCCTGTTTGGCAGCTCAGCAGCGATAATGTAGCGATACACCAGCGATCCTGATCGTTGTCGGGATCGCTGGTGTATCGCTATGTGAGACCCAGCCTTTAGTCTGCTTGTCTTCAGCAAACTGTTTGCAGGCTATCTTGTGCATCATCTTTAGAAGAGGCTTCCTTCTGGGATGACAGCCATGCAGACTTATTTGCTAAAGTGTGCGGTGTGTGGACTGAACACTGACAGGCTGAGCCCTCACACCTTTAACCTCTACAGCATTGCTGGCAGCTTTCATTCATCTATTTTGATAAGACAACCACTGAATATGATGCTGAACCCGTGCACTCAGCTTCTATGGTCGACCATGGTGTGGCTTGTTCTGACGGGAACCTGTCTTGTTACAGCATTGTATGGTCTTGGCCATTGTGCTGCAGCTCAGCAGTTTCAGGGTGTTGGCAATCTTCTTATGTCCCAGGACATTTTATGTAGAGCAACAATTCTTTTTTTCAGATCCTCAGTGAGTTCTTTGCCATAAGGGGCCATGTTGAACTTCCCATAACCAATATAGGAGAATGTGAGAGCGATGACACCAAATTTACCACACCAGCTCCCTATCCACACCTATTCACACCTGAGACCTTGTAACACTAATGAGTCACATAATATCGGGGAGAGAAAATGGCTACTTGGGCACAATTTGACCATTTTGACTTAGGGGTGTACTCACTTTTCTTGTCAGCGGTTTAGACATAAATGGTTGTGTTGAAACAACAATCAAAAAAAGCACAGTATATATTGAGGCTGAGAACTGATAAAGGTAAAGTCCTCCCAAAATATGATAAAACTAAAGTCATTACATGGAATACTCCAAAAAATGCTACAAACAAGAAAAAAAACGGAGCACGAAAAAATCCACCAGAAAATAATGAAAAGTACAAAATAACTTTTATTAAATTTTATTTATTTCATTAAATACAATGCAATTTGTCCTAAGAAAAAAATAAAACCTGTACTCCATAACCTGTTGGATTAAAGCGGTTGAGGGAGGACAACAAACCCCTAGTATAACACTAGTAGATATAGTAATTATACTTTGGTTAATAATATTTTGTAGCAAATTCTATGGTTTTATTTCCTGGTTAATCTCTGTATTTTAATATTTTAGTGCCCAACGGACACCAAAGCCACATTTGCAGTTCATATAAAAGTGGTGGGAGACTGGACAGGTATGTTTTACAGATAATAAAAGGATTTTCACTTTTATGTTTGTGAACTTTCCATTATGACATTATAGTTGCCTTGGTGCTGAACATGTTTCATTGTATTGTAAATACTGGTAGTAAAGACGGTTTATTATGGTTTGAGGTTTCTCCAGAAACAAAGCATAACATCGAAGGTGTAATAAAGAAATCGTACTCACGTCACTCTTCACCTGTCCCAGTGCCGCATCCCCCCTCCGATCCCCTGCTGGCTCACTTCCTCCTACGTTTGTGAACTTTCCATTATGACATTATAGTTGCCTTGGTGCTGAACATGTTTCATTGTATTGTAAATACTGGTAGTAAAGACGGTTTATTATGGTTTGAGGTTTCTCCAGAAACAAAGCATAACATCGAAGGGGTAATAAAGAAATCGTACTCACGTCACTCTTCACCTGTCCCAGTGCCGCATCCCCCCTCCGATCCCCTGCTGGCTCGCTTCCTCCTTCTGGCTCCAGTCTTGTCTTCCAGTTCTGGTCTTTTGCTCCTCACTAGGCTTCACCCAATGTCATAGAGCGCATTATCTCATGGCTTCAGCTGCAGCCTAGTCAGTGCCAGAGGTGCGGAAGTGTGAAGACGGATGAGACCAAAGCCGGAAGGAGGAAGGGAACAGTAGAGAACTGGACGGGGGAGCTGTAGTGCTAGAAGAGGTGAAGGTTGAGGTGAGTAGCCATATTCGAACACTATTCGTGCCGAATGTTTGTCTTATGATCGGTTCCGAACATATTCGGTAATTTCTACTCCCATTGACTCTATTGATGTTCGGCTGTGTTCGACGAATATTGCAAAACCAATATTCGATTCCGATCGTATTCGGAACCGAATCCGAACAAATTCGCTCATCTCTAGAGGTGAGTACAACATTTTTTGAAACCCTTTCCCAGCCCTATCAGGAATCTATCAAAATGAAGACCAGAAGGCCGCCATTTTTCTTCATTCAAACTAATCAATTGGGTTCTTGCAAATCCGATTTCGTTTATTGTGAAATTCAAAATGATTTTTATTTGCCTTGAATCTCTTCACTCATGTCTGTTAAACTCACTTGGCTTTGGAATGAGCTGAGAAAAATTTCAAAGAGATGCATCATAAGGAAAAAAAGAAAATAAGCAGTTCTTATTGTGCTTTTGCAGGGACTCAGATCGAAGGATAAAATGGGGTCTTGGTGTTGTATCATTTAAGCTCAAGCATCACCGTGGCAGCTAATCATAGCAAACCATTTGTGCAACTGGCAAATTTATTGAGCAGAAACTCTTTGCCGGCATTGTAAAAAAGCATCTTTGCAAATCAATTTTTATTAAAGTGTTTGCCTTTTTCTCCCAATTTGCCCTGCTTTTATTAATAGTTACTACTCATGAAAAAAGGGATTGGATACCGCTGTCATCTAGGATGGTGACTGAACACGTGCAGTGCTTACAAGCTGTTTCCTACTGTACTTTAAGCACTGCACAAAGTCTGTTTGGTATTGCTCCTAATCCCAGACAGCTTCAGTCCTACTGTACTTCCAAAGCTGCAGAAAAAAACTTGCTAATATAGCAGCATCAGCCAAACACGGCAACACAAACACAATGACGATGCTACTGGCCTGAGCTGTTGCTCAGTCATCACTTTCACAGCCACCAGAAAATCATCAGGCTGGAGATCTTGCACCCCTTAAGACAGAAAATGGGACAAACCCTTTAAAGGATTTAGCCAGGACTTTTTGTTTTACTAACTCTGCCAGCACAGAGCAGTCACAGACGGCTACTGCCGGCGATTTAGTGACTTCAACTGACGCCAGAGCAGCGGCTTCTTTTCGCTCTAGTCTGATTGATAGATAGCTCCCCACTGCCTAGCTGCAGGGAGCCGACAGTCAGTCAGCATGACATTTGCAGTCAAACCCTGTCAACAGAGCAGCCCAGAAGACGAAGAGCTGCTCTATTGATGTTGAGCACCTTAATCGCAAGCAGGAGCTGTCTGTCTCAGAAATAGGTAGTCACATAGCAAAAAAAAATAGTTCTTGAATCTTGATAAACCCTTCAACTTAAGTACTTTCTCAGTCTTGTCAGTCACCAGAGTGCAGTTACCAATGGGCACTTATTTATTACATTACACCAAAGACTTTATTTTTATTGCTCCACTAGCATATTTTACGTGCTCAATAATAATATTTGTCTGATAGCACTGTTCTACATATTTTCAAAAGTTGCCAGGTTCAGTTATGAAATGAGCCATTTCTCAATGATTTTGTCCCCCAGCATTCAAATCTCACAATGTTAACTTTTAGTTGTCTCTTGGTTCTGTGATATGAAAGATTCTTCCTTTTACTTCCACAAATAATTACCGTATATACTCATGTATAAGCCGACCCGTGTATAAGCCGACCCCCTAATTTTGCCACAAAAAACTGGGAAAACTTATTGACTCGCGTATAAGCCTAGGGTGAAAAATGATTATGCCCCCATATGATGCTCCACAGATTATGCCCCCATATGCTGCACAGATTATGCCCAATATGCTCCACAGATTATGCCCCTATATGCTCCAGATTATGCCCTCATATGCTCCAGATTATGCCCAATATGCT
Organism: Oophaga sylvatica; assembly: GCA_033576555.1. Lineage (NCBI taxonomy): Eukaryota > Metazoa > Chordata > Amphibia > Anura > Dendrobatidae > Oophaga > Oophaga sylvatica. The sequence continues at coordinate 19,534,408 of JARQOD010000002.1, forward strand.
CCACAGATTATGCCCCTATATGCTCCAGATTATGCCCCCATATGCTCCAGATTATGCCCCCATATGTTCCACAGATTATGCCCCATATGCTCCAGATTATGCCCCATATGTTCCACAGCTTATGCCCCCATATGCTCCATATTATGCCCCCATATGTTCCACAGCTTATGCCCCATATGCTCCAGATTATGCCCCTATATGCTCCAGATTATGCCCTCATATGCTCCAGATTATGCCCAATATGCTCCACAGATTATGCCCCTATATGCTCCAGATTATGCCCCCATATGCTCCAGATTATGCTCCCATATGTTCCACAGATTATGCCCCATATGCTCCAGATTATGCCCCATATGTTCCACAGCTTATGCCCCCATATGCTCCATATTATGCCCCCATATGTTCCACAGCTTATGCCCCCATATGCTCCAGATTATGCCCCTATATGCTCCAGATTATGCCCTCATATGCTCCAGATTATGCCCAATATGCTCCACAGATTATGCCCCTATATGCTCCAGATTATGCCCCCATATGCTCCAGATTATGCCCCCATATGTTCCACAGATTATGCCCCATATGCTCCAGATTATGCCCCATATGTTCCACAGCTTATGCCCCCATATGCTCCATATTATGCCCCCATATGTTCCACAGCTTATGCCCCCATATGCTCCAGATTATGCCCCATATGCTCCAGATTATGCCCCCATATGTTCCACAGCTTATGCCCCATATGCTCCATATTATGCCCCCATATGCTCCAGATTATGCCCCCATATGCTCCAGATTATGCCCCATATGTTCCACAGCTTATGCCCCCATATGCTCCATATTATGCCCCCATAAGCTCCATATTATGCCCCATATGTTCCACAGCTTATGCCCCCATATGCTCCATATTATGCCCCCATATGCTCCAGATTATGCCCCCATATGCTCCATATTATGCCCCCATATGCTCCATATTATGCCCCCATATGTTCCAGATTATGCCCCATATGCTGCTGCTGCTGCAAAAAAAATGACATACTCACCTCTCGTCGCTGGGGGCCAGGTGCCGGTGTCCTGAGCAGGCAGTGACACTGGCGCGCTATGTGGGACAGGTGCCGGTGTCACTGCTCGCTCAGGACCCCGGCACCTGAGATATTTACCCGTCCTCTCTGCACCGCAGCGCTGCGTCCTCTTCCTGGTCCTCGGCAGTGAATGATCAGGCAGGGGGCGCGGCGCTCACTAATGACGTCATTGCGCCCTCTGCTGATCATTCACAGCCAGAGGAGTCAGACGAGGACGCAGCCTGCAGCGTGGAACGGGACAGGTAAGTATCGCTATACTCACCCCTCCGCCCCGCGTCCCTGCAGCCTCTCCTCTTCTCCCGGCGCTCTCCGCAGCGCTTCCTTCCTACAGCGGTCACATGGTACCGCTCATTAAAGTCATGAATATGTGCATATTCATGACTTTAATGAGCGGTGCCATGTGACCGCTGCAGGAAGGAGCCGGAGATCGTGGGAGAAGCAGAGGGGGCTGCAGAGACCGCGGCGGCGGAGAGGTAAGTATAATCCGACACCCCCGCTCCCCCTCCCCCTCCGACCCCCGTATATGACCCGCGTATAAGCCGAGAGGGGGACTTTCAGACCCTAAAAAATGGGCTGAAAATCTCGCCTTATACACGAGTATATACGGTATACATAAAAGTTTTAGTTCTTTGTAACTCTATTATTTTTGCAAATATAAAGATGTAGAATATGTTGATATGCCAATTTTCTGATATTTATTTAGAGGAAGGTCAGCAACAATTCAAATAACTAAAACCTGTCTAAACACTACTGCAAATTATAGTTACAGAAATTGCACTAGAACATTTGCTCCTCATTCAGTGACAACTCTTTTTTGCTTGTCTCTTGTACTCCTGCGTCAGAGCATCTATTACAATTGTCCAACAGTAATCTGCACCTGCAGCATTGGTGGATTCCATTTTCCTTGATATCTTTTCTCCATAGCTGCAATATCTTGGTGAAATCTCTCACCGTGCTCGTTGCTCACTGCTTTGCAGTTTGGTGGAAAAAAGTCTAAATACGAATCTAAGAAATTAATCTTTAAAGACATGTTACAGCCAAGATCTTAATATATGGAAAGATTTTCCATCAACTTATCTACTCTTGAGTTTCCCCAAAAAATGTAATGACTAATGCGAATTCTACCCATACAGCTTTTCCTTACCCTGCAACAAACGCAGAACCTCGTCATCTTGAAGAAGCTTACGAATATGATGTCCAATAGAGACTCCTTCCTTTATCTTTGCATCACTCAACCTTGGGAATTTATCAATGAGATACTTGAATGATTTTGCATTTTTATCCATGGCATTTACAAAGTTTTTCTTTAGGCCCAACTTGATATGCAATGGTGAAAATAAATTCTTCTGCGGGTCAGCAAGTACTGGATGCAGGACATTTTTACTCCCTGGCTGAAGTGAGTTAATGTCAGAGAGGCCAGTCTCTTTTATTGTAGTGATATTCTTTTACACGACTATCTTACTCATACAAAAAGCAGCAGTACTTTGTGTATCTGGCGTGGAAACCAAATAAGAGGGTAACAACATTTAAGTCACCGCAGAGGGGCCGCAAATGTCGGTCATAGTTCAGGCACCTCAACAGCTGTTTCATGTTGTCATCTTTCATGTGGACGGCAGAATCAACTGGAATTGAAGGTAGGGCATTGCCATTATGCAGCAAGACGGCTTTTTGCTTGATTTTGACAAATCGACGAAGAGCCTCCATTCTTCTGGATTATGACTTATCTTCAAAGCTTCCATTAAACTGTTGATGTTGTTGCATGCACAAGATCGGCCTCCATGAAGAAGTATTGGACAAAATCTTTATCATGGTTGCGGAACAAAGAAATCAGAACATCGCCCACTAGGAAATTCCACTGCTGTATTCTAACATAGTAACATAGTAACATAGTTATTAAGGTTGAAGGAAGACTTTAAGTCCATCTAGTTCAACCCATATCCTATCCTAACCTGCCCTAACATGTTGATCCAGAGGAAGGCAAAAAAAAACCCAAATGGCAAACAGTAAGCTTCACATTGGGGAAAAAAATTCCTTCCCGACTCCACATACGGCAATCAGACTAGCTCCCTGGATCAACGCTGTATCTAGGAAACTAGTGAATATAGCCTGTAATATTATACTTTTCAAGAAAGGCATCCAGTCCCCTCTTAAATTTTAGTAAGGAATCACTCATTACAACATTAGACGGCAGAGAGTTCCATAGTCTCACTGCTCTTACAGTAAAGAATCTGCATCTGTGATTATGGCTAAACCTTCTTTCCTCCAGACGTAGAGGATGCCCCCTTGTCCCCGTCACAGGTCTAAGAGTAAAAAGATCATTAGAAAGGTCTTTGTACTGTCCCCTCATATATTTGTACATTGTAATAAGATCACCCCTAAGCCTTCGTTTTTCCAAACTAAATAACCCCAAGTGTAATAACCTGTCTTGGTATTGCAGACCCCCCAGTTCTCTAATAACCTTGGTCGCTCTTCTATGCACCCGCTCCAGTTCAGCTATGTCTTTCTTATACACCGGAGACCAGAACTGCACACAGTATTCTAAGTGTGGTCGCACCAGTGACTTGTATAGAGGTAAAATTATGTTCTCCTCATGAGCGTCTATGCCTCGTCTAATGCATCCCATTATTTTATTTGCCTTGGCAGCAGCTGCCTGACATTGGCCACTAAATGTGAGTTTGTCGTCCACCCATACACCCAAGTCTTTTTCAGTGACAGTTTTGCCCAGTGTTTTACAATTAAGCACATAATTATACATCTTATTTGTTCTACCCAAGTGCATGACCTTACATTTATCCCCATTAAAGCTCATTTGCCATTTATCAGCCCAAGCTTCTAGTTTACATAAATCCTCCTGTAATATAAAATTATCCTCCTCTGTATTTATTACCCTGCAGAGTTTAGTGTCATCTGCAAATATTGAAATACTACTCTGTATGCCCCCTACAAGGTCATTAATAAATATGTTAAAGAGAAGCGGCCCCAATACTGACCCCTGTGGTACCCCACTGCTAACCGTGACCCAGTCCGAGTGTGCTCCATTAATAACCACCCTTTGTTTTCTATCCATGAGCCAGTTCTTAACCCACTTACACATATTTTCCCCTATCCCCATTGTTCTCATTTTATGTATCAACCTTTTGTGTGGCACTGTATCAAAAGCTTTTGAGAAGTCCATGAACACCACGTCCACTGCATTCCCTTGGTCCAGTCCTGAACTTACCCCTTCATAAAAGCTTATCAGATTAGTCTGACAAGAACGGTCCCTCGTAAACCCATGCTGATACTGTGTCATGAGGTTATTCAGCTTCAGATACTCCAATATAGTATCCCTTAAAAAACCCTCCAGGATTTTACCCACAGTAGATGTTAAGCTCACTGGCCTATAATTTCCAGGTTCAGTTTTTGCCCCCTTTTTGAATATTGGCACCACATTTGCTATACGCCAGTCCTGTGGTACAGACCCCGTTATTATGGAATCTTTAAAGATTAAAAATAATGGTCTATCTATAACTGTACTTAATTCCTGCAGTACTCGGGGGTGTATCCCATCCGGGCCCGGGGATTTGTCAACTTTAGTGATTTTTAGACGCCGCCGTACTTCCTGCTGGGTTAAGCATGTGACATTTAATGGAGAAATTTTTTTATCTCTGATCATGTTATCTGTCATGGGATTTTCTTGAACCTACGAGCTCAGCCTTACTCTTGGGCAGATACAAATCTCTAACAAGATAATTCAGAACACTTTTTGCTATAAGGTGTGGTTCAGTTGAGGTTGCTGACAGAAAGTCTGGGTTATGATAGGAAGATGACTGTACTTAAAATGTTTTTGGTGCTTTTGGAACGGGCAGCTCTTCTGTATGTGGTACCGGATATATTGCAGGTGGAAAGTTTGGATACTGTAAAATCCACTTCTTCCTTGAAACTCCTTTCCTAATGGACGGCACCATGCAGAAATAGCAATGGTAGTATGATCGCTTGGCTCTCTCCAGATCATTGGGACTGCAAAAGGCATAGATTATCTCTTCCCATGCAACCACTGGGTAAGATATGATGAACATCTATTTCAACATATGTGTGGAGCCCAACTCTTGTCCTGACTTTCTATTCTGCAGCCAAAATACAGGTTGTAGGCTTTCCTTATGATGATAGGCAAGTTTTGCCTTTGTGATGCAATAGTAACTTCTCCGCATATGTAGCAAAAGTATTCGCTTTGTTAATGCAAGAACGAGGCATATCTGAAAAAGCATATAGAATCATCAAAATGCTAAGAAACTAAGCTAAGAAATCCTAAAACACAGAGAGCATTTAGAAAGGTGATGCAACTGTAATTAGGATTACGTCATTGGAGCTGAGTTAGCATTTTTTCATTGGTCACCCTAAGATGTTCGAAGACTGAAGGCTCAATAGACTAAATAGATGATGTAATAGACGAGCTACTAACAATGTAAGAATGATGATGAAACAGTAAAGACACAATTTTTCTATAAGCCTGCATGAAAGGAGTCATATACACGTGGTCAAAATTGTTGGTACCCCTCGTTTAATGATAGAAAAACCCACAATGGTGACAGAAATAACTTGCATCTGACAAAAGTAATAATAAATCAAAAATCTATGAAAATGAACAAATGAAAGTCAGGCATTGCTTTTCAGCCATGCTTCCACAGAATTTACAAAAATAAAACTCATGAAATAGGCCTGGACAGAAATGATGGTAGCCTTAACTTAATATTTTGTTGCACAACCTTTTGAGGCAATCACTGCAATCAAACGATTCCTGTAACTGTCAGTGAGACTTCTGCACCTCTCGACTGGTACTTTGGCCCACTCCTCAAGAGCAATCTAATATAGTGACACGTCACTCCTTATCAAAATTAGAGGTGCTCAGATATGGGATGCCAATCCCAGTAGTATAGTCTATGAAATGAATCTGGCACTCAGATGCAGGGAAAACGTGAAGTATTTATTTGAACAATCCAAAACAAATTTGACGTTTCGGTCATATATCCTGACCTTCTTCAGACTAGGGATAACAATAAATATATACAAAAATTCAGTATATGCGTTCACATGATGTTATTCGATTTTTTTAAAAAAAGGATATAACAGAATGTAAAGAGTATGACATATATCACATGAAGTATAATGATACATATATAGTCACTGACGCGATCCAAATAGAGTTCGGCGAAAGTGGGGTAAACATAACATGGGGTGAATATAACATAGTAGCCAAGAGACAAACTTGTGTCATCAAAGAAAATATGCATAGACCAAAAATACTTATATAAGAATTCAATTGCAGACTGGCGAAACAGAATACCCATATGAAACACTAGTATCCTCTGGGACAATAAAGTCCTCAGTAATGTTCATGTAAAGCACAGTATGGTCAGGGATAATATAAAGCAATCCAGTCACAAAATAGCATAATAAACGCCCACAGTGTATAAATAGAGGTGAACCTTACCGGATTGTTGTTGCAAGGAAAGAGAGCAGTTCTGTGAAATAAACCGTATAGATCAGAAGAAAGGTTCAAATAGTATAAGTGAAATACACCTAGATCGCAAGTGTAGCCAGGTGTAAGAGAATGTTACTTACATAGTCAAGGAGCGCTGTCAGAAATGCAATGTACGATTGCTAATAGAAAATGGCGCTATGTGAGCTGTGCACATGTGAGACATTTATGTCCCGGCGTTCATCTCAGAGAGAGGGCCAAAGACCCCCTAATAGGTCAGCAAACAGAATACCTTTTGTCCATACGTATCACCCTTATATGTATGGACTGCACCATAGAATTCGTAGGCATTGGCATATACTTAGGGATAGTTATCCTAAAGTCTCTGAATTCCAGTCATCCTTTTTACCATGCTTCAGAAAGCCCATTAATCTCCGCAATAACTTGTGAGAGCTGATGTTGGTTCTGCACAATCGGTCCCACGTTTATTATGCTATTTTGTGACTGGATTGCTTTATATTATCCCTGACCATACTGTGCTTTACATGAACATTACTGAGGACTTTATTGTCCCAGAGGATACTAGTGTTTCATATGGGTATTCTGTTTCGCCAGTCTGCAATTGAATTCTTATATAAGTATTTTTGGTCTATGCATATTTTCTTTGATGACACAAGTTTGTCCCTTGGCTACTATGTTATATTCACCCCATGTTATGTTTACCCCACTTTCGCCGAACTCTATTTGGATCGCGTCAGTGACTATATATATGTATCATTATACTTCATGTGATATATGTCATGCTCTTTACATTCTGTTATATCCTTTTTTTAAAAAAATCCAATAACATCATGTGGACGCATATACTGAATTTTTGTATATATTTATTGTTATCCCTAGTCTGAAGAAGGTCAGGATATATGACCGAAACGTCAAATTTGTTTTGGATTGTTCAAATAAATACTTCACGTTTTCCCTGCATCTGAGTGCCAGATTCATTTCATAGACTCCTCAAGAGCAAACTGCTCCAGTTGTCTCGTGTTTGAAGGTTGCCTTTTCCAGACGGCATGTTTCAGCTCTTTCCAAAGATGCTCAATAGGATTTAGGTCAGGGCTCATAGAAGGCCACTTCAGAATAGTCCAATGTTTTCCTATTAGCCATTCTTGGGTGTTTATAGATGTGTGTTTTGGGTCATTATCCTGTTGCAAGACCCATGACCTGCGACTGAGACCAAGCTTTCTGACACCGGGCAGCACATTTCTCTCTAGAATCCCTTGATAGTCTTGAGATTTCATTGTACCCTGCACAGATTCTAGACACCCTGTGCCAGATGCAGCAAAGCAGCCCCAGAACACAACAGAGCCTCCTCCATGTTTCACAGTAGGGACAGTGTTCTTTTCTTGATATGCTTTATTTTTGCATCTGTGAACAAAGAGCTGATGTGCCTTGCCAAAAAGCTCAATTTTTGCTTCATCTGTCCATAGGACATTCTCCCAGAAGCTTTGTGGCTTGTCAACATGTAGTTTGGCAAATTCCAGTCTGGCTATTTTATGATTTTTTTCAACAATGGTGTCCTCCTTGGTCGTCTCCCATGAAATCCACTTTGGCTCATACAACGACGGATGGTGCGATCTGACACTGATGTTCCTTGAGCTTGAAGTTCACCTTTAATCTGTTTAGAAGTATTTCTGGGCTCTTTCGTTACCATTCGTATTATCCGTCTCTTTGATTTGTCAGCAATTTTCCTCCTGCGGCCACATACAGGGAGGTTGGCTACAGTCCCATGGAGCTTAAATTTCTGAATAATATGTGCAACTGTAGTCACAGGAACATCAAGCTGCTTGGAGATGGTCTTATAACTTTTACCTTTAACATGTTTGTCTATAATTTTCTTTCTAATCTCCTGAGACAGCTCTTCCCTTCGCTTCCTCTGGTCCATGTTGAGTGTGATACACACCATGTCACCAAACAGCACAGTGAGTATCTGTAGCCTCTATACAGACCACTCACTGATTCCAAGATTGTAGACCCCTGTGATGCTAATTAGTGGACACACCGCGATTTAACATGTCCCTTTTGTCACATTATTTTCAGGGGTACCATCATTTCTGTCCAGGCCTATTTCATGAGTTTTATTTATTTATTTTTAATTCTGTGGAAGCATGGTTGAAAAGCAATGTCTGACTTTCATTTATTCATTTTCATAGATTTTTGATTTGTTATTATTTTTGTCAGATTCAAGTTACTTCTGTCACCATTGTGGGTTTTTCTGTCATTACACAAGGGGTACCAACAGTTTTGACCACGTGTGTAAGTTATTACAACCTCCTCTGGATCTTAGAAATTACAGTCAGTCAGAAAATTTAAGCATCATATTCGTTTTCTGCACCACAACATTAGTTGACTTCAACTGTTTTCGCCTCTGAACTAGTGTTGAGCGATACGATAATGTAAATATTGGCTATCGGCCGATATTAGCTCTATCGGCCTTTCGATAATTCTTTCGATATTTTCGTCTTATCGAATACTGGAATCGGATTTGTCACTGTCACTGTCTGTGTCCGTCGGTCGGGTCTGTCACTGTCAGTGTCCGTCGGTCGGGTCTGTCAGGAGTCAGCGGCACTTACCTGGCAGAAGATCTCCGGCGGTCACATCCCGGACTGCTTCATGGCCGCCATCCTCTTCTCCCCGGCGGTCACATGCAGTTTCTCGCGATAACTGCAGTGACTGCTGGGTAATCCCGGCCGTAAAGCAGTCAGTCCGATGACGTCACCGCCGGGGAAGCAGGTAATCAGCTGTGCTGCGCCGGGATGTCAGGCTCTGCCTGTCATTGCGATGTAGCAGAGCTGGATCGTCGTGGGACTGTCGTTACTATGGACTGCGTCGGACAGGTGGTATACTGTTGGTTTGTTTTTTTTCTTTTTTTACAGGAGATCGATGGCGTCTGTCACGCTGTATAGCAGATATATATATGTGATGTCAGTAATCTATATCAAAAGGGCAACATACTATATAACATGCGCATAGATATATGATAACATAGATTTACCTGACAGAATGTCCAGAGGGTCAAAACGGAATCCATTATACGCTGTCTCCGGCTAGAGGGTGACCGGGGTCTAAGCTGACCCTAAACTGGGGTCCTAACTAATCCCTCAACCTGGAGGTACTGTTAAAGGTACAGAGGTCCAGGCCACCAGCGTAAACCCTGTCTCCTATCAATCCCTGCCAACTGTATTCTAGTCCTAAGAAGGACCCTGAATACCACCAAAGGGAATGAACAGGTAACGGTTAATGAACAGAAAGACAAACAACAAAGACAAGAAATAAAGTAAATAAAGTCTTACATACAACACTCACACACAGTAGGAACACCTAAGGTCTCAGAGAAAAACTATAAGCTGTAAGAGTAAAAACAACTAAGGAGCTCTTAGCTTAAATATTCTCAGAACCGATCCAGTCTGCTAAACTACATGAATGCTTTCACCGGCGTCTAACACCCAGACTGGCAGAAATATAAAGGAAACTAATTAGAACATAATCAAAAGCAGCCGGGCGAGGCTGCACCTAGCCTTAGCAAAGAGCTAGGAAAAATTAACTCTCTCATTACCAAAAAACAAAGAAACAGCAGCTCAGCTGTGAGAAGTCAGAATGTGCAATCGCGACGATCTTCATGGCGATGCACCCATGACAGTACCCCCCCTTCTTCGAGGGGCCTCCGGACCCTCATGACCAGGTCTGTCCGGGTGAGTTGTGTGAAAGGTCCGAACCAATCGATCTGCGTTAACATCAGACGCAGGAACCCACGTCCCCTCCTCAGGACAATACCCCCTCCACTGAACTAAGTACTGAAGGGATCGGCGACTGAGACGTGAGTCAATGATTTTCGACCCATGAATTTCCACGTTATCATTGACCACCACTGAAGGAGGTAGAGGTGACGGTATGACTGGTGCCACATACTTTTTAAGTAATGACTTGTGAAACACATTATGATTTTTAAACGTAGGAGGGAGGTCCAGACGAAATGCCACAGGATTAATTATGGAACTGATCCTGTACGGCCCGATGAATCTGGGACCCAACCTCCAGGAGGAAACTTTACGTTTTATATTCCTGGTAGACAACCAAACCAGATCGTTCACCTTCAGATCTAGACCAGAAACTCTCCTCCTATCAGCCATCCGTTTGTAACGGTTCCCCGTAACCTTCAGTCTTAAGCGATCTGGAACTATCAGTCTCCCTGGAAGTCCCACAGGGGCATCCCCCTGAGCCCCCAATACCTCCCCCTCAAGCTCAGAGCATACAGCTGACACTACAACTCCCTCCTGAGGAATAGGAACCGGATCATCCGTCTTCCCGGCCCTTGGGAAAGTACGAGATAAGGCATCAGGAAGCAACTTTATTGAGCAGTCATATGCGCGATAAGGAGGAAACTCTTTACACCCCTCCTCTGAGAACATCTCCCCAAAGTCCTCCAGAAAAGGAGACAAAGTCCTAGGCACAACCGCACCGATGACCGTGCTCATGCAGTTATTCTTGCAACATTCACCCCACTGGCTTATCTTTCTGGATTGCCAATCAATCACTGGGTTATGTTTAGCCAACCAAGGAAGTCCCAACACAATAGGAGTAGGTAGACCCTCCAACACATAACAAGACAATTGCTCTTTATGTATTGCCCCTACTCGAAGATCTATGTTATGAACAGCTTGTACCAAGCTACCTTGACCAAGAGGTCTAGAATCAATAGAGAGTATAGGGACCGGTTTGGCCAATACACTCAGTTGCATACCATGCACCTGGGCAAACCGAGCGTCCACCAAATTAGCCCCGGACCCACTATCAAGAAAAACAAAAATCCTCTCAGTTCTAGTACCAATCACCACCTCCGCAGGCACGAGAAACTGAGAGGGATTTGGGGATGAAATACACACTCCCAGGTTAACTCCTTGGCTCAAAGAGGTCCGGGATGGACACCCCCAACAAAATGTCCCTCTCTCCCGCAAAAGAAACACCTTCTAGTCTTGCGGCGCACCGCCGATTCCCTCCTACAAAATGATGTCCCTCCCAACTGCATGGGTTCCTCAGAACAGACCAGGGGAACCTCAGTATAAGGGACTTTAGTAGTAGGTGGAGTCATCATGGGGGGCGGAGTTACCTCGCGTCTTCCCCGAAGTCGTCTATCAATGCGAATAGCGAGGGCCATAGCAGCCTCCAGTGATGGAGGAGAATCATACTGAGCCAACACATCTTTTAATTTGTCAGACAACCCTTGACAAAACTGGCTCTAAGAGCTGGGTCATTCCACTGAGTATCTGTTGCCCATCTACGGAACTCAGAAGAATATTCCTCCGCTGGACGATTTCCTTGCCGTATTTTACGTAACCTTGTTTCAGCAAGGGAGACTCGATCCGGATCATCATATACCAGACCCAGGGCAGTAAAAAATCGATCCACTGACTGGAGATCTGGGGAGCCTGGAGGAATAGAGAACGCCCAAGATTGAGGGTCCCCTTGTAAGAGCGAGATAACAATTCCCACCCTCTGCTCTTCACTCCCAGATGACCGAGGCCGCAGCCGAAAGTACAATTTACATGCCTCCCGGAAAGTAAAAAATTTGTCCCGCCCACCAGTGAACCTGTCCGGAGAGCAACCTTAGGTTCAGATCTGGTTTGCTCCGGGAGGGACAAAACCTTGGACTTAATGTCTGCAAATTCCATGGACAACCCCTGCAACTGCCGGGCCAGCTGGGCTACTGGATCCATGACAGCTGGGGAGAATCTTTAGTTGGGCCGGTGAAAATGTCACGCTGTATAGCAGATATATATATGTGATGTCAGTAATCTATATCAAAAGGGCAACATACTATATAACATGCGCATAGATATATGATAACATAGATTTACCTGACAGAATGTCCAGAGGGTCAAAACGGAATCCGTTATACGCTGTCTCCGGCTAGAGGGTGACCGGGGTCTAAGCTGACCCTAAACTGGGGTCCTAACTAATCCCTCAACCTGGAGGTACTGTTAAAGGTACAGAGGTCCAGGCCACCAGCGTAAACCCTGTCTCCTATCAATCCCTGCCAACTGTATTCTAGTCCTAAGAAGGACCCTGAATACCACCAAAGGGAATGAACAGGTAACGGTTAATGAACAGAAAGACAAACAACAAAGACAAGAAATAAAGTAAATAAAGTCTTACATACAACACTCACACACAGTAGGAACACCTAAGGTCTCAGAGAAAAACTATAAGCTGTAAGAGTAAAAACAACTAAGGAGCTCTTAGCTTAAATATTCTCAGAACCGATCCAGTCTGCTAAACTACATGAATGCTTTCACCGGCGTCTAACACCCAGACTGGCAGAAATATAAAGGAAACTAATTAGAACATAATCAAAAGCAGCCGGGCGAGGCTGCACCTAGCCTTAGCAAAGAGCTAGGAAAAATTAACTCTCTCATTACCAAAAAACAAAGAAACAGCAGCTCAGCTGTGAGAAGTCAGAATGTGCAATCGCGACGATCTTCATGGCGATGCACCCATGACAGCGTCGCAGGAATGAGAGTATAATAAAAGAAATGAAAACTGTGTTGTCTCTTTTATTTCATTAAAATACTTTTTTCTTGCTTTGTCTTTTTTTATGCATTTAATAACTTTGGGATTAATAATGGATCGGTGTCTTATTGACGCCTCTCCATTATTAACCGGGCTTATTGTCACCGTGCAATCAACAGTGACATTAACCCCTTATTACCCCGCTTGCCACCGCTACAGGGCAAGTGGGAAGAGCCGGGTAAAGTGCCACAATTGGCACATCTTTTGATGCGCCAAATGTGGGGCTGCTGTAGCCTGGTATTATCAGGCTGTTGAGGGCCAAAATCATGGGCCTTGACAGTCTTTTAATACCAGGCCGCAGCAGTCTGCATTTTACTTGGCTGGTTAACAAAAATAGGGGGACCCCTACGCCGTTTTTTTTTTCGAGGGGATCCCCTATTTTTGTTAACCAGCCAAGCTAAGCAGACTGCTGTGGCCTGGTATTATCAGGCTTGCAAGGTCCATGGATATTGGATCCTTACCAGCCTGAAAAACCAGGCCTCAGCGGTCTGCTTCATCTGGCTGGTTAACAAAAATAGAGGGGACCCCACGCCAATTTTTTTCGAGGGGATCCCCTATTTTTGTTAATCAGCCAAGATATGCAGACTGCTGTGGCCTGGTATTATCAGGCTGGCAAGGTCCATGGATCTTGGCTCCTTAACAGCCTGAAAATCCAGGCCTCAGCGGTCTGCTTCATCTGGCTGGTTAACAAAAATAGAGGGGACCCCACGCCAATTTTTTTCGAGGGGATCCCCTATTTTTGTTAATCAGCCAAGATATGCAGACTGCTGTGGCCTGGTATTATCAGGCTGGCAAGGTCCATGGATCTTGGCTCCTTAACAGCCTGAAAATCCAGGCCTCAGCGGTCTGCTTCATCTGGCTGGTTAACAAAAATAGGGGGGACCCCACGCCATTTTTTTTCGAGGGGATCCCCTATTTTTGTTAACCAGTTCCCTCTGACGTCACTGATTGTGTCCCTGGCTGACCTGAAGTGAAAGTGGAAAGCAATCAATTAAGCTTTCCACTTCCTCTCCTGTCAGCCAGGAGAGGAACTCATTGATTTGGGGGTTTACTGTGAGGCTGCAGCATTAGCTGCGGTCCCTGCAGTAAACATTAACCCTTTCTGATGGATTACACCGTGGGACCTGACTGTGCATCGGATTGGTAAGAATAATTTTGCTTTATTATTTTATTTTTATTACAGGAAATGGTTTTAGCAGGTAAATAAAATATGGTCAAAAACTGTGTGATTATTTCATTAAACTTCTTTTTTATTAAAGTGTGTGTGTTTGATTTTTCTTTCATACAATAGGATTAATAATTGATAGTTGTCTGATTGACAGCTCTCAATTATTAACCTGGCTTAAAGTGACCTTTCAATTGCAAGGTCATTTTAACCCCTTATTAACCCATTCGCCACCGCTACAGGGCAATGGGAATAGACGGGCAAAGTGCCAGAAAGGGCAAATCTAATTAGAGATTTGCCCTTTCTGGGGTGTCTGGGGGCAGATGTTAGTAGCCGGGGGGGCCAAAAATAATGGTCCCTCTCTGGGCTATTATTATCTGCCCCCACTCGCTGGCTTTGTCTGTCTGGTTGCGAAAATAGGGCGGGAGCCCACGCATTTTTTTTCAGCAATTTTACACCTCATATATATATATATATATACATGTCATTGAATTTGTGACACATATATATATATATTTATATTTATAGTTCATACACTTCTACATAGTATAATAGCCGCTAATTCAATTGCCGGCTTTTGTGAAAATGCAGAACCCGACATGAAATGACACTTGGTTTACATAGAGTTAACCATGTCTTTTCATGTAGTTTGATATCTGATTTGCACAAACAATTACATGAGTGTAAGTGTGCAAAATTTCACACCTGTAGGGGTTAATTAAAGGTGTAAATTCGTAGCAAAAAAGTCCATTTTTTTTACAACGAATTTACACCTTTAATTAACCCCTACAGGTGTGAAATTTTGCACACATAGACTGATGTAATTGTTTGTGCAAATCAGATTGCAAACAACATGAAAAGACATGGTTAACCCTATGTACACCAAGTGTCATTTCATGTCGGGTGCTTCTGTCTTTTCACAGAAGCCGGCTTTACCCGGCAATTGAATCAGAGGATATTTTACTATGTAGAAGTGTATAAACTATACATATATGTATATATATATGTCACAATGACATGTATATATATATATATATATATATATGTATTCTATGTGTGTATATTTAGTGTTTACAAGGAAATAAAGGTTTTTTTTAGTTGCGATATTTTGTTCCCATAGACTTACATTGGACTTCCGGTATCGAAATCGGATATCGACGATATTTAGTGCTATCGGCGATACAATTTCGATACGATATTTTTAGATATCGAGCACTATCGCTCAACACTACTCTGAACCAATTTGGCTGTAGAACAGTGTTGTAAAAGTTTTACTACAGATATGATAAATATAAAACTTTGAAAACTCAGCTAATTTGTCCTCCAATTCATACATTGAGGATTTTTTAAAATTCCTCACGTACAATATTTAGTAAGTAATTTCATTTGATGTTTTTCTGATTTGTTTTTAAAAGAAGGATAGACAAAAAGTTTCTCCCATAATACTATATGACCAAATGGAGAACCAGGCAAACATTTGTGTCACCTCTTTAATCATTATGCAGTATTTTGTCTGATTGTGTTTTGTTGGTTTGCGTCAATTTCGTGACATTGGAAGACTTTATCTTGTAGGGCTGCTTTGTTTTGTCAAACACACAATAAAGTTTTAGTGTTTTCTGTGAAAACAATTCTGCACTTGGGTTTTACACACGAGTTTGTAACGTTTTTTCTCCTAAAGCTTGATTGTATTAAAATAAAAGCATTGAGCAGCTTGCAATGTAAGCGACAATCTCGACAGCTGTGATCCTTTCAACGTAATCTCCAGCCCCATTCGTATGTTCATGAATTTGCGTTTAAGCTCAAACCTGATTTGATAGAATGTCATTTGATATAAAAGAACAATCTCTACACACATCAATATAATAAATATATGATGTATAATATATCCCCTTGAGATAAATTTTATACCATATATATTTTACATTTAGGAGCACAGAGATTTTTCTTTTTTAGAACTTTAATTGAATATATGGTATGTGCTTAGATAGTAAACTCATTTACCTACAGCAGCACACCGATGCATACTTTGGGTCAACATAGAGCCAGCGATACCATTTTACATTTTATTATGACCAGATTTGAGCTTAGATTTCCTTTCAGGAAAATGAAGGGAGTGGAGACTGAACAAGAACCAAGAGAATGGCTATTGTAACTGAATACTGGACAGCATTGAGCAGCTTGCAATGTATTGTGCTAAATGCAAGCTGCAGAAGCAAAAGCATAAAAAATGTAACTTTAATAGATCAATGAAGATCTATTTATATTTTTAAATAATTTTTTGGATAAAATTAAAGTAATATCTAGTGTTTTTAATTATCTCACTATGAGACATGGTTCTCCATTTGGTCATATAATACTTGCAATGCGGTAAAAAAGGAATAACGAACTGCTAAAGTGAAAGTGCAGAAGCACTAAGCTAAACACAGCAGCTCCTTAATTTTTGCAATTCATAGGGGTCTTAGCACTCAGATTTCTATCGTCTGTGACATGTCAGAAAGTTTTTAAAAAGATCTTTACGCTATACCAGGGGTGGGCAATTAATATTCTTGAGGGCCACAGGCTGAAATTAATTCAACTCAATATTAATATCAACATATTAATTATAATTATTATATTAATAATTATATTAAGATCAATTATATCACTTAATATTGAGCAGAATTAAGTATGCTAACATCTCCCTATATACCATTTGAACCTGAATACAGCCCCTTTAATATATCGTATGAGGCCCACACAGCCTCCCCATGTCCAGCATCTGAGACCCACACAGCTTCCCCATGTCCAGCACCTGAGACCACACAGCCTCCCATGTCCAGCACCTGAGACCCACACAGCCTCCTCATGTCCAGCATCTGAGGCCCACACAGCCTCCCCATGTCCAGCATCTGAGGCCACACAGCCTCCCATGTCCAGCACCTGAGACCCACACAGCCTCCTCATGTCCAGCATCTGAGGCCCACACAGCCTCCCCATGTCCAGCATCTGAGGCCCACACAGCCTCCCATGTCCAGCATCTGAGGCCCACACAGCCTCTACCCATGTCCAGCATCTGAGGCCCACACAGCCTCTACCCATGTCCATGTTAGACTTCCATAGCCTCCCTAGTCAAGATCCCATAGCCTCCTATGTAGATCCCATAGTCCCCATGTCCATTAGACCCATATAGCCTCCCATGTCATAGACCCATAGTCTACCCATGTCCATTAGACCCCATATAGTCTCCCATGTCATTAGACCCATATAGCCTCCCCATGTCCATTAGACCCATATAGCCTCCCCATGTCCATAAGACCCATATAGTCTACCCATGTCCATTAGACCCATATAGTCTCCCCATGTCCATTAGACCCATATAGCTCCCCATGTCCATAGACCCATATAGCCTCCCCATGTCCATAAGACCCATATAGCCTCCCCATGTCCATAAGACCCATATAGCCTCCCCATGTCCTTAAGACCCATATAGCTTCCCTATGCTCATGATAAGTCCCATACAGCCTCCCCATGTGCAGTCAAACATCCCATACACATAAATAAATTAAAAAAAAACACATACTCACCCATGGCGCTCTGCTATGCTTCTGTCTCCGATGCACTGACTCTCTGCAGTACAAAGCTGACACGATGACATGAAGTAATGCCTCAGCTGTTTCACACGCTGATTGGTGGAGGAAGTGGCCAGAGGTCCCTCCTCCACCAATGCGGTAAGCGTGGATGGAGAGTGGAGACTGCGAAGACTGCGGGCAGGCGTGAGGGCGGGCAGAGACTGTGGGCTGGCAGAGACAAGAAGCGGTGGGCAAGGTGCGGACCGCGGGCCACTGTTTTCAGCCCCTAGGTTGTCTCGGTCGGTGGGCCAGACTGGAACAGCCAGAGGGCCAGATGTGGCCCGAAGGCCGCAATTTGCACAGGTCTGCGCTATACTATACCCTATAACTAGTGATAACGATGTAAACAGACATTAACCATATTGTAGCCATGTTTTGCTCTGCGTAATGCGTTGCCAGGAATGCCATATAATTGGTGTAGATTGTGAGTCAAAGGTAAGGGCAGATCCAAAGTGGCAACTTGTTAAGATTAATCCTTGACTCCAGCGCTCCATTTTATTCGATTTGCTTACCGGCTGAGATTTCCATTGCTACAATAATTCAGTAAAATGTAAACTTAATTATTGTTATTCAGTCTTGGGGCTCTAAGGGGATGGTGTCAAGTTGTAGCAGGTATTTAACTGTAAAAAGGTTGCATTTTGTGTCTAAGTGCTAACAACCGGCTGCACACGTATCGACATTCTTTTTGATTAAGTGTCAGAGCATTGGATAATTTGTTCGGTGTTGAGTGATCTCCAGGGAGACGCCAGCTCTAGCGAGAATCCAGGAATATTGAGCGGCCCTTGACTGTGATGTGTCACAGAAGTAACTTTTGTGTGTAAAATCACAACTAACGTAAAATAGCAAGGAATATTTCTACACTCTCACATTCATCTTATGAACTAAATAAGAATTCAGTTCATTATACATTCCTATATTTCATTAGAATGTGCCATTTTATTTTAACTTCCATTAACATCTTTTTATATAGAAAATCAGCTACAGGATCAGCTAGTAATCGAATCCACATAAACCTAATAATCAAGTGCAATAGGATCATAGCATGACCAGGAGTATACTATAAAACTTAACCTTTACTGAGCATATTAAAAACAACAGCCAATGTATATCTCAGACAAACCAACATAAATTTTTTTCAAAGTGCAAGTGCTCATGAATTACAGTGCGGTGTGTTTTCAGTTCCGACTGAAGGATCCGAGTGTGGTTGATAGTCAGACGTGTTGGGGCAAAGAATTCCAGAGGATGGGGGATATTCGGGAGAAGTCTTGGAGGCGCAAATAAGTGTGGAGGAGAGAAGGAGGTCTTGGGAGGATCGGAGATTACGTGAGGGAAGATATCGGGAGATTAGTTCAGAGATATATGAGGAGACAGGTTACGATAGCCTTGTAGGTCAGTATTAGTAATTTGAACTGGATACACTGAGGGAATGGGAGCCAGTGAAGAGATTTGCAGAGGGGAGAAGCAGAGGAGTAGCGAGGAGAGAGATTAATTAGTCGGGCAGCAGAGTTAAGGATGGACTGGAGAGGTGCGATGGTGTTAGCAGTGAGGCCACAGAAAAGGATGTTGCAGTAGTCGAGGCGGGAGATGGTGAGGGCATGCACAAGCATTTTAGTAGATTAAGGGTTGAGGAAAGAACGGATTCTGGAAATATTTTTGAGCTAGAGGCGACAGGAGGTGGAAAGAGCTTGGATGTGCAGTTTGAAGGACAGGGCAGAGTCAAGGGTTACTCTGAGGCAACGGACTTCCGGTACGGGGGAAAATGTGATGTCATTAATTGTGATAGATAGATCAGGTAAGGAAGATCTGTGAGATGGGGAAAGATTGATTTCAGATTTGTCCACATTTAGTTTGAGGAAGTGAGTGGAGAAGTAAGAGGATATGGCTGATAGACACTCAGGGATTCTGGACAGCAAAGAGGTGACGTCTGGGCCAGAGAGGTAGATCTGAGTGTCATCAGCATAAAGGTGGTACTGGAATCTATGGGACTTAATGAGTTGCCTCAGGCCAAGTGTATAGATTGAGAAGAGTAGGGGTCCTAGAACAGACCCTTGGGGGACTCCAACAAAGAGAGGGTGGGACGAGGAGGTAGTGTGGGAGTGAGAGACGCTGAATGTGCGGTTGGAAAGGTATGATGAGATCCAGAATCAAGTATGATACAACTACTATAATTCTAACTCTATATTCAACAATATAGCCACTATAATACTGCTCCTAGGTACAAGGATATAACTAGTATAATACTGCCCCCTACGTACAAGAATATAAGTACTATAATACTGCTCCTAGGTGTAAGAATATAAGTACTATAATACTGCCACTATGTACAAGAACATTACTATAATACTGTGCCTATATGCAAGAATATAACTAATATAATACTGCTCCTATATACAAGAATATAACTACTTTAATACTGCTCCTATGTACAAGAGTATAACTACTATAATACTGCCCCATGTACTAGAATATAACTACTATAATACTGCCCCTATGTGCAAGAATATAATTACTATAATACTGCCCCTATGTACAAGAACATAACTACTAAAATACTGTGCCTATATGCAAGAATATAACTACTACAATATTGCCCCTTTGTAAAAGAATATAACTACTATAATACTGCTCCTATGTACAAGAATATAACTACTATAATACTGCCTCTTTGTACAAAAACATAACTACTATAATACTGCCCCATGTACAAGAATATAAGTACTATAATACTGCTCCTATGTACAAGAATATAACTACTATAATACTGCTACTATGTACAAGAATATAACTGCTATAATATTGCCCCCTATGTGCAAGAATATAACTACTATAATACTGCTACTATGTACAAGAATATAACTACTATAATACTGCCCCATGTGCAGAATATAACTACTATAATACTGCCTATGTACAAGATATAACTACTATAATACTGCTCCTATGTACAAGAATATAACTACTATAATACTGCCCCATGTGCAAGAATATAACTACTATAATGCTGCTACTATGTACAAGATTATAACTACTATAATACTGCCGCTATGTACAAGAATATAACTACTATAATACTGCTCTCTATATACAAGAATATAACTACTATAATACTGCCCAATGTACAAGAATATAACTACTATAATACTGCCGCTATAATAGCTCTAATAAGTGACTTCCAACTTGAAAATTTGACAATCTGTGAGATCCAAGCTGGATAGCAGAGGTCGTTGTATGAAGTGTAGACACCTGAGGGCGGATTTCAGCATCTGAGTCCTCTCTCACTAGTTCAAAGGTGTCTGGGAGATGTTCTTCAGTAAACAATAATTTTGGTCCGGAGAGCCATGTTTGCTTCCTAGTCGACTTGCATCAACTGCTCTAGATGCGTGATCTGCAGGATTTTGGTCCGTGGGTATGTAATGCCACTGTTTTGGATGAACTGATCTCCTAATTCGTGGCACTCTGTTGTTGACATAAACATAGAATCGCCTAGTTTCATTGTGGATATATCCAAGGACTACTTTGCTGTCTGAGTAGAACTTGGCCTGTGTCAAGTCGATATCCATCTCTGATGCGAGAACTCTGCCAATTCAACGGCTAAGACTGCAGCACAAAGCTCTAACCTGGGTATAGTGTGCTCTGGCTGTGGAGCAAGTTTGGCTTTCCCCATAACGAATCCAATGTGGCTCTGACATTTGGAGTCTACAGTTTTGAGATAGGCGACAGCGGCAATTGCTTTGACAGAAGCATCTGCAAACACGTTCAGTTTTTGGCTTTGTATTTCTGTAGACGGCACAGGGGTGTATGGTCTTGGCACATTCAGGTTGGAGAGGGCTGCTAAAGAGTTCTTCCATCCTTCCCACTGTATTCTCTTATCAGGTGGCAGAGGTGCATCCCAGTGGATGTTTCCTTGGTTAAGTCCCTTAGTAAGGCCTTGCCTGGTATAGTGACAGGAGCTGCGAAACCCAAGGGATCGTACAGACTTTTGATGGTGGACAGGACACCTCTACTGTGAAAGGCTTTTCTTCTTGGCTGACCTGGAAGGTGAAAGTGTCTGACTGTAGATTCCAGAGAAGCCCGAGGCTGCGTTGCATTGGTGCGGGTTCTGACCCCAAGTCCAAGTCTCTGAGACTGTTACATAAGTCTTGTGAAGGGAATGCTTCCATGAGTTCTTGACTGTTTGAGGCTATTTTGTGAAGTCTGAGGTTCGAGCAAGCAAGAATCTCTTGGGCTCTCCTGAGAAGACTGATGGCAGTCTCATTTGCAGGCATGGCTTATAGACAATCGTCAACATAAAAGTATTTTTCTATGAATTGTTTGACATCTGATCCATATTCTGTTTCTCCTTCTTGAGCCGACCTTTTGATTCCATAGATGGCGACTGCAGGTGAAGGACTATTGCCAAAGATGTGCACTCTCATGCGATACTCTGTGACTTCTTTAGCAGGATCATTGTCTCTGTACCAGAAGAATCTTAGGAAGTTCCTTTCTCTCTCTCTCACAAGGAAACAATGGAACATTTGCTGGATGTCAGCGATGAAGGCGATAGAATCCTTACGGAAACGCATAAGTACTCCCAGCAGTTTGTTATTGAGGTCTGATCCTGTCAGTAGAACATCATTCAGGGAGATATCATCAAACTTAGCACTAGAGTCAAACACCACTCTAATTTGGCCTGGTTTCTTAGGGTGGTATACTCCAAACATGGGTAGGAACCAGCATTCTTCAGAGTCTTTGAGAGTGGGAGCTAGCTCTGCATGACAATTCTCAAAGATCTTTGACATGAAGGAGAAAAGTGATCTTTCATCTCTTTCTTCCTTTGCAGATTATGTTTGAGAGAGGAGAAACGCTTTAATGCCTGATTTCTGTTGTTCGGTAGACGTGGTCTGTGGGTTCTGAAGGGAAGAGGTGCGACCCAGCTGTTGGTCTCATCTTTAACAAGTCCCTTGTCCATTACCTCTAAGAACAACTTGTCCTCTACTGACATTGCCACTTGGTTGTCTTGCTTAGTTCTCTGGAAGACTGTGCACCTTAACTGATCCTCATAGCTTCCCGACACTATACTGCTGTCATGAGTGAAGTCTATTAGGTGATTGGGCAGTTGGATGCTGTGTGGTAGCTCTCTGACATGGAATTCATTGTTACAAGGTTGAAACAGAGATGGGCGTCCTTTCTCTAATGTATTTGTCAGCATGCTTGTCACAGAAGATGGGGCGTGCATGCGTCCCAAGCATACGTTTCCTATTATGACCCATCCTAGGTCTAGCTTTTGGGCATAGGGAGCATTGTGGAGTCCATTGATGTGACGTCTCACTTTATGCACCTGCATGATATCTCTCCCCAACAGCAGAATTATCTGGGCCTGATGGTCGAGTTCCGGTATGAGGTGTGATATGCGTTTTAAGTGAGCGTGATGGATTGCTACATCTGGCGTAGGTATTTCAGATATGTTGTCTGGGATCTGATTACATTCGATGATAGTAGGTAGTGGTAGGCAGAATTGACCGTCTAATGACTCAATTTGGTAGTCAGTAGCTTTCCTACCTGCTGTCGTCACAGTACCTGCACACGTCTTTAGTGAGTAGGGGGTGCTTGGCCCTTTGATGTGGAATAGGTCAAAGAATGTTGATCTAGCCAGGGATCGATTACTTTGATCATCCAAGATAGCATACAGTCTTACAGCTTTGTCTCTATGACCCTTTGGGTACACTCTGACGAGGCATATTTTTGAACAGGATCTACTGTCTATTGTCCCTTTACAGACTTCAGTACATTTTGAAGTGATCTCTGGCATGGCTGCATCAATGTTCCTTTCCTCCCCGCCATGCTCACTGTCAGGTGGCGTGTTTTGTGTACTCCATGGAGCTGGCCCAGGGTCTAGGGCAGTGTTATGATCTGTGGTGCCACATTCTGTGCATTTTACACTGACCTTGCAATCCTTGGCGAGATGAGTTGTGGATGAGCAGCACTTGTAGCAGATACCGTTCTCTTTCAGGAAGCTTCTGCGATCTGGCATAGATTTTCCTCTGAAGGCTCTGCATTTCAGGAGAGGATGAGGCTTCAGATGGAGCGGGCACTGCTTGTCAGGATCCTGCACCTTTGTCTCTGATTGGGAGCAGCCAGCAGACCTGTAATTAGAACCTGGAGAAGAAACATAAGTCTTGTGCACTGCCACAGACGTTCTGCGTGGGTTTGCAGTTGGTGACGGTGTGGCATATGACAATGCAAAGTCAAAGCTGGGATCATTTCTGATTCTTGCTTGTTGGTGTACAAAGTCTACAAAAATGGAGAAGGGAGGAAATGGAACACTGTGTTTTTATTTGTACGTGGAACCATGTGTGATCCACCTCTCCTGTAGATTGTAGGGCAACTTTTGGACTATAGGGTTAACACCTCTTGCTGTGTCAAGGTATGCAAGTCCTTGTAGATCATCCTCACATTTGGCAACTTGGACCTCCTTTAGCAAGTCACTTAATTCTCTAAGTTTCTGGAGCTCTTTGTTAGATATTTTAGGAAAGTTATTAGTTCTTTTGAACAAGGCTCTTTCTATTACCTCTGCTGAGCCGTAACACTCATCCAGCCTCTTCCAGATCTCTTTGAGGCCAGTCTCAGGGCGGTTTATATTAATGTCTCTGATCCTTACTGCATGTTTGACTGACTCTTCCCCCAGGTATTTGACTAAGAGGTCTATCTCTTCCCTGTGTTGTAGCCCCAAGTCTCTAGTGACATTCTGGAAGGAAGCTTTCCAAGCTCTGTAACCTTCAGCTTGGTCAGTGAATTTCATGAGTCCCTTGACAACCAGATCACGTCGTGTGAAGAACTTAGCAAATTCTGTTGTAAACCGGTTGTCAGCAGAGTATACTGGTGATGGGTCACCCTGATAGTAGTGTGAGGTGCGTTTGTACCTGTTAGTATCCTCTGGGTGGCGCCAGCCGGTGTCGTGATGCTTCAGTCTGACGTGCGGCTTGTCAGCAGGGCGATTCACGTTGGTTACCTGGTGAGGGGGAAGGTAGTCATTAGCAGAGTTATTTTGCTCCACGTTTTCGTGTTGGTATCTGTCTTGGAGCTGAGCCTCATAATGACTCTCGCTCGCTTCACTGGAGGTGTCATGATCTTGTTCCGATGCCGGTTCAGGGTTATAGTTCGGATCAGGAAGTCCATTAACATACTGAGATGTGCGTTGTGGTGAATCTTGCAGTGGAAACTCCAGACTTGATGTACTGCTTAGGCTATGCTGCTTAGGGTTTTGCGCAGCTTCTAGAGATTCTGCCTCGGCGAGGGCTGCGGCAGCTTATCTTTTTGCTGCTAGGCTC
>JARQOD010000002.1:19559742-19611678 GCA_033576555.1 Oophaga sylvatica
CATTTCAGTCCATATTTGGTCCATGATATATAATGATGAGAAAGGAGTTTTCTCATCATCATAAATGGGTGAAATTGAGAAGTGCCTGTAAAAACAAGCAACTTTGGAATTTGCCTTTGGTTTAAAATTCCTCTTCGTCCTCGAGAAAGAAGGAATTTTTCATTCTATGGTTTTTCTCTTGATGCTTAGGTAACAGACCACCTACGTAGCCTTTCAGAGGTGGATGGATTACTAGGCAAAGAGCACGCGCTTACATGCTGTTTGCTATCGAGCTTGCAAGCGCTGTTCTAAAGCTGGCCAGATGGATTCATCCAGGTTCAGCGCCCTGCGCTCCTCCCATGCTGCACAGGCGATGCTCCTGTTGATAGCAGATCCAGAAAGTGCACAGTTCAGCCCAGCGGCACGACGGACGATGCCATTGGTTTGAACTGTCAATCATTTGTTCAGGGGAGCAATGTGCTCCTGACTGTGAGAATAACACTTTAGTGGATGCGTTATGATAATTTTTTAAATTTCATATTGTTTTTTTTTTTTCTCCTAGGCTACATTTTTTTTTTAAATCCTCTAAATCAATATTTTTCAAAACTTTTTGATTATTTATTTTACGTTTTATTGTCTGTAGCTATAATAAGATAGATGCACCTATAATGAAATTCCTATAATTGATATACACACCAAAAGAGAATACTTTGAATATAGACCAAAGCAAAGAATAAAATCACACTTTATTAGACAAGTCATAAGAACAAGTACATGACATAATGAAATTTGTTAAAAACGAGGAAAATCCACAGATGAGCGACGGGGTGGAAAGCCCGGACCAAAAAATAGTGTGTACAGTTAAAGGCACAAAGTTGGTAGGTATGAGCTATATTCTCTGACGAGGGTAAGAGGGAATGGGAAAACCGCTAGGAGTAATACTAACACAGGCATATATGAAGTAAAGAAACCGTGCAGAGTAGCAGAAGTAACAGAAGAAGAGACTGCTTAGTAGATGCCAAATAAAGGGTGTACACACATGAGTAAATCTGATATATGCTTGTCACGGGTTACCGCGATGAAGAAGACTGCAGCGTCTGGTTGCTCCTACTCCGGCGCTGAGAAGAAGCACTTCTCCGGCTTATTAAACGTGTTTATTTCTTCTAGCAGAACAGAGGTTAATCGGCCATGTTTGAAATCCCTGTGTTCAGTTGTGCTCGGTTAGCCAATCCTTTTCCCTATATTATCTGGGCTCTATTACTAATCCTTGTCAGAGTTAGCTTTTGCTGCATGGCTAAATGAGGGAAAGAAGTTGGTAAGAGAAGGAGAAGTTATAAGGGACTGTTGTTTGGTTTGTACACTTGGTAATTCCTTATCCTTTCCTATTTTGTTTTTTTCCCCTTCCTGCATATCCCGGTGGATTCCTCTATTATATGTAAAGAGGTGACCGAGGCCGTCACATGCTTCCCCCTCTTTGGACACTGTTCACATGGACTACGTGCGGTACCTTGTCGTGTACCAATGCTAATGTTTTCCTGTAATGTTGCTGTATTATGTATGTACTTGATATGTACTGTTTATAAGATTAGGGATAGTATAGGGTAATAGCATAGGACAATAGTGAGGGGCACCATAAAGATAGGGAATGAGATAAAAGTTCATATTACCATGTTAGTCTGGTTGGTGTACTATGACGCACAAATACTCCCCTCTTCCCTGGGTGGAGCTAGAGTACAGATGGAGGGCGGATTCAGGAGATAAGGTAAGGTACATGGCCCCGGCACCTTCACCTTCAGAAGTAACCTGGGGAACAGGGCGAGCTTGGATACCCCCTAATGTTAGGGACAGGGAAGGAGCCCCTGGTCCCGGGTCACCCGACAACATAGTCATGTCAAGAATATTGCGTTCATATCAGATATAAGCTAGGAAAAGTGCAGTTCTGGGCACAATAGATTCAGGATCTAGGAAGTAAGTTGCACAGGTTTAGGAACAGTTAAAGGATTGGGATAAGCCCAGCCAGTGGGAGGGGTCAGGGGTAGTCAACCCCTTTCTGTCCCTAATGTACTATCCCGTCCAGGTGACCTGGGCCTTATTGACCCTGAACGGGATAGTACGTCATACACGATCAGCCGCTCTCACGGGGAAGCGCGGCTGATCGCAGCCGGGTGTCAGCTGATTCTCACAGCTGATACCCGGCACTATGTTCCAGGAGCGCTCCCAGTAATTTAAGCCCCAACACACTGCGATCAAAGATGATCGCAGCGTTCCAGAGCAGGCAGAGGGCTGTCAGCTCAGACAGCCCCTCTGCCTTTGGATTGGAGACCCCACGGCATGACACGGGGTCCCGATCGCTCCCATGGTAACCCGATGTCGTCATGACGACATCCGGGTTACCAGGTCTCAGAGACTGCCTGTCATACACAGTGCATGTCAGGAAGTCTCTGAGGTTAGTGTAATAGAAGCTGTAGCACTGACAGATTTTATAGCATGCAGATCTATATTTGTAATACTTGTAAAAATAATTAAAAAAAATAAAAACTAATAAAAAAATCAATATTTATTTAATCAATAAATTCACATTTGAATTAAAAAATGTAAACAATAAAAGTACACGTATTAAGTATCGCCGCGTCCGTAATGACCCGACTTATAAAACTGTCCAACTAGTTAACCCCTTTAGTGAACCCCATAGAAAAAAAAACAAGGCAAAAAAACAATGCTTTATCATCATACCGCCAAACAAAAAGTGGAATAACACGCGATCAAAAAGACAGATATAAATAATCATGGTACCACTGAAAACCTCATGTGATCCCGCAAAAAACGAGCCGCCACACAGCATCATCAGCGAAAAAATAAAAAAGTTATAGCTCTGAGAATAAAGCGATGCAAAAATTATTTTTTATATAAAATTGTTTTTATTGTATA
Source organism: Oophaga sylvatica (assembly GCA_033576555.1). NCBI lineage: Eukaryota > Metazoa > Chordata > Amphibia > Anura > Dendrobatidae > Oophaga > Oophaga sylvatica. The sequence goes on from JARQOD010000002.1 coordinate 19,562,650, forward strand.
AAAGCGCCAAAACATAAAAAAAGATACAAAAGAGGTATCGCTGTAATCGTACTGACCCGAAGAATAAAACTGCCTTTTCAGTTTTACCACGCGGAACGGTATAAACGCCCCCCAAAAGAAATTCATGAATTGATGGATTTTGTTCATTCTGCCTCCCAAAAATTGTAACAAAAAGCGATCAAAAAATGTCATGTGCCCGACAATGGTACCAATAAAAACGTCAACTCATTCCGCAATAAACAAGACCTCACATAACTCTGTGGTCCAAAATAGGGAAAAACTATAGCTCTCAAAATGTGATGCAAAAACTATTTTTTGTAATAAAAAGCATCTTTTAGCTTGTGACAGCTGCCAATCATAAAAACCCGCTATAAAAACCCACTATAAATAGTAAATCAAACCCCCCTTTATCACCCCCTTACTTAAGGAAAAATAATAAAATAAAAAAATGTATTTATTTCCATTTTCCCGTTAGAGTTGGGGCTAAAGTTAGGGTTTGGGTTGGGCTTGGGGCTAAAGTTAGGGTTAGTGTTAGGGTTTGGATTAGGGTTAGGGTTTGGATTAGGGTTAGGGTTACGGTTTGGATTAGGGTTAGGGTTTGGGTTAGGGTTGGGATTAGGGTTAGGGTTGGGATTAAGGTTAGGGTTGGGATTAGGGATAGGGTTGGAATTAGGGATAGGGGTGTGTTGGGGTTAGGGTTGGAGTTAGAATTGGGGTTTCCACTATTTAAGCACATCAGGAGCTCTCCAAACGTGACATCGCATCCGATCTCAATTCCAGACAATTCTGCATTGAAAAAGTCAAACGACGCTCCTTCCCTTCCGAGCTAATGCTGTGCGCCCAAACAGTGGCGTATTCAGGACAAATTGCACAACAATTTTTGGGGTCCAATTTCTCCTGTTACCCTTGTCAAAATAAAAAATTAAGGGCGAAAAAATCATTTTTGTGAAAAAAAATATGATTTTTTATTTGTATGGCTCTATGTTATAAACTTCTGTGAAGCACTTGGGTGTTCAAAGTGCTCACCACACCTCAAGATAAGTTCCTAGGGGGTTTAGTTTCCAAAATGGTGTCACTTGTGGGGTGTTTCCACTGTTTAGGCACATCAGGGGCTCTCCAAACGCGACATGGCATCTGATCTCAATTCCAGCCAATTTTGCATTGAAAAGTCAAATGGCGCTCCTTCCCTTCCGAGCTCTGCCATGTGCCCAAACAGTAGTTCACACCCCACATATGGGGTATGAGCGTACTCAGGACAAATTGTACAACAACTTTTGTGGTCCAATTTCTCCTGTTACCCTTGGGAAAATAAAGCAAATTGGATCTGAAGTAAATTTTTTGTGAAAAAATTATAAATGTTCATTTTTTTATTAAACATTCCAAAAATTCCTGTGAAGTACCTGAAAGGTTAAAAAACTTCTTGAATGTGGTTTTGAGCACCTTGAGGGGTGCAGTTTTTGATGATGTCACTTTTGGGTATTTCTTATTAGACCCTCAAGTGACTTCAAATGTGATGTGGTCCCTAAAAAAAAATTTTATTTAATAATAAGACATCGCTTTTCAACTTTTAACCTTATAACTTCCTAACAAAAAAAATTTTGTTCCAAAATTGTTCTGATGTAAAGTAGACATGTGGGAAATGTTACTTTATTAAGTATTTTGTGTGATAAATCTCTGTGATTTAAGGGTATGAAATTCAAAGTTGGAAAATTGTGAAATTTTCAAAAATTTCTGCCAAATTTCTGTTTTTTTTCACAAATAAGCACAAGCCATATCAAAGAAATGTTACCACTATCATGAAGTAGAATATGTCACGAGAAAACAGTGTCAGAATCACCAGGATCCATGGAAGCGTTCCCGAGTTATTACCTCATAAAGAGACAGTGGTCAGAATTGTAAAAACTCATTAACGTGCAAACCACCCTTGGGTGTTAAAGGGTTAATAAGGGGAGCACTTCATGGTTTTAGGCAGAGAGATGAGAATAAGAGACTAGATTGAGGGGAGAGATAGCAGCAGTTCGAGGCCAGAGAACTGGAGGGTACGAAGAGCATGGGCTGTTTAGCAGTTTGAGAACATCAGCCACTCTTATACCGACATTCCTGGAATGTCCCATGGCCCATCAGAGGTACTGAGAGACGTGCCTCATTATCTTCCTATGTGAGGAAGCCAGGTGAGGAATCACATTCGGGAGTTGGGACTGGACTCATGGAAGCTGCAGAGCCGGATGGAGTTTTCCATGGGCCAGAGATGCCAGTGATTAAAGGGATTACTCAGGGTTTGCCAACAGCATATATAAACTTATGCTACGGACTTTGAGAATGGAAAAGTTTGTGCCAACATTGCGTGTTTCAATATAATGAAAATGGAAAGTTAGGTAAACTTCTCTTTCATAAAATGAATTGCCCCCTGATGTGTGTGCGGCGATTCCTGAAGTTGAAGAACCGGAGACACGTCTGAGGCCTGCAACCAAAACGTGAGTGTTACGAACCACACACAAAGCAGAAGGGAGACAGAGTGTTGGAGAACAGCAGCCCCTCGCCCACGACTACAGTCCTGTGCACTTTACAGTTGGACCAGGAGGCACAAGGCACCTAGTCCTGTAGTGATAATCTCCTGCTGATAAAATACTGATTTTATTAAAAGAGCAAAGCACAGCCCAGTAAGTGACACATCGCTGGAATCAGGGTCTCAGCCCCTGCATCATGATGCTATCCGATTATGTAGCAAAAATCTTCTGACAGATTCCCTTTAATTAGTTTATTAAATTAGAAAAAAACATTTTCCTTCCAGAAACAGCAGCACATACTGCTTTCTCGTACACTTATCTCCATCCACTTGAACTGCAATAACAGATGCAACGTGAAAAAAGTGGCGTTTTTTCTTTAAAAAAAAAAATATATACAGGTCCTTCTCAAAAAATTAGCATATAGTGCTAAATTTCATTATTTTCCATAATGTAATGATTAAAATTAAACTTTCATATATTTTAGATTAATTACACACCAACTGAAATTTGTCAGGTCTTTTATTGTTTTAATACTGATGATTTTGGCATACAGCTCATGAAAACCCAAAAATCCTGTCTCAAAAAATTAGCATATCAAGAAAAGGTTCTCTAAACGAGCTATTACCCTAATCTTCTGAATCAACTAATTAACTCTAAACACATGCAAAAGCTTCCTGAGGCTTTTAAAAACTCCCTGCCTGGTTCATTACTCAAAACTGCCATCATGGGTAAGACTGCCGACCTGAATGATGTCCAGAAGGCCATCATTGACACCCTCAAGCAAGAGGGTAAGACCCAGAAAGAAATTTCTGAACAATTAGGCTGTTCCCAGAGTGCTGTATCAAGGCACCTCAATGGGAAGTCTGTTGGAAGGAAACAATGTGGCAGAAAACGCTGTACAACGAGAAGAGGTGACCGGACCCTGAGGAAGATTGTGGAGAAGGACCGATTCCAGACCTTGAGGGACCTGAGGAAGCAGTGGACTGAGTCTGGAGTAGAAACATCCAGAGCCACCGTGCACAGGCGTGTGCAGGAAATGGGCTACAGGTGCCGCATTCCCCAGGTAAAGCCACTTTTGAACCATAAACAGCAGCAGAAACGCCTGACCTGGGCTACAGAGAAGCAGCACTGGACTGTTGCTAAGTGGTCCCAAGTACTTTTTTCTGATGAAAGCAAATTTTGCATGTCATTCGGAAATCAAGGTGCCAGACTCTGGAGGAAGACTGGGGAGAAGAAAATGCCAAAATGCCTGAAGTCCAGTGTCAAGTACCCACAGTCAGTGATGGTGTGGGGTGCCATGTCAGCTGCTGGTGTTGGTCCACTGTGTTTCATCAAGGGCAGGGTCAATGCAGCTAGCTATCAGGAGATTTTGGAGCACTTCATGCTTCCATCGGCTGAAATGCTTTATGGAGATGAAGATTTCATTTTTCAGCACGACCTGGCACCTGCTCACAGTGCCAAAACCACTGGTAAATGGTTTACTGACCATGGTATTACTGTGCTCAATTGGCCTGCCAACTCTCCTGACCTGAACCCCATAGAGAATCTGTGGGATATTGTGAAGAGAAAGTTGAGAGACGCAAGACCCAACACTCTGGATGAGCTTAAGGCCGCTATCGAAGCATCCTGGGCCTCCATAACACCTCAGCAGTGTCACAGGCTGATTGCCTCCATGCCACGCCGCATTGAAGCAGTCATTTCTGCAAAAGGATTCCCGACCAAGTATTGAGTGCATAACTGAACATTATTATTTGATGGGTTTTTTTTTATTTTGTTTTAAACACTTTTATTTTATTGGACGGATGAAATATGCTAATTTTTTGAGACAGGATTTTTGGGTTTTCATGAGCTGTATGCCAAAATCATCAGTATTAAAACAATAAAAGACCTGACAAATTTCAGTTGGTGTGTAATGAATCTAAAATATATGAAAGTTTAATTTTAATCATTACATTATGGAAAATAATGAAATTTAGCACTATATGCTAATTTTTTGAGAAGGACCTGTATATATATATATATGGCATCTTTTATTATTCTTGAACAAGCCCTTTAAACTGGATATCATGTCTTTTATCTGTTCTCGACTTGTCATGTGCAACCATGTCAAGATCCGCCGCTGCTCCCAGAATGACTTCATGGTGCCGTGCAGGACAGGACTGGTAGCATATGCCTGGTGCTTACTTCCAGCGTTTTTGATCAATGACCCCCAGAAGCAGCATATACAATTACAAAATAAATGCAGACGAGAGATTTTTTTTCCCTTTTTTTTCCTCCACTTTTATACCGTGTTGTCGAAGATTGCAGTCACTGAAGTGTACCAACGTGTCACTTTCGCTGGGTGTCTCCTGGGACGGTCGGGTCTGTCAGCTGCAGTGAATTGTGCCAGAAGATACCACAGGAGGCCGTGAACTGAAGCTATCATTTCTGCTTTCCAAATCTTTTCAGTTTAATCTCAGACACGTTTGTGAAAGATGAATTGCCGACTTTCATGCCAACTGAAAGCAGAGGAAAATTAAATGTGCCAGTACAAGTGATGAGGACACTTCAGTATTGCAGTCCTCTTTGGATGACTGTTTCTTAAAGGGGCTTTATCTACATTGTAGAAGGGTCCCATGATAATAATCTGGTCACAACAACCCTTTTCCCAGGACCCTCTTCACTCATCAATGACTGCTATTTGTAGGGAAAACTTGGAGCAAGTGTTCCATTTCCCTGCAGCTCCCCCACAGGAGAGAAGATGTATCACACACTGCCTATTCAAATCAATGGGTTGTCTATGTAATACAAAACAAGACAGGTCCTCCAGAGTGGGAGACAATCTTTCTAACTACTCTTTACATTGGGCAAGCGATGCGGATGATCAGAGTGTCCTCTACAACTGATACTTGTCTGTCTCAGTCTGGTGCTGGGCTCTGTTCCCTTCTAAAATGGCTGCCTTCCTTTGGTGTGGTCCATGCTGGGTTTCTCAGGATGCCCAATGAACTTTTCTGACATCACTTAATGCCCTTTAACGCTGACTGAGACAGCTATGTGTATCTGAGTATTCAGTAAGCTTCACGTTCAGCTGCCATGTGCTTTGGAGATTACCTCATCATCCATTTCTCTCACCTGGCAATCATCTCTTCAGCAAACTCCTATTTACTTCGAAACCATCTGCACTTATATCCTGGCTCAGAGCCGCCGATTAACGCTTCGTCTGCTGTAAGCATAACAAACTCTTCTCTTGTGTTGTTCCCACTTTAAACGCTGCTGCTACAGTACGTATCTTCTTTACAACTGATTAGCCACAGGCACCAGTGATGAATAGGTTAACTGAATACTTGCTTGTAAAGCAAACAGATGCCAACTCTGCCAAATACTTGGTCCTGGTTTGACTTTGGCCACCCCAAATCCTGGACCATTCTACTTTTGAGACTATTTACCAAAACAGACATGACTGATGAAGGATGTTTAATCGAAACGTTAAGTTTTTGCTATAGTTTTGCTCTTGCTATTCTGAGTAAATCCTAATTGAGCATCTCCACCTGCCTTTTGGTATGCAGTTCCTTCCTTCCTTCTGTAAGGTGCACAGGGCAGTAGCTGTGGACGATCTACTGCTTCTCCCCACCCTGGGATCCCACAAATAAAGTGTCCCAGTCCATCAATGTTGTGCTGTGTACAATGCAATGTACTCACTTTGAGGCTGGAGGCTTCCGCTGCATCCAAGTCCTTTGGTCCCGGGTCTGCCGCACACACATCAGGGGACACCAGGTTAGTTATAACAAATTCAACTTTACTGGACAATTCAGATACAACAGTCTTTAAGTTGCAGTTTCGGGCACAGCACCCTCCAGTTCCAGTTTCATCAATACAGTACATTTTAAGGTTTTGTTAACATTCAGCTCGGATTATCTCTATGCTTGATCCTCCTGTCGGCCCCCCGAGATTTCCCATCCAGCCTCACAGCACTATGTTTTCCTCACATAGTTCCCCATCCGGCTTCCTCTATATGGAAGGGATTAAGGCACGCTCCTCAGTCCCTAGTTCAGGCCATAGGCGTCGGCCGTTTAAGGAAAAGCCAAAGGAAATTTGGTACAACTTTATGCTGCCAGAACAACATGTACTCCACATGCCTCCATCCCACTGCAGCTTGAACCTGAACTTCACAAAACCTCTCACTAACTCAGACTGATTAAATCAGGAAATGATTCCCTTTCTTGCTTGACCATGTCCCATCCCATGCTGGGCTGCTCCCAACTATTTGACTATCTTTTCCTGCAGTCTTGCTGGGATGATCTAACCTTTCACCTACATTCCAGCACACAGCTTGCATTACTATTTTACATTAACATTATACTAACAATATGTCTACTTACACACTAATAGGCCCACCACTGCCTATCTTAATCTATCTGTAACTACTCTGGGTCCTAAAGTTCCTATCTGTCACTACCTACATGCTAACTTATATCCTAGTCTTTCCTTAAACCTGAGCTGAGCGTACAGCGTTTCCTTAGGCATCACCGATACAGTACCAACACAGCAGCATCAGTACTTATAACTTTCTATGCATTTATCTTATTGATTATTTGAGCCTCAATGACTTCAGGCAAAAGAGCCGAAGGAGGCAGCTCTGGGTGTGGCAATAGAGCTGGAGTGACAGAGGCTTCAGATCTCCAGCATCATTTGCATAGCAATTCAAACAACTAATTTTTCAGTAATGGAGGAACAGACTGGCTAAGTGATGGTAACACTGGAATTGTTTTTGAATGGGCCACATGCACATATAAATAGATATGGGGGCTGAAATCCTTCTGACAGATCCCCTTTAAATGACAACAGCCACCACTAGGGGGAGCTTTTCATCCTCTCTCAATAGAAATGCACTAAGTGTTGACAAGCAAGTCTAGTAGGAATGTAAGCGAAAATATGCAAATCGCATACAAGCGGTCACGTGACTTCCTGCTCACACAGGCAATACCAGAAAATACTGACAGTGTGCGCATCGCATATCTGACAGTGTGCACACAGCATGCTGTCAGGATTCAGAAGCCAGCAGTCACATAGCGCGGCTGCAGACTTTTATCCGATCCCTGGACAGCCCCTTTAATCACTTCAGCTCTGTCTGCTTTATTTCTTGTAACCGCTCAAGTAAAATTCTGTTATCTGCACAATGCCCAGAGGAAAATTTACTGCGCCGTATGGCCGTAAACCATTCAACATATTGAATCAATACCCTTATTGTGCTTATCTGCTCCCCTTTCCTAAACACACAATCCATTCTTCATACATTTATGGCGGACTCAAATTCCCCAGACAGTGTGATGAAGTTTTTTCGGCTTGACCGGCCCGTTCTATCCTTTCTACTAAAATTGAAAAATGCCAAAGTATTTACTCTATGTTTAAGCCGTGATCCGTCCTATTGATTTAGTAAAGACATAAACTGTTCGAATTCCCAGCTCGGGAGATGTGTCAGGGAATGATTTTTATAGCTTAAAATAGACGAGAAAATTTCTGAAAAATTTGTGACCTCCAGGGGTGTAGGATTCAGGGAATGTAGTAGGATTCTTATAGATTTAATTTGCCATGTCTGATCGGATGAGAATAGGGCCGACTTTGAGTCTTACTGACCGGACACACAGATCCGGTTTTAAAATGAATGCTTGGATGAGTTGTATGGGTCAAAGAAACTTTGTAGGGTGAAAAACTGAAAAAATCTTTTTGCATCAGTATTTTCACCTATTGCTAAGAGTCAATGGGTGAGAAAAGTTCATGCAATCTCCCTCCTTCACTTTTTAAAAACAGATGAGATAAAAACTTATCACAAAAAAATGCAATCGGGATGACATTTTTACAACCGCTATGCCTAGGTGTAAAACATTGAAATGATCTTGTGAGTTTAGTTTAGCCTTACACTGATATTTTTTTAAGGTTTTTTTTTTAATTTTTTTAGCTTATTGAGGGAAATGTCATGATTTCCGCTCTGTTTCTGTTTTTTTGTTACTTTGTGTCGGGGCTGTCAGTCTGTGCTGGGTCTGTGCTGCAATCACCTGTGTTCATTTTCCTTAATCAGGCTTCTACTGAAGCATGCTAGTTCCTTTCCGCAGTGTTAATCATACACTTGCTGTTGCCTGTGGAACATTGATCCCTCTGTGCTCTGTGTCTGACCCAGCTTGACTTGATTCTCTTCCTGGACTCTGACCCTTTGCTTGTGACCTGACTTTGCTTATGCCTGCTCCCTGTAACTGTTTTTGTCTCTCTGGCTTTTCTGACCTCGGCTCGTGTATTGGACTTTGTCTCTGACTTCCCTTTGTCGTACTGCGCCATTTCCTGGACCTGACCTCGGATTGTTTGACCTCCCTTTACTTACAGTAAGTATTATATATATTTACTATCATAACTCGCTTCACAGGAAATTGATGAAGTCATTTGCTTCATTTAGTTTTTCTTTTGCTTGAAAATGTTACAAATTTTGACAAATTCCTTTTTTTTGCAAATTTTGCAGATTTTTTCTAGTAAAAAGTGAAAAATATGCTTTGGAAAAAGGTGTTAATAACCCCCCCACACACACACCCATCACCCCGTAGTGTTTTGGTGTTAAATGTACTGATGTTTTCACGCCAATTTTCATAAAAATGTCGGTGAAGTAGGTTGCTCCTAATTTATTAATAGTAGAGATGAGTAATTGGTCCACAGAGTTCAAGTCAAATTTCCTGAAATTCACATTTTCAGGTGAATTCTACCATTAAGATTGGATTAGTGATTTCAGCAAAAGAAGGGGGCTCCCCGACTACATTTCCCACGCTGTTCATACATCAGAATGAACTAATGTCTTTATGTGTGGCCGCCCGGAAATGCCCATAATCCTCTGCAGCTATGACATGTAACGGATCATGGTAAAAAGCTGGGATGACAACAAGGACAATACGGTCAAATCCGGTAAAATGAGAAGATTTTGTGGGCAAGCTCTTCTGGTCAGCTGGTTCATTCACTCTCTTCTCCCCCACATGTAATTTGGAAGCAATTACAAGCTTTCCAGTATTGAGAATTGCACAAATTTACTCGACTCGAATCCCATTTTTGAAAAAATTTCATTGAAGACTTCAAATTTGAATTTCAAAAGATCCAATCATCTCTAATTATGAGGCATCACCTGCTTAATAAGTTAGATATATCTCTTGCTACGAGTGCGCCAGAAAAACAAATCTACTTTACGCCAGCCCGAGGATGGCATAGATTTGATGGAGCCTCCCTGATTCATTAAGGTTGACGTTGCGCACGTCAGTCTGGAGTAAGGAGCATCTAATTCAGTAAGGGGAGCACCAGGCATAGAGGTGAAATGTTATGATTTCTTCTATCTATTATTGTTACTCAACTACTTTCAGGCCACTCGGAACTCCTACACCAGACATGTCACATGGACAAAGATGACACTAGGGTTCCAACTTTTTGTTGCATGTATGTCTTTTTTTTTGTCTGTTTCTTGGTGTTTTTAGACCGTTTTTGATTTGCCCCAAAGTAGTCCTCCTTAATTTTGCTACTACTACTACTACTGCACTCTACATATAATAAACAGTTTGGCAAGAAATTGAAGAATTAAAGAAAATTAACAAAAGTGCACATGGCTTTTAATTGAATATGTTGTCAAGGGAAAAGCTTAAAAGGGTTGTATGGTGAGCAAGAGAAAAGAAACATTACTCACCTCTCTGATCCCCTGACATTTTGGCTTTGACGCTGCATGGTCATCTGCTGGTTTCGACTTCCCATTGCAATGTTGACTTTACGTCACAGGGACACATGAGCCTGTGATTGTCTACATCTTAGAGCTGTGTAGTAGTCGTTCATGAGTGCTGCAGTTCATCTCTCATTAAACTGAAGCAGAACTGTAGCACCCAGCAGTGGAGGATACTACACAATGTATGCAACTGTGTTGTCCTGGCCGTCATTTGACTTGCCAACTGCCGAACGGTAAAATTGACAGTTGTCGGTCCCCCACTAATCTGATGTGGATTACCATCGTTGAGGATAGGACATCAGTATGAAAGAAAGGAACAACTTTTTTTTAAGTGAAAGACTGTAAAGTTTCGCTAGATGCCAAAGCCTGGTTAGCTGGCGGTCAAGTCCAACTCTCGAACACTGGGACCTCCACCATTCACTAGACTGGCCCATACCGTGTAAGGTAGCCTGGAGAGGCCGGCCTGCCGAGTCTTATTCCACCCAGTGAATACAGTATTTCCTAATAAAGTACAAATTGTAGTGAAATCAGAACAAATTCCACAAAAATTCTCCTTTCTTGTCACTGGAACTTATTATCATATATTAACTTAGCAGAGCAAGAAGTATGGTAACCCAATTTCACACCTTGCCTATATATACCTGTATGTGTAGGACTGTAAATCTTTACTGTCACAGCTGCACGGTTCTGATGAAAATATTTATCTCCTCGAGCTAATGAGGTTATGAGCCCCTGACACATCCGGATTCTCCAAGTTGGATACTATGAATAATTCCCAGGAAAGTCTATTTCCTCTCGAGACTGGAAGTTAATCATTCAGAGCTAATAGAGTTTGCATATCTTATTTGTGAAATAAAATTACAGGTCAAGTTAGATATCCCCGTGAGTCGCAATGCACCGCAAAGATTCCTCTGCTCACAGTTTTTTTTTACATTTTTGTACTTTTTATGATTGTACTGAGTTCCACACTGTCACATTGTATTGTATCTTTTGACATGTAATGTATCTGATTAAATAATCCTATAGAATCAATATACTGTATTTTGCCATAGGGGGCAGTATTATAGTAGTTATACTCATGTACATAGGAGCAGTATTATAGTAGTTATATTCTTGTACATAGGAGCAGTATTATAGTAGTTATATTCTTGTACATAGGAGCAGTATTATAGTAGTTATATTCTTGTACATAGGGGCAGTATTATAGTAGTTATATTCTTGTACATAGGGGCAGTATTATAGTAGTTATATTCTTGTACATAGGGGCAGTATTATAGTAGTTATATTCTTGTACATAGGGGCAGTATTATAGTAGTTATATTCTTGTACATGGGGCAGTATTATAGTAGTTATATTCTTGTACATAGGGGCAGTATTATAGTAGTTATATTCTTGTACATAGGGGCAGTATTATAGTAGTTATATTCTTGCACATAGGGGCAGTATTATAGTAGTTATATACTTGTACATAGGAGCAGTATTATAGTAGTTATATTCTTGTACATAGGGGCAGTATTATAGTAGTTATATTCTTGTACATAGGGGCAGTATTATAGTAGTTATATTCTTGTACATAGGAGCAGTATTATAGTAGTTATATTCTTGTACATAGGGGCAGTATTATAGTAGTTATATTCTTGTACATAGGGGCAGTATTATAGTAGTTATATTCTTGTACATAGGGGCAGTATTATAGTAGTTATATTCTTGTACATAGGGGCAGTATTATAGTAGTTATATTCTTGTACATAGGGGCAGTATTATAGTAGTTATATTCTTGTACATAGGGGCAGTATTATAGTAGTTATATTCTTGTACATAGGGGCAGTATTATAGTAGTTATATTCTTGTACATAGGAGCTGTTATGATCTGCTACAAGCACTAAGGAAAGATGGGAATTCTGTCCCTACAATAGGACTGAGCTGGATCCCTACGATGTAACGGGGGACCTGATCCTGCGACCAGACCCGCTAAAGTCCTCAGCTAGTCTGAACGAAGACCTATAGTTGCGAGGGAGGAATCCCTACAAGATCTAGGGACTGGGTGAAAAGGTGGACACCTCCTAACAGAAATTGTAGCAGGGAATATAAAACAGAAAACAAATACTAAGAGATCCTAAGATCAAGCAAAACTGACAGAGTAAGGCACCTAAGCACCCGGCTAGCTTAAGAGTAGATAATACAATGAAGTCCAGCAAAACCAGAAGGGCGGAGCCAGACTAAATAGGGAAAAAGGTCATGTGACCAGCAAACTGAAACAAAATCTAACAAGAGGGTTCTAACAGTACCCTCCCTTCTAAGAGGATCCTCCGGATCCCCTAGGACTTAGGCTTATCCGGAAACCTCTTGTGAAACGCTCTGACAAGTCTAGACGCAGAAACATCATCCGCCCTCACCCATGAGTTATCCTCGGGTCCATAACCCTTCCAAGCGACGAGGTACTGCAAACTCCCTCTATACCGTCTAGAATTTAGGATGCGGGAAATCTCATATTGCCCGTCCTCCACCACCAGGGGAACAGTGGCCGAGACGTCTCCATCTGAGACCTCAGCTTTTTTCAAGAGAGAAACATGAAACACCGGATTAATCTTCCAGGAGGTAGGAAGCTCCAACTTAACAGCAGATTGGTTAATAACCTGAAGCACCTTAAAGGGCCCTACAAACTTGGGACCCAATTTCTTAGATGGAATCCTCAAGCGCAGATTCTTAGAGGACAACCAGACCATGTCACCAATAGCAAACAAAACCTCTTGTCATTTTCTATCAAAATACACTTTGGATCTTTTGTTAGCCTCCTGAAGAAAAGGCGAACAACCAGCAGAAGCGGATGTATGGTTGTTAAGAGCAAACTCAGCAAGTGGCAGAAACTCAGACCACCCCTCTTGATTATCAGTCACACAAAACAACGCAAGAACTGCTCAACATCCTGGTTTTTCCTTTCTGTCTGGCCATTAGACTCAGGATGATATCCGGATGAAAACGACAAATGAACTCCCAACCTGTCACAAAAAGCGTGCCAAAAACGAGCCACAAACTGAGGTCCCCTATCAGAAACAATGTCAGTAGGAACACCATGTAGTCTGATTATTTCCTTGACAAAGGCCTTAGCGAGAGTCTTAGCGCAGGGCAATTTGATGAAAGGAACCAAGTGACACATCTTGCTAAAACGGTCCACGACCACCCAGATGACAGTGAAACCCTCAGAGGGGGGAAGGTCAGTAATAAAGTCCATAGCCAAATGTGTCCAAGGTGCACTAGGGACCTCCAGAGGGCAAAGCAACCCCGCAGCAGGAGTATGAGAAGACTTAGATCTAGCACACACCGTGCATTGACGCACCCACTTAATGACTTCCTTCTGCCATCCTGGCCACCAAAAACTGCGACCCACAAGTCTCTTGGTCTCAGAGATTCCAGGATGACCTGCCAACCGAGAGTCATGACATTCAACAAACAAATCTCTCCTCAGGGTACCAGGCACAAACAACCTCCCATGCGGCGTGTTAGATGGGGCATTCTCCTGTGCTTTAAGAATCTCATCTTCCAACACGGAGTCCAAAACAGCAATAACAACCCCCTCTTGCAAGATGTTTTCCTCCTCCTCCTCAGTACCCACCATAGGAGAAAAGCTGCGAGACAAAGCATCAGCTTTAACATTTTTAGTACCTGGGATGTAAGTAACGGTAAAATTAAACCGTGAGAAAAACAGTGCCCACCTAGCCTGACGGGCATTCAAGCGTTTGGCAGCATCAAGGTAGATCAGATTTTTATGATCGGTGAAGACTTGAACGGGAAATTCTGCTCCCTCCAAAAAATGACGCCAGTGTTCAAATGCGAGTTTAATTGCAAACAATTCCCGATTACCGATATCATAATTTAGTTCAGACTCAGAAAATTTCTTTGAAAAAAAAGCACAGGGATGTACTCCATCCGTCTTTGCCTGAGACAACACCGCGCCGACCCCCACAGAAGAAGCATCAACCTCAACCAAAAATGGTTTAGTCACTTCAGGCTGCGTAAGGATGGGAGCAGAGCTGAACCTCTCCTTTAGCAACACAAAAGCCTCAATGGCCTCAGTAGTCCACTGAACCGCATCAGCACCTTTCCTGGTGAGATCGGTCAGAGGTTTGGCAATCACAGAAAAATTTTTTATGAATTTTCTATAATAATTGGCGAACCCCAAAAACCTCTGTATTGATTTCACACCAATAGGTCTAGGCAAAATCCTGCACAGCTTGCACTTTCACCGGGTCCATCTCAAAACCTTCACTGGAGACAATGTAGCCCAAAAAACTAAGTCTCTGTACAGCGAACTCACATTTTTCTAGTTTGGCAAAAAGTGAATTATCACTCAGTAACTGTAATACTTCACGCACACTCCTCCAATGAGACTCCAAATCCGGTGAATAAATCAAAATGTCATCCAAATACACAACCACACTTCTGCCGATCAAAGGTCTAAGGATGTCATTAATAAGATTCTGAAAAAATGCCGGAGCACTGGAAAGTCCAAAGGGCATGACCAGATTCTCAAAATGACCCAGTGGAGTGTTAAACGCAGTCTTCCATTCATCCCCCTCCTTCATGCGCAACAAATTGTATGCCCCTCGAAGATCAATTTTCGAGAACCACTTGGCCCCCACTAACTGATTAAACAAATCAGGAATCAATGGCAGTGGGTAAGGATTGCGTACAGTAATCTTATTAATCTCACGAAAGTCCAGACAAGGCCGTAAACCGCCGTCCTTTTTTTTAACAAAAAAAAATCCAACCGCCACAGGAGATTTGGAAGGCCTAATGTGACCGGCGGCCAAGCTTGTCTGTATGTATTCCTCCAAAGCCTTTCTCTCAGGAATAGTCAAATTAAATAAACACTTTTAGGAAGAGTCGCTCCAGGGACATATTCAATTGCACAATCATAATCTCTATGAGGAGGCAATACCTGCGATTCCTTATCAGAAAAAAACTTTCCAAAAATCCTGAATAGGTACAGGTAACTCCCCCTTAACTACAGCAGCAATACGCCCGTTACAACACTTGTCATAACAATTAGGACTCCAGGACTTAATTTCATTGGTAGACCAATCCAGTACCGGATTGTGCAATTTTAACCAGGGTAACCCCAAAAATCACCGGTGAGGGAAAATTATTCAAAACTACCAAATCCAAATTCTCTTGATGAACACCATTAATAGTAAGAGGAAATTCACAGATATGGTGAGTAACATTTTTCAAGTGAGAACCATCCACAGACACCACATTAATAGGGGAAGACAGAAGTTTGGGTTTTAATTTTAGTTTTTCCAAAAATTTCCCATCAATCACATTGAGAGTTGAACCACAATCCACAAATACCCGAAACTCCATTAATTCCTCCTCACCAGCAGTGGTAGCAGAAAGAAAGACACCTTTATTGTTTAAACAAGCTATGCGGGCAAAACTGACCTCATTTTTTTTTTTCTCTTTATTCATTCGAAGCGCACAGTTCTTAATGAAATGCTCAGATTTACCACAGTAGAAACACAAACCTTGAGCAAATCTGCGTTCTTTTTCCCGAGAGTGAGGTGTCATTGCTCCAATTTCCATCGGCTCTGCAATGTCAGTACATTCCTTCTCCAAACTTGGAGCTGACAAGGCAGATTTACTCTCATTAACCCTTGCACGCAGTCTCCTATCTACCCGTATGGCTAATTGCATAGCCTCTTGCAAGTTACCAGGTATGGGATAAGCAATCAGCAAATCTTTAACCCTTTCACTTAACCCTGCAAGAAATGAACTTTTCAAAGCTGAATCGTTCCAGCCCACCTGAGCGGACCACCTTCGGAAGTGAGTACAATATTTTTCCACATTACCTGATCCCTGTCTCAAACGTCTCAATTCTGTCTCAGCTGATGAAACACAATCCGGATCGTCATACAATAACCCCAAAGCAGAAAAAAAACTATCCACAGATCTAAAGCATGGATCACTAGGCTGCAGAGAAAAGGCCCAGTCCTGAGGTTCTTTGCGCAAAAGTGACATTATGAACCCTATGCGCTGTGATTCATCACCAGAGGATCTGGGTCTCAAACGGAAATACAACAAGCAAGCATTTTTAAAAGAAAAAAAATCTTGTTGTTCACCAAAAAATAAATCAGGCAAACGTACCTTTGGCTCCACGAAATCAGCTCCAGAACAACTACTCACGTGTTGCTGGATTTCAGCCACCTCCAGAGAGAGTCGCTGCAGGCGTTGAGCCAAATCCTGAACCGACACCATAATAGAAACTGAAAATCTTTCCTTAGAGATTTTTTTTTTTCTTTGGGCTGGACTTACTGTTATGATCTGCTACAAGCACTAAGGAAAGATGGGAATTCTGTCCCTACAATAGGACTGAGCTGGATCCCTACGATGTAACGGGGAACCTGATCCTGCGACCAGACCCGCTAAAGTCCTCAGCTAGTCTGAACGAAGACCTATAGTTGCGAGGGAGGAATCCCTACAAGATCTAGGGACTGGGTGAAAAGGTGGATGACGCGCACCACATGTGTGGATACCAGGGCTATGGGGTACTCGGAGCCGAGCCCATTGATTTCTATGGGAGTTGTCACTGGCAGCGGACTCGGTCCGTGGCCCTGGCAGTCAAGCGATGGGGGATATTTACAGGGGATTATTAGGATAAGTAGTTCGTGACGCCACCTGTGGTATCTGGTTAATTGGACCAGCGCTGCTATAATGATCTTCGCAGGGGATGTTATGGGGACAGCTGGGTGGTAAGTCTCCCACAGGTGAGACTGGTCCCTGGAAGTCTATGGTCATGATGCAGGGTGTAGATAAGAATTCAGCCACACACAATGCAGTTTCTTTTCATACCTTTTACTTGAAGGTGTTTCAGCAAGATCCCGGGGAGCTGGTTGGGGTGGAGAATGCACACTCGGGTAACCGCTGAGCAGGTTAGAGGCCTCCTTTACTTCAATATGTATGTAAGTCCAACTTGCCTGAAGCGAAGTTAACTCTGTTATCTCCAGCTTTCTCAATAGCCGACAAGCCCGGCCGACGTTGTGGTGGAGCCTTCTGAATGGTGAGAACAGAGTCCTTACTTTTGTCGTGCACTTGACTCAAAGTCCCCGTTCTCCCTGACTCCGGTTACGTATTGACGCTTTGGGCTGCACTCTGCGACCTGTAGTCCAGATGCCTCCGGTTTTCTTGTTACTATGCATGAAACACTAGCAACGCCTCGGACCCCGGTGTCCGGCAATTTAGTGCAGGTAATCCAATACCTGTGGCACTTCTTTCTGTCTTCTCCACTGTGCCCTTCGCCCTGCTCTCGCTCTTAGCATAAGCACTTGTAGCTTCGATGGTAAATGTCAGCTTTCTCCAGAGCTCGCTGAGCAGCTCTCAGTATCCTCCTAGTTTCAGCTTCTGTTGAGGTACTGACTAAGGGTAGCTCTGACCAGGCTAGGATGATTCACTTCACCCGTACCAGCCTCCACTTCTTTGTCAGGTGAGCTACGCTAGCTCTGCGAGGATTCAGTCCTCTCTCCTCTCCCTCCAAGTCCAGACTCAACTCGCACAGAACTGCACTGTCTGAAGACAGGAAACTGACTGGTCTGAGCTCTTCTCAGACAGGAAACAGACTCAGCTCTGCTAAGTGTCACTCCCTCCTACACCCCTGGTGGGTGTGTCTGAAAGGGTGAGTGACGTGAATAGATAACAAGCTTTTGCGGTTACCTTCCTGTGCATTCTCCTGGATTTTATGTGTGTGCCTTACATAGCTGGGCCACACATCGACACCTCCTAACAGAAAGTGTAGCAGGGAATATAAAACAGAAAACAAATACTAAGAGATCCTGAGATCAAGCAAAACTGACAGAGTAAGGCACCTAAGCACCCGGCTAGCTTAAGAGTAGATAATACAATGAAGTCCAGCAAAGCCAGAAGGGCGGAGCCAGACTAAATAGGGAAAAAGGTCATGTGACCAGCAAACTGAAACAAAATCTAACAAGAGGGTTCTAACAGGAGCAGTATTATAGTAGTTATATTCTTGTACATAGGGGCAGTATTATAGTAGTTATATTCTTGTACATAGGGGCAGTATTATAGTAGTTATATTCTTGTACATAGGGGCAGTATTATAGTAGTTATATTCTTGTACATAGGGGCAGTATTATACTAGTTATATTCTTGTACATAGGAGCAGTATTATAGTAGTTATATTCTTGTACATAGGGGCAGTATTATACTAGTTATATTCTTGTACATAAGGGCAGTATTATACTAGTTATATTCCTGTACATAGAGGCAGTATTATAGTAGTTATATTGTTGTATGTAGGGGGCAGTATTATCGTAGTTTTATTCCTGTATGTAGGGGTAGTATTATAGTAATTATAATATAGTTTGGGCCTTTTTGCAGTGTTTTAGTATTTTTATGGTCCTTGAACTCTGAAGTACTCTTTGAGACTTTGATAACTGAAGGAGTTGTATGCGAACAACTGAAAAAGCCCATGAATGACATACCACAAATGCTTGTTTCCTCATCTTTATATTATATATATAGTAATGTTTTCATTTTGTTTCTTGCTTGACAGAGAGGTTACGTACTTTATTGACACAGTGTGACCAGGGAATGGAAATAATTCCAATCTTTCAGCATATCAAAAAACCCTAAGTAAGTAGAACCAACAGGAGATTTTATTTACTTTAGACATACAGTTGGGTAAGTTGCTAATACTTTGTCTTACATAATGTTTTATTCCCATTCAGGTCTAAAACTGAAATGAGAATTCTGCTGTTTTTTTTATTAAGAGAAAGCAGTGCATTGTGGGCTTCAGTTACATAGTTATAGTGGTTGCGCATGATCACAAATACATAGCTGCTGTTTTCCTAAAACAGTGCTACGTGTGCCTACAGGTTGTGTTTGGTTGTGCAGAGGATTGCCATGGAAGTGAGTACAGTTGGGGTGCAATACCATACCCAACCTCTGGATAGTTGTGGCACTTTTTCTAAGAAAAAAATAATAATAATAGTAATAAAACAATTGAGTTGGAGAATAATTATCGAATGACTGACGTGATTTTAAGTCACCATCTTGCATAAAATTTAAAGCACATGTCTGACATAAGCGCGAAGATTAAGGCTGATCTCAGACACTGCAGCTGAAGTGACTTCTAAGTGCAGCCAAAACTGCAGCAAAATTCTAACTGACTTGACTTGTTGTTTGGCTGCAAACCTGTTTGACTAGTAACAATTAAAGCAATCAGCATTTTACACAGTTTCAGCTACATCACAGGTGCACCTTCTGCTGAAAAAACTGTCCATATGGGATTAAAAAATTAAAAAAATTATACTCACCTTTCCCCAACTCTTACCTTCTACACTTTCTCCGTTCAGCTCACCTCCTGGTCTTCTCAGTTTTGGTCTGATCTTCACAATCTTAAATCTTCACAGATCTCCTTGGGTCTTTCGTGCCTCTAGCACTGACTAGTCCCCACATTATATCATAATGTGCATTTCACTGCATGTCATGACATCGCTTGAGTTGCTGAAGGCCACTAATCAGAGTCCTCTAGTGTTGATACTGGTGCTGATACTGAACCATCATACCAACAGTCCTTCTGAGGGCTTATCCTGTACTTTACTGTTTGTGTCAGATACATTCTTCATTTAACCAAGGGACAGTTGCAGGAGCAGGGAGAGTGACAGAATACAGCCTCTAGGCAGGGCTTAGGGCTTTGCAGTCCGTTGCTACATATATACTATTGCACGTGACCACATTATTTTTTTTTGTGGGGGGTTAAAAAATTGACTATATTGTCATTCATACAGTTTAACGTGCTTAGTGTTACATTATGGTGGTATATAAAAAAAAACAAAGTTCAAAAATTGTATCTGGATTTAGTTATTCATCTATAGAGTTTAATGTGGTTACTGTTAAATTTTGGTGGCATATAACACTACAAAAAAAGTGGTGAAAAAAATTTCTGGATTCACTTAGTCATCCATAGTGTATTATGTGCTTTGTCATACATTTCGATGGTATGTAACACTCAAAAAAAATGTTCAAAAATCTTTATGGATTAAATTTGTCATCCGTAGATTGAATTTGTCATCCATACACTTTTACGTGCATTATGTTACATTATGGGGGTATTAAACTCCAAAAAAACGCTTTGACTGCTGCAGGTAAGGGACACAGAAGTGGAAGTGCTGATGATGGTGCACACAGACACCAAGGACGTGGTGCAGGTGCTACTATGCCTGTTGCTAGAGCACAAGAAACACTCCAATCCACAACACACAAGTTCCTCTCTCACTTTGAAGCCAGGCACGGTACACCACTTCTGTAGCCACACCAGTGTGAACAGGTGGTTGGTTGGATAGCAGATAATGCTTCCACCATGCTTAGCAGCACCACTCAGTCTTACCAGCCAAGAGTCTGGATCACTTCATCCTCACCCTGATCCTCCTTCCTTCCACCATGCTGAGTCCCAGGAGACTAGTGATCCCACACTAGAATACTCCGAGGAGCAGTTTACAGCATCATTTCTTGATTTTGGCATCTCACCCGGCATAGTCCAAGAGGGACAGGAGGAGATGCTGTTTAGTGAGACACAAAACTTAGAGCAGCCACAAGAAAATGATGGTGAGGAATGGAAAAATTTGGCTAAGGAGGAAGATGATGATGAGACACAGTTGCCGATAAGTCAGGTTTTTAAGTCACCAAGTCTGGAGGACCAGGGTGCGGCAGTGGAAGATGAGGTGATGGATGACCAAGTCACTGACCCAACCTGGGAAACTGGCATGCAGAGCAAGGCCATCAGTGCTGAGGGTGAAGGATTGGCAGCACTGAAATAGACAGGAAGAGGCAGTGGAGTGATCAGAGGAAGAAGGTAAGCAACTGTTCCTCAGAGCACCAACATTTGTGAATTTCTCCGTCAAAGAGTTAGGTGTTCCCCAGTCTGAGACTTTTTTAAAGAGAGTTCTGAGACAAAAAAAGGTAATTTGTGATGTGTGCCATGCCAAGATGAGCAAGGGCCTGACCTCTAAGACCCTAACCACCACCAGAATGATTACGCACATGTCATCTAAGCACCCGACTCTGGGGGCCAAACGCCTGGGTGCACAATTTGTGCCAGTGGGTGACACCACTGCCTCTTCCCCTGTGCTACGTGCTTCCCAATCCCCTGTCCATGACACTGGTTCCGCTTGCCTTCCACCCTGCACCTGTCCTTGCACATTCTGACGCATCATCATCAGACACGTCCAAATTGTTGTCCCAGCATTCAGCTGTCCGTACCTCAGGCCTTGGAATGAAAGAGAAAGTTTCCAGCCACCCACCCACTGGCCAAAACTCTAAACAGGCACATTTCCAGGTGGTTTTGTAACGACCCGCCACCACAATTGTGGATTACCAGGGCAATGGGGTACTCAGAGCCGAGCCCATGGAAGTCTATGGGGTTGTCACAGGTAGCGGTGGCTCGGTCTGTGGCCCTGGCGGTCTGGCGTATGTTGGGGGGAATATTTACAGGGGATTTGATATATTTACAGTTCGTGACGCCACCTGTAGTCTTCTGGTAATTTGTACCAGCGCTGCTGTAGATCTCTGAGGGGGTGGTGAGGCAGCTAGATGTCGGGTCCCCTACAGGTGGGACTCTTCCCTCAGGTCGGTAGTTAAAGCAGGGTGGTGCAGGCATGCAAATGAATAACTCAGTCTCACACGGTCAGCGTCTTTCCATACCTTTTACTTGTAAGATGGTAAGGCAGGTCCCAGGGAGGCTGATCCATGGAGAATGTATTTCAAGATAGCAGCTGGACAAGTTAGGGGCCTCCTTTACTTTTACAATGATGAGTTCAACCAGCATAAAGCGTAGTTCCCTCTATAAACTCCAGCTATTTCAAGCTGTACTGCCCGGTCAGTTTTGTGGTCGGAGCCTTCCTGTGAAAGAGCTGAATTCCTATCTTGTCCTGCAGAGACTCAAGGTCCTCACTCCCCCTGACCCCAGTTACGTACCGACTCTTCAGGGCTGCTTGCCACGACCTAAGGTCCGGTAAGCCTCTGGTTTTCTTACCACTATGCGTGAAGCTATAGTGATCCTTCGGTCCCCAGTGACCGGTAACAATGTGCAGGACTTCTCCAATCCAAAAGCACTTTTAAATATTCCTTCCACTGTGCCTTTCGCCTTGTCCGCGCTTGTAGCATAAACACTCACACTTTCAAAGGTCATATAATCAATCCCTTCTTTTCTTCCTTCAGAGTTTGTTGCCAGAATCTCAGTATTCCTCTAGGCAGGAGCACGTCTCTGAACCTTCACTGTCCTTGGGACAGGAGACTGAAGTATCTGTACTAAACTCTTCCTTCTCAATAAATGTCTTCAAGTGAGGTACAGCTCTGACCAGGCTGAGGTGATCTATATCTCGCCCTTACTGGCCTCCACTTGTTGAACTGCTGACAGAACCAGGCTGGACTGCTTCCTCCCTCCAGGTCCAGGCTAGACTGAGTCACGTCTGCCCTGTCCGAGGACAGGAAACTGACTGCAAGAATCACTCAATGAATGCACACTGACCACTCCCTGACGAGTGACTACACTACCCTAAGGGTGTGTCTAGTGTATATTGAGTGAATGGGTATAGAGCATTGAACTGCTATCTCTCCACACATTCTCCAGGGTACTGCGTGTGCCTTCACACCAGGGCTACACATTCCCCCATGGTAAACGACAGCACTCCCGGGCTGTGAAATACAAAGAGACAATTTTGTTTATGCATTAAACATTAAACATTAACTCTTCCCATCCGGAGGTAAGGATTTCTTAAACGTTGCAAACAAAACATTAAATATAGAAAAATACAAAATATTAAATATACATTTTCATATACATATACGACAAAATTCTTGTGAAGGACCCGCACCAAACCTTCAACGTGGGTCCTGGGTGGGCTGCAGGACATCTGGATGCAGACCTCACTCAGTGCCTCACCACACGGGTTTTATTATTCAGAGGTAGTTGTGCTGGTTTTATGTAAAACCAATATTAGGCACCGAAGCGCAACTATATACAAGATAAGTTCTGGGCTGGCACAGTCCTCAGCCTCTGAGTCCATTGTTAGCAAACGACACATAATATATCACATTATAATAATAAAGTGCAAAACTTTTATCTGTTTACCCAGCCGGGCATTCTACTTTTGGCAATATATATAAACATTATATACTCATTTAACTTGTGCAAAAC
Source organism: Oophaga sylvatica (assembly GCA_033576555.1). Lineage (NCBI taxonomy): Eukaryota > Metazoa > Chordata > Amphibia > Anura > Dendrobatidae > Oophaga > Oophaga sylvatica. The sequence goes on from JARQOD010000002.1 coordinate 19,586,084, forward strand.
ATTTTCACTTTTATAAAACTTATGTACATCTTCTTAGTTGCGGTAAACCCTGTCTGGGTCCTACCGTTCTTCACATTTCTTTGTTAACTTCGATTACACTTTCCATCCCGGGGGCTGGAACAATACGATGATCCCTAGATCCCATGACTAACAAGTCGTGACCTGCTATTGAGGTTTGAGTCGCTACATTTCTTGTACGAACCTCTAGGGGCGCAACGGGTACTTTCTCCTTGCGAGACACCGATTGCGTTTCAATTTGCGTTACAGTTAGCGATATCGATCGTGTCATAGATTGCGATGGAGACTGGGTCGCAAGTTGCGATGTAGAAGAATAACGAATTAGCGGAGAGTATACAGGTGTTGCTTCCACTTGCGAGGAGCCTGCAGGGGCCGATGCTGGGGCACGGCCTGGTGCTGTTTGAGCTGGAGACGGGGACGCTGCGGTAGTGGTGACGTTACCTGCGTCGGGGACGGGGTCACGGACGATTGTGACATTAAGGGCATACCATCCCTTCATTCCCCAGTGCCGTGTATATGTGACAATGTCTCCATTTACTAAGTCCCTCCCGGGATGGCCTTGCGGTAGGTGGGATTCTACGTCCCTTCGACTAACAAAGACCCCTGGGTAGAGGCCCGGTTCACGGATGAAGCCCCAGCCCTTCCGGAGCTGGAACTCAGTCACACACCCCTGCCGCCGCGGTTCCCTCAGAGTACCTTTCTCTCTACGGACACTCTCCTTGTCCGCGATCAGCTCTGCATGCTGCCGCTGTCGGTTCCGCTGAGCTTCCCGCTCTTCCTCCTGCTGGCGTTGCTGTTTCTCCTCACGACGCTGCCACTCACGTTCCCACTGGGCGGTGTAGGCGACGTCATCCAGGCGCGCCATCTCGTCCCAGTCCACGTCTGGTAACGACGGACAGGACCCCTCCGGTGTCCCTGCCGGGGATCGATCATCTGCTGCGGCCTCCTGGCCGGGCGGGCGTTCCGGAACTGGCGGTACCTCCTCAACCTCCTTCGCCTCCACCGCTTCACCGGTGGGATCAGGATCGGTACTTTCGGGGGCAGCCTCCGGTTGCTCCTTTGCCTTGGGCAGCAGAAGTTTTGGTAACTCCAGACGTAGGGGGTCGTCGAGGGGAGAGAACACCGCGTCCCACAGCCGCCGCTGCTCCTGGGTACGCCGGCGTCTCTCGATCTCTTCAAATCCAGATTGGTGCTGGACCATCTTTTTCAGTCGTGCATTTTCTTCTGTAACTTCCAGCAATGCTTGCTGCAGGTGCAGGACCACGGATGGTTCCGGTGCTGGTGGCAGCTTGGCTGGGGAGCGGGGCCTGCCTCCCTCCGCTTCCCTGCTCGGCTGCACACGTCCTGCTTCCATGATGTTCCAGAGCGTTTTTTTTTCTTCTTCCAGAGACGTCCGGTCTCTTCCGTGGAGGCGGGGTTTGCGTCTCCTCCTCCTCGCAGGGAAGGTGAAGAGGAGGCGGACCTCCTTTGCTGTAGGGCAGGATCGCATGTTGTAATAGCACTTTGAGAGGGCAGGCATTTTCTTCGCGCCACATGGGGGTGCACGCCCACGAAAGTACGCCCACCTTCTTCTCCAGCGCCTGAGGGCGCGAATATGGCGACAAAGATGGCGATTTTTGGCGCCAAAAGTGCAAACAGTCCTTTTTCACAAAAACAATTCCATAGGCACACAGGGCTCGCAATTTTGCGAGTTTCGCATCCTGTTCGTGACGCCAATTTGTAACGACCCGCCACCACAATTGTGGATTACCAGGGCAATGGGGTACTCAGAGCCGAGCCCATGGAAGTCTATGGGGTTGTCACAGGTAGCGGTGGCTCGGTCTGTGGCCCTGGCGGTCTGGCGTATGTTGGGGGGAATATTTACAGGGGATTTGATATATTTACAGTTCGTGACGCCACCTGTAGTCTTCTGGTAATTTGTACCAGCGCTGCTGTAGATCTCTGAGGGGTGGTGAGGCAGCTAGATGTCGGGTCCCCTACAGGTGGGACTCTTCCCTCAGGTCGGTAGTTAAAGCAGGGTGGTGCAGGCATGCAAATGAATAACTCAGTCTCACACGGTCAGCGTCTTTCCATACCTTTTACTTGTAAGATGGTAAGGCAGGTCCCAGGGAGGCTGATCCATGGAGAATGTATTTCAAGATAGCAGCTGGACAAGTTAGGGGCCTCCTTTACTTTTACAATGATGAGTTCAACCAGCATAAAGCGTAGTTCCCTCTATAAACTCCAGCTATTTCAAGCTGTACTGCCCGGTCAGTTTTGTGGTCGGAGCCTTCCTGTGAAAGAGCTGAATTCCTATCTTGTCCTGCAGAGACTCAAGGTCCTCACTCCCCCTGACCCCAGTTACGTACCGACTCTTCAGGGCTGCTTGCCACGACCTAAGGTCCGGTAAGCCTCTGGTTTTCTTACCACTATGCGTGAAGCTATAGTGATCCTTCGGTCCCCAGTGACCGGTAACAATGTGCAGGACTTCTCCAATCCAAAAGCACTTTTAAATATTCCTTCCACTGTGCCTTTCGCCTTGTCCGCGCTTGTAGCATAAACACTCACACTTTCAAAGGTCATATAATCAATCCGCTTCTTTTCTTCCTTCAGAGTTTGTTGCCAGAATCTCAGTATTCCTCTAGGCAGGAGCACGTCTCTGAACCTTCACTGTCCTTGGGACAGGAGACTGAAGTATCTGTACTAAACTCTTCCTTCTCAATAAATGTCTTCAAGTGAGGTACAGCTCTGACCAGGCTGAGGTGATCTATATCTCGCCCTTACTGGCCTCCACTTGTTGAACTGCTGACAGAACCAGGCTGGACTGCTTCCTCCCTCCAGGTCCAGGCTAGACTGAGTCACGTCTGCCCTGTCCGAGGACAGGAAACTGACTGCAAGAATCACTCAATGAATGCACACTGACCACTCCCTGACGAGTGACTACACTACCCTAAGGGTGTGTCTAGTGTATATTGAGTGAATGGGTATAGAGCATTGAACTGCTATCTCTCCACACATTCTCCAGGGTACTGCGTGTGCCTTCACACCAGGGCTACACAGTTTGTGGTGGAAATGTTGCCGTTTCTGCTTGTTGACATGGAGAATTTCCTCCGACTCATGGCGACAGCCACTGGGTAAACATTGTGGAGGCTAGGGTCGCGTCCCTCCCTGGCACGGCACACAGACACCAAGGATTGCTGGCCCTACTTCTACTAGGGTTTCCTCCAACTCCTACATCAGTTCCTGCACCCCCTCCTGCTCCTCCTCATCCTCATCTCAGAGCATGTCCTCCATATCAGTTGGAAGCTGGAGGCTCTACAGAACTGCCTCAGTGAAGCAGCAACAGGCTTTGCTGAAGCTAATTTGTCTAGGATACAAACTGCACACAGCGGCAGAGTTACTTGAAGGAATAACAGACCAGACAGATCTATTTGCTTTTGCCATGGAGCCTCCAACCAGTCATAGTCGTGTGTAATAATTGGCGTATCCTGGTGGCAGCTGTGAAGCTTGACAAGTTCACACATGCACATGTGCTCAACTTGGTAATTAATTGGTTTCTGAAAACATACCCAGATTTGACAGAGCTTCTGGTCAATGTACACCACACCAGCGCCCATTTCTGCAAGTCAGCTACAGCTGCTGCAGCTTTGGCAGTGCTGCAGCAGCAGATGCAAATGTCAGCTCACCGACTGGTGTTCGATGTCATCAAGCACTGAAACTCCACACTGCACATGCTGCCAAAGCTTTGTGAGCAGCTCAGGCGCGTTTTCGAATACCAGCTCCAACATACCCATCGGTATTCTGGTCAGCCTGTCTACATAACAACTGAAGAGTGGTCATGGATGTTTGACATTTGTGTGGTTCTCCAGGACTTTGAGGACTCCACAAAGATGGTGAGCGGCGATGATGTCATAGTCAGCACAACGATCCCACTTCTGCCTACTTAAACAGCTGCTGCTCACAATTAAACATGAAGCTTTGCATACGGACCAGGTGGAGTTGGAGGAACACATGAGACAGGGAGATACTGCCCAGCCTCATCTCTTCTGCTCAGCGCAGATTGGGTAACAATGAGGAAGTGGAGACTGAGGAGGAGGAACAGAGGCTATTACCCACATAACCTTTGTCCCATCTCTCCTACATGGATGGGCTGAGGAGGAGGAGGAACAGAGGGAGGAGGCGGACGAGGACATGAAGATTCACCATAATGGTGGAGACATGGAAATGTTGGCTGTAGGGACTTTCGCATATAGAGCTGACTTTGTGTACCGCTGCTTTTCCTGTGACCCCCACCATTAAACTTATCTTTGCCAAAAAAGAGTGCTGGTTGTCCACACTGCTAAAACCATGCTACAAGGAGAACTTTGCATCTCTCCTTCCTAAGGCGGAGAGGTCTTCTAAAATAGTGTCATACCAGGAGGCCATTGTGGAAAATATGTTGAAAAAATTCCCATCAGACAACATTAGCAGCAGGGTGCAAGCTACCTTGCCCAACCAAGGAGGAGAGGCGAGGGAGACACACAGCAGAGATAGGAGTACACGGTCATAGACCTGAGCCAATTTTATGACATCATCACAACATCCAGGGCCTGATGACCGGGTATATTTGACAAGGTGGGAAATGTTTTTAAAGATGGTCAAGCAATACCTGGCTGACCAAACCAGCGAACTGCCTAATTCCTCTGAGACCTTCAACTATTGGGTCGCAAAGGTTGGACACCTGGCGTGAGCTGTCCCTCTATGCCTTGGAGATGTTGTGCTGCCCTGCCACTAGCGTCTTGTCTGAGTGGGTTTTTAGTGCCTTTATATGAGTGTAGAAGTACATCAACTGCACTTTATTTTTCCATGAGGCACTCTAGTTGGTGCCTTTAAGGGTGTATGGATAACCCTGCTTGTCATTTTTGGCAGGCTTTGCTATTCGTGCTGAGCTTTTATGAGTGTAGGACTACCACAACTTCACTTTGTTCATAATATTTGAATGAAGCACTACAGTTGATGCCTTCAAGGGTATATGGATGACCCTGCTTATAATTTTTGTCAGGCTTTGCACTAAGTGCATAGCCTTTAATAGTCTAGGAGTTACACTGCATGACAGTTTGAACATAATGTGTATGAGGACCTCCTTTACTTCTAATACATGGTGTATGTGAGTCCCTCTTCCATTTTTTGGCAGTTCTAGCTTCCTACATAAATTACACTAAAATTTCCAATTTTTTAATGACAAACTAATCAAAATGTAATCAAAATTATTATTTTTTTACTTAAATTATTATTTTTTAAAAAAAATTTAAATTTTGCTTTGTATACAAGCTATACAGGAAAGAATGTTTCTTAACAATTCTTTTCCTGTAAATTCCATTTTCTCATTAATTTTGAATGTTTTGTCAGTCCTTAAAGTGGAATAAAAGTGTAACACCATTGTACTCATCAGCAATCTCGGAGTCAGAGAAGCGTGCATGGGTCTCCCCCATGCTGTTCTCATTCCATTCTTTTTCCATCAATTTCAACATTTTCACTGCCCCCCAGTCCTCCTTGCAGGGTCTGCCGGAAAAATGCTTGGATTTCCCATTGATTCCCATTATACTGTTTACTTGAAATGAGTGGCGGAGCATTAGGAATAGCTTGGCCTGAGTAACGAATATCCGAGTATTTTAGTGATCATTAATCCCTACTTATTACATCTATGATCATGCTCTATTTGCTATATTGTTATGTATAAATGTACATTTTTGTATATGCAGTGTTAATGGATAGATATACAGTACAGACCAAAAGTTTGGACACACCTTCTCATTCAAAGATTTTTCTGTATTTTCATGACTATGAAAATTGTAGAATCACACTGAAGGCATCAAAACTATGAATTAACACTTGTGGAATTATACATTACACTTTACAAAAAAGTGTGAAACAACTGAAAATATGTCTTATATTCTAGGTTCTTCAAAGTAGCCACCTTTTGCTTTGATTGCTGCTTTGCACGTAGAAAAGGTGAACGGATGGACTCTACATGCCTGGTTCCCACCGTGAAGCATGGAGGAGGTGGTGTGATGATGTGGGGGTGCTTTGCTGGTGACACTGTTGGGGATTTATTCAAAATTGAAGCGGTGAGCGGTCCAGCTCACCCCAAACCATTGCGATTGGGTTCAGGTCTGGTGACTGTGGAGGCCAGGTCATCTGGCGTAGAACCCCATCACTCTCCTTCTTGGTCAAATAGCCCTTACACAGTCTGGAGGTGTGTTTGGGGTCATTGTCCTGTTGAAAAATAAATGATGGTCCAACTAAACGCAAACCGGATGGAATAGCATGCTGCTGCAAGATGCTGTAGTAGCCATGCTGGTGCAGTATGCCTTCAATTTTGAATAAATCCCCAACAGTGTCACCAGCAAAGCACCCCCACACCATCACACCTCCTCCTCCTCCATGCTTCACGGTGGGAACCAGGCATGTAGAATCCATCCGTTCACCTTTTCTGTGTGCAAAGCAGTAATCAAAGCAAAAGGTGGCTACTTTGAAGAACCTAGAATATAAGACATATTTTCAGTTGTTTCACACTTTTTTGTAAAGTGTAATGTATAATTCCACATGTGTTAATTCATAGTTTTAATGCCATCAGTGTGAATGTACAATTTTCATAGCCATGAAAATACAGAAAAATCTTTGAATGAAAAGGTGTGTCCAAACTTTTGGTCTGTACTGTAAGTCTATTAAACACAATATGTTTACATCCATTAATTAATACTTTTGTATGGCCCATAACTGTTTATGCCCACTTTTGTGTTTTCCTGATTTTTCTTATTTATTTTTACTTAAATATATGTACCAAAGCCAGGTAGGCAAGAGTTAAATCCAAGCACTGCAGGTCTTAATTAGATGTACCTGCTTAGCTTTGACTAAAAACCAGGAAATGGGTTCACCTTGTGTCAGTCAGCTGGGAGAAACTGACCAGACTGGATTATATTGGAGCTGAGAGAGAGAGAAGCTAGAATCCCTATCTGCACAAGTATCACTGGTTGCTATGTACAGTATCCGTTCTGTGTGACCGAATTGGGACTAGCTCAGCCATAATTGTGTAGCCAGAATCTATTTTGTTTATTCAAACGAGAAACCGGAAGCATATGGCCATATATCAAAAACTTTATTGAACAATATTTAAAAAATTCCATAAACAAATTTAAAAGTGGGATGTATATCCAATAATTACCCATCGGTCAATATGTGAATTATATTATGGACAATGCTACAAATGTACCGCAAGATATAGTATCCATAAATGAGTCATATAATGCAAAAAATGCAAACATTAGAGGCTATATTGGTGTGATACAAATATTTAGGCACAATATGCCCTATCCTTATGATATAAGCCTCAAATAAATGGTTACAAGGAGTATAAATATATGGCTAATGCCATGTTGTTAGTGCAAAGCATAAAGTGTAAGAATATAATGGAGGGGACTAATATAAGCACAAAAAGAATGTAGTACCATAGTACAAAATAAACAGTATCAGATATATATTACACCCTCTACAATGAATGCATAGCTAAAGGTTATTTATATAGTATATATGGTAAGATAGACTGTGTACATACATAGAGGGTTTCAAGGGGCATAAAATGCCGCTATAATTCCACTATCAGCTACTAGTAAGTTTGGGCCAATATGTATACAGTCTACGGAATCATTCACATACCTAGAGGGTTAACTGATTAAAGTGCAAATGAGCAAATAGCCGTGAAAAAGATTCCCAGCAGACACAGTATGCTAAGTAATATTGCAGTATCCTGAGATCACAATAGCTCCTGCAGAGCAATACTAACAAAACACATACGACCTTTGGGAATGGAGAGAATGCCCCGACGCGCGTTTCGCGTTAGCTTCGTCCTGGGGAAAGTGTTCAAGGGGTCTGGGATACAATATACCCTTTTATACACTTTAAAAAAATATATGAGATTACCCTCTGAATATGTTGCATGTGGGCAGGCAGCTTGCTTCCAGCGTGTGACGTTACCAAGGTGCGCGGCGGCTGTGTGGCCAACTCCCCCTTCCGAGATGTCAGAGGAGGAGAGGCCACAGCTGTGCAGGCCGGACGCGTCTCCCCGGCAACGTACTACATCACGATCTAGCGTCATCGGCCACTAAGCCGCGCCCCTATCTGACGTCAGGACAGGGGAGCGGTATGTAGCTAAACCGAGGAACATGTCTCGGAGATGTATTGCTGGGAGTAGTTCCTGATTCGCAACCACCGCAAAAATTAGAGTGCCAGTTTACTACTAGAGATCACCTACGGTTGTGGTAGCACATACATGCCCATCACCCACTACCAATAGAGGGGCAATCAATAAGTCTTCCTAAATTAGTTAACGCACACCATTGAAAACATGCTATATATAAAAACTAACAATCCTTATCATCAGATGTGAAACATAGTACAAAAACCTGATTATCAAGGATTCCCAAAATAATAAACCAAATGATATATTAATTAAACCTAATAGAATAAACTACATAGAATATAGGATGTCAAAATAAATACAGATATAGCAGACACAGACATAAAATGCGGTCGAATGATTTTAGATGTCCATATTTTTCTTCAAGATAATTATTCATAGTGAGTCATCATCATTCATCCGAAAGGTTTCGCTGGTAGATGGGAACCATCTCTTCTATTTAGATGATACAGTTCATTCTCCATAAACTTCCAATATTGGAGCCCTTATTCCTCCGCAGTCTGAAGTCCACCACCTCGGTATATCATGCGTGCTCATTATTAATTCTATGACTAGAAAAAGAGGTGTGCAAGGTATACTGATACAGACATAAACTCAAATAAAATCAAAACAATATCGCTACTACTGAAACTAATTATAAAAGGGGTTATAAAAAGGGGGCAAAGCTCAGAACCTCATTTAATCCTGCCGGATACATGGATCCTATGAGATGGATCCACTTAGTCTCTACTTGGGCCAATTTCTTTTTCCAGTCTCCTCCTCTATGATCCACCCATATTTTGTCTATACCTATTACTTGAAGTAGTCTAGGGTTGGATTCATGGTGGATCTTAAAATGCCTTGGTATAGGCTTCAAGGTAGTGACATCCTCTATTTCACGAGCATTCTTAATATCTCTATAATGTTTCCTAACTCGAATTTTAAGGGGTCTGGATGTCATGCCTACATATTCTTTAGTACATGGACAAGAGGCGTAATATACTACTCCAAATGAGTCACATGTGATGTGTTGGGTAATTTGAAATACTTTACTACCATCACTTGATGTGAAAGACAAGGCATGAGTCATGTTGGGGCAGGAAATACAAGTTTTACATGGAAAGAACCCCCACTTGGGACCCTTGGACCCAAAAATTGTCTCCATCTTATGATCTCTATGATAGCTGTGTACCAAGGTATCACGGAGATTGTTGGATCTTCTGTATGTGATGGATGGATATTGGGGGACAAATTTATTTAGAGTTCTATCCGTCACAAGTAGTGGCCAATATTTTTCCAAAGCTGTTTTTACCCCCCTCCATCTATCATTATAGGTAGATATAAATCTTACCTTCTGTTGGTCTAAATTTCTATTCCGATTTTTAGGGGTTAATAAATCATTACGCACAGTTGATTTAGCCCTTCGTATACCTTTTTAATACTTCGTTTAGAGTAACCTCGTGCTAAAAATCTTGATGTTAGATCATCCACCTGCTTTTCAAAAGTTTCTTCACTAGAGCAGATACGTCTTGCTCTTAAAAATTGGCCCGTTGGAATACTCTCTATTAATGATTTAGGATGGGAGGAAGTGGCATACAAGATAGAATTCACTGAGGTTTCCTTCCTATGTACTGTATATCGGTCTGTAAATAGCCATTCTCACCTTTGGATATCATGATGTCCAAAAAATCGATGCTGGCCTGACTGTACTTGCACGTCAATTTAATGTTAAGGGAATTGGCGTTTAATATGCCTAGAAAATCGAGAAGGTCCCGCTCTGTCCCCTGCCATATCATAAAAATATCATCTATATAACGGACCCAGAGCAGGACCCTCTCGATATAGGCTATGGGATTGGTAAGAAAAATCCCCCTTTCCCACATTCCCAAAAACAGGTTGGCATATGAGGGGGCAAAGGCCGCCCCCATAGCCGTACCCTGCTTTTGGAGAAAGAATGTTTCCCCAAATAGGAAATAATTATGTTCCAATGCGAATTTTAGTAAGATAAGTAACAATTCAGTCAGGCCAGCATCGAGATCAGACATCATCAAATACATCTTGACAGCACGTAAACCATCTTTATGCTGTATACAAGTATATAACGATTCAACGTCAAAACTGACGAGCCACATATCCGTATCCATAGGAATACCCTCGATTTTCTTAAGGACATCTGCTGTGTCTCTAACATAGGAAGGAAGATCCACGACTATAGGTTTCAAATAAAAGTCTAGGTATTTGGAAATTACCTCGCATAGACTTCCATTTCCCGACACAATGGGACGTCCCGGGGGTGTCGTGCTATTCTTGTGTATTTTTGGTATAAAGTAGATGCATGATACTTTAGGGTGTTTAGGTACCAAATTATCTCTTAATTCCTTTGTAATAATTCCCTCCCTAAATGCTTTCTCAAGAATCTCTTGGATTTCATTCTGATATTTAATGGTGGGGTTAAAGGTCATCCTGCTATAACAGACAGTATCCCTCAATTGCCTATGAGCTTCCTTCTCATATGCTTTAGTAGGCCAGATCACAACATTCCCCCCTTTGTCCGCAGGCTTTATTACTACCTCTTTGAGGTTTTGCAGTTCTTTAATCGCTTGCCTTTGAGCAAAGGGTAGATTGCCATGAGTGACATAGGGGGGAATTTTTTCAAGCTCGTCTGCTACCAGTTTAACAAATAGCTCCACATTGGGAGAGATATTAAGAGGAGGGAATTTTTTAGGGATAGGCGGTCTAAACTTACCCCTATTATCTGACGTAGCGCCCTCCTCATTCAATTCTTCCAAAGTGGAAATAGCTTCAAGTTCCCTAGTGCTCCACTCCTCACCATGTTCTCTTTTATCATGGAGTTTTTTAAGTATCAATTTACGTGCAAATAGATGCAGGTCAGTCAATGCTGAAAAAGAATTAAATGGGGCCGTTGGTGAAAATGATAATCCTAAACTTAAAACCTCCATTTGATGTTTAGTTAATGCTATATCAGATAAATTTATTACCTGTAATTTGGAGGATGTAGGTATATCGGCCCTTCTATCCTTTCTCTTATAATAATCATTGCGTCTTCTATTTACATTTCGTCTTAAGTTGTATATGCGACTGCCTTCATGATAATCATCCTCTCTTGATGAAACAGAGGATACTGAGGATGATCTTATACTACTGCTTCCTTCTCTAGGGTTTGTTGGCCATCTGTAAACTGTTCCATTTTTGAAGTCAGTGAGGTCCCTCTGAAACTTTTTGGCCTTAGTGTCTTTAACTTCCTTCTCCCAAATGTTTAATTGGGTGTCCATTTCCTTATTGAAGGCATCCGCCTCTAATCCAGAGAGTTTATCAAGTAATTTAGCCTTAGTAGAGTCAATATCTGAGTCCAATTTATCCATGATTTTCTTATTATTACCAATAAGTAATTCAATAAGGGATCTTGAACACACATTGCAAGCCTCTTCCCATCTAGTTTTAAAGGTGGGATCCTCTACAGGATAGGAGGGCAGAATTCTCACTCTTAATCCTCTAGGAATTAAGTTTTTGGCTAAGTAGTTTTCTAATGATGCTTTTGTCCACCACATCCTGGTCCTTCTCTTAAGTAGACTGCGCATAGAGCTTTTGAGGTCTGATTTTTGCCCACTTTCTACCGAACCATTGGATGCTACATCCCCAAAAGCAGGGTACGGCTATGGGGTGGCCTTTGCCCCCTCATATGCCAACTGTTTTTGGGAATGTGGAAAGGGGGATTTTTCTTACCAATCCCATAGCCTATATCGAGAGGGTCCTGCTCTGGGTCCGTTATATAGATGATATTTTTATGATATGGCAGGGGACAGAGCGGGACCTTCTCGATTTTCTAGGCATATTAAACGCCAATTCCCTTAACATTAAATTGACGTGCAAGTACAGTCAGGCCAGCATCGATTTTTTGGACATCATGATATCCAAAGGTGAGAATGGCTATTTACAGACCGATATACATAGGAAGGAAACCTCAGTGAATTCTATCTTGTATGCCACTTCCTCCCATCCTAAATCATTAATAGAGAGTATTCCAACGGGCCAATTTTTAAGAGCAAGACGTATCTGCTCTAGTCAAGAAACTTTTGAAAAGCAGGTGGATGATCTAACATCAAGATTTTTAGCACGAGGTTACTCTAAACGAAGTATTAAAAAAGGTATACGAAGGGCTAAATCAACTGTGCGTAATGATTTATTAACCCTAAAAATCGGAATAGAAATTTAGACCAACAGAAGGTAAGATTTATATCTACCTATAATGATAGATGGAGGGAGGTAAAAACAGCTTTGGAAAAATATGGCCACTACTTGTGACGGATAGAACTCTAAATAAATTTGTCCCCAATATCCATCCATCACATACAGAAGATCCAACAATCTCCGTGATACCTTGGTACACAGCTATCATAGAGATCATAAGATGGAGACAATTTTTGGGTCCAAGGGTCCCAAGTGGGGTTCTTTCCATGTAAAACTTGTATTTCCTGCCCCAACATGACTCATGCCTTGTCTTTCACATCAAGTGATGGTAGTAAAGTATTTCAAATTACCCAACACATCACATGTGACTCATTTGGAGTAGTATATTAGCCTCTTGTCCATGTACTAAAGAATATGTAGGCATGACATCCAGACCCCTTAAAATTCGAGTTAGGAAACATTATAGAGATATTAAGAATGCTCGTGAAATAGAGGATGTCACTACCTTGAAGCCTATACCAAGGCATTTTAAGATCCACCATGAATCCAACCCTAGACTACTTCAAGTAATAGGTATAGACAAAAATATGGGTGGATCATAGAGGAGGAGACTGGAAAAGAAATTGGCCCAAGTAGAGACTAAGTGGATCCATCTCATAGATCCATGTATCCGGCAGGATTAAATGAGGTTCTGAGCTTTGCCCCCTTTTTATAACCCCTTTTATAATTAGTTTCAGTAGTAGCGATATTGTTTTGATTTTATTTGAGTTTATGTCTGTATCAGTATACCTTGCACACCTCTTTTTCTAGTCATAGAATTAATAATGAGCACGCATGATATACCGAGGTGGTGGACTTCAGACTGCGGAGGAATAAGGGCTCCAATATTGGAAGTTTTTGGAGAATGAACTGTATCATCTAAATAGAAGAGATGGTTCCCATCTACCAGCGAAACCTTTCGGATGAATGATGATGACTCACTATGAATAATTATCTTGAAGAAAAATATGGACATCTAAAATCATTCGACCGCATTTTATGTCTGTGTCTGCTATATCTGTATTTATTTTGACATCCTATATTCTATGTAGTTTATTCTATTAGGTTTAATTAATATATCATTTGGTTTATTATTTTGGGAATCCTTGATAATCAGGTTTTTGTACTATGTTTCACATCTGATGATAAGGATTGTTAGTTTTTTATATAGCATGTTTTCAATGGTGTGCGTTAACTAATTTAGGAAGACTTATTGATTGCCCCTCTATTGGTAGTGGGTGATGGGCATGTATGTGCTACCACAACTGTAGGTGATCTCTAGTAGTAAACTGGCACTCTAATTTTTGCGGTGGTTGCGAATCAGGAACTACTCCCAGCAATACATCTCCGAGACATGTTCCTCGGTTTAGCTACATACCGCTCCCCTGTCCTGACGTCAGATAGGGGCGCGGCTTAGTGGCCGATGACGCTAGATCGTGATGTAGTACGTTGCCGGGGAGACGCGTCCGGCCTGCACAGCTGTGGCCTCTCCTCCTCTGACATCTCGGAAGGGGGAGTTGGCCACACAGCCGCCGCGCACCTTGGTAACGTCACACGCTGGAAGCAAGCTGCCTGCCCACGTGCAACATATTCAGAGGGTAATCTCATATATTTTTTTAAAGTGTATAAAAGGGTATATTGTATCCCAGACCCCTTGAACACTTTCCCCAGGACGAAGCTACGCGAAACGCGCGTCGGGGCATTCTCTCCATTCCCAAAGGTCGTATGTGTTTTGTTAGTATTGCTCTGCAGGAGCTATTGTGATCTCAGGATACTGCAATATTACTTAGCATACTGTGTCTGCTGGGGAATCTTTTTCACGGCTATTTGCTCATTTGCACTTTAATCAGTTAACCCTCTAGGTATGTGAATGATTCCGTAGACTGTATACATATTGGCCCAAACTTACTAGTAGCTGATAGTGGAATTATAGCGGCATTTTATGCCCCTTGAAACCCCCTATGTATGTACACAGTCTATCTTACCATATATACTATATAAATAACCTTTAGCTATGCATTCATTGTAGAGGGTGTAATATATATCTGATACTGTTTATTTTGTACTATGGTACTACATTCTTTTTGTGCTTATATTAGTCCCCTCCATTATATTCTTACACTTTATGCTTTGTACTAACAACATGGCATTAGCCATATATTTATACTCCTTGTAACCATTTATTTGAGGCTTATATCATAAGGATAGCGGCATATTGTGCCTAAATATTTGTATCACACCAATATAGCCTCTAATGTTTGCATTTTTGCATTATATGACTCATTTATGGATACTATATCTTGCGGTACATTTGTAGCATTGTCCATAATATAATTCACATATTGACCGATGGGTAATTATTGGATATACATCCCACTTTTAAATTTGTTTATGGAATTTTTTAAATATTGTTCAATAAAGTTTTTGATATATGGCCATATGCTTCCGGTTTCTCGTTTGAATATACTGATTCATGGGAAGTGCCATTTCCCTAGGCTCAAATTTTTTGGATATAATCTATTTTGTTTAGTTGGCGCCTGAACAAGGCTAGAGATTTTGTGTTTATGGCTTTGTATTGGTGGTGTATTGGGATGAGTGTACCCGTGAAAGTTCAGGTTCTGGTACCCAAATGATCTATATGTCTAAAGTTCAGTTTGGGTACCAGAACGTTACCCGAACTTGAACATGATCCCAAAACAAATTGAAATGTATGTGGACCTGAACTTCAAAGCTGGAAAATTCTCTCTCCCTCTCTCTTTTTCTCCTCCCGAACTTCCACCGGAACTCCTAACATTTAAACGAACTTCCAGGAATAGTCTATGTTCTGAGTTTCACACCGGACACTAAGTAGTCGACATGATCCCAAACTTTAAATGTCGGGTCCTCTCATCTCAAGTGGTGTGCAACCAGTGGAAATAAATGTCACATTTTTTGACCTTGACCCAAGAATGCAGTGCCTGTCTGAATGCTATCTAATGCCTACCTGAGAGCGTGAATCCCTACAGATATAATATTTATTTTAAACATTTCTAATAAAAATTGCATACATTTTATTTTTCTGGAGTTTAACAAATTACTTGTAAGATTATAATTTCACATTTTTGCAGCTTCGCTCTTCCTTAGGTGGATGCGTTGTTTTATCGTTGGCTCCTACACTGAGTTTTATTATCATATTCCTGTAGTAATGTAACTATGCTTTCCACTCTTTCCACTTCTGGTTGGATATATTTTGTGGATAAAATTATTTCTGGAGCCTGTCATGTAGACTTGTCTTTTTTTATATTAGTCTTTTGTATATTCCCTTTGGCCACTTTCCCTTAAAATAGCAAAACGTAAGTATTTTGAACTTGTTTGAAGGTATCAGTTGGATTTTGCATTATGAGAGGAGAGCCAGAAGCTTCTGGGTCATAGTACATGTATTCTTCCACTCATACTCTTTCTGGAGATGCTAATGCTGTAGTGATAGTTGTGAAATGAATTTCAGCCCCATCATGGGCTTTGCTAATCTGGTGCAATGATAACATAAATTTGTGTCATGTGAAATTGGAAATTCCAAACCAAATTCAAGAGAATGTAAGAGCGAGCACGTGTACATGTTAAATATCGTTATATAACTTAGGGCATGGATTAGGGATTTTGGATCAACATCGGCGATTGTTAGGGCAGGGTCGCATAACCTTTTTCTCCACATCCGAGAAAAATTGTCCTATTTTTCTGACCACACTTTGATCAGAGTGGCATCAATTTTTTCTCAGACATGGAGAGAAAAAGAGAAAAAAAAGTTTCTCCACCTTCTCCATTCTGGCAGTCCTTTTTTCACAGACCTATAGATTTAAATTGCCAATTTTGATCCGACACACGGATCAAAATCGGACATGTCTCCGATTATTTCCATGCACCAATCAGTACGAGGAAAAAGTCGGACATGTACACAGCCCCATAGAATATCATAGGTATGAGTGTTATCTGTGAAAACCACAGAGAGCACTTGTACCAGAAAATTGGTTGGGTGCACGAGTCCGTACTGTTAAAGATTTGTCTGATTAATTATTTTTGGACTCCTCATCTAAATCCATTTATTTGAAATTAGTGATAATAATAAATCCTGGGCATCAACAAGGGAAATAAAGGGTCAGAGGACTAAAGATGGTGAATGCCTCTGCATAAATAGCCTTTCTTCCCAATGGGCTTCTTATTGCGCTCATAGGAGAGATGGCCACACATTCATTGTTCTCTTGTTAGAAGTATGGAAACAAGTGAACCTGTAAGGGTCCCAGAAAGGCCCCAGAGAGGGACTTTTAGTGGAAAAAAGGGTGCCCCTGTGGACCAAAAAGGACCTTGAGACCTGCACATGAACCAAAACTAATGCAAGGTTTACCACTGCTCCCCTCACTCAACTCAAGCCCTGTGATGAAAATGTGGCCTGCAGAGCCAAAATGATGCAAAATGCTAAAACTCAATGATGTCCTCCATCCCTTGTGACAAATATATGTGTTTTTTTCATTCCTGGCTGCCCTGATTTGATGCAATTATCTCTTTTTAAAATTTCCCCCACAGTGGGAGGTAGCATATAGTTTTTTTTTCTTGGTAATGAGAAATCAATATCTTTCCTTAGCACAGATCCAGCTTCACATCATCGCACCAAAGACCTCATGTGTTAAGATTAGGGCAAATTATTTTTCAGGGGATTTTGCTGCTTTTTACTGTCTTGATACTTTATTTATGACTATTGTGTCGCCTTTCACATGATTGTGAAACAATGGAACTGTACACTTCAATCACCTGTCAATTATTTGCTCTCTGTTTGATGCTGTAAGGTTCTGTGTACATGTTCCTGAAACTCAGTTTGTTCGTCAGCCATTTTACTTTCTGTCTTGCTGCAGCTATCTTGCCCTCAGTCAAAATGGAGTTTCCAGCTTGCATGTTCCCGCCCTGATTCTCTCCTTTTGCTTCTTAAGCAGCCACAGCTGAGCAATCAGTGCTTCAGAATCTAGCCTGCAGTGAACCTGTGACCTGACTCCTAAAGCCTTGGACCTTGTACTCCAGCTATTCCTACTGAGGAACTCTGAAGCACTTGTGGACTCTGAACCCTGCTCTTTGAAAGACCCACGTTTGCATGGACTTACGGTAACAGAGAAGAAGATCCTGAACCTGTTGTGGAGAGTGATTGCTGAGCTTAGATTACTCTGGCCTGCTGTGTCTCCTGCTTCTGTGTCTGCAAACTGTGTGACTATTTTTGCCAACTTGTATGAAGTAATACAAGACTTTCTATATCAAACCTGTGTCTCATGTATTTTCATCGCACCCAAGCACAAGACGCTATATGAACTGTACTACATACATTACAAGATTCTGAAGCCAAAACGTTAGTGTCTGCTGGGTCTGGAAAGGCTGTGTCTGCTGTAACTGTGGATATCGGATGTCCGGTTGTACTTTCTGTGATGACAGTGGTTGTGACTTCTCACAACCATTCCAGGTGAGCAATTCCCTTAAGTGTTTTTTTTTCTGCAGTGTTACCACAGGTAAACACTATTGTTTTTTTTTTTTTCTCTTTTTTGTCTGCTGTAACTGTGGATATCAGATGTCCGGGTGAACTTTCTGTGATGATAGTGGTTGTGACTTCTCACAACCATTCCAGGTGAGCAGTTCCCTTGATTTTTTTTTTCTCTCTGCAGTGTTTCCACAGGTAAACACTATTGTTTTTTTTCTCCACTCCTCTTCTTCCAGTACTCCTGTCTTAAAAGATCTGGAAAATGGAGGCCCGCATAAAGGAACTTTGCGGTGTGACTGATAATATCCTTGCAGATTTGCAGAATATAAAGACCCGTTTTTCAAGCCTACAGGACCTCACTAATCACAATTTGCAAGTGTTTGGACAGACTGCCCAGGATTTGCGAGCCAGGATTGAGGTTCTAGAAGAGCGAGTCCAGGCTCCTGCCGTAGCCCCGAGTTCTGGGATTCCCAAGTTGCCCCCTTTTCGTTTTGGCGGTGAACGTGAGAAATTCAGGGATTTATTAATCAATGCAATTTTTTTTTTTCTGCACATGCTTCACAATTTCCCACTGAACGATCTAAGGTGCTTACTATAATTATGTTGCTTACCAACAAGGCTTTGATGTGGGCAAACCCTCTGATTGAGACTGAGGATGATTGTTTGAATCACCTTGATGCTTTTATTTCAGCCATGGGGCAGGTGTTTGATGACCCCAATCGAGGTGCAACAGCTGAAGCAGCCATGTTAGCTTTGCGCCAAGGTAAGCACTCGGTAGCTGAATATGCCTTGGATTTCAGGAGATGGGCCCTTGATACGACCTGGGACAGTTCCGCCAAAAAATCTATTTTTCGAAAGGGGTTATCTCCACTGATTAAGGATGAACTTGCTCGTGCCGACCCTCCCACTGCATTAGGTGACTTTATTAACTACTGCATCCATATTGATACTCGTCTGACTGAACGCAGGCAAGAGAGATGGTTCGAAAGCAATCGCACTAACCTTTTCCTACCTTCCTCTCCAGCTAAGGAACCTTTGAGTAGGATTACACGGGAACCTGAACCTGAACCCATGCAGGTAGACTCTTTACAACGACGGGTTAGTGATGCACGCAAGGAACATCGTTTTAAGGAAAATCTATGTTTCTATTGTGGTAAGTCAGGGCACTTCATTATAAACTGCCCGAGCCGTTCTCGTAAGACTACTGCAGCACTCATTCATTGTGAGTGTTGCGAGAGGGGATCTGTCAGGTCCGAGCCTCAGGCTCCAGAGAGATCTGCAGCAACAGATCTTGATTTCTCGGACTTAAACTCCGTTACCTCTGAGGACGTTGACTGTGTAAACGCTGCCATTTTTCAAGTTTCCTCAGCGGTGTCCCAGCTGAGTTGTAAGAAAAACAATTCTCATTGCTTTCTTTCCATCAAACTCTGGGTTGACTCAGCTTGGGTGTCTAGCTCTGCTATGATCGACTCAGGGGCAAGTGGAAATTTTATGGATGTCTCCTTTGCTCTGAAACAGGGGATACGTTCAGTGAAGATGGCTACTCCAGTACAGATGGAAACTGTGGATGGCTCCCTGCTGACCTCTGGACCAGTGGATCAGGAAACAGAGCCTTTGAGGGTTCTTATGGGTAAAGATCATCAAGAGAAACTGTCCTTTATGCTTATCTCTTCTCCCCACTTTCCCATTATTCTAGGGCTACCATGGCTGCAGGCTCAGAATCCTACCATTAACTGGGAGACCAAGGAATTACACTTTCCAGAGAAACAGATGAGTCCAAAAGTTTCAGCTTGCTCTGTTCCTAAAGGAACCATGTCAGTCCCTGAACTACCAGCTGTATACCAGGACTATGTGGATTTATGTGACAAGAAGAACGCTGACCAGCTTCCTCCTCACCGTCCATATGATTGTCCAATTGAATTATTGCCTGGAGCAGAGATACCTTTTGGTAAGATCTACCCCCTGGCGGGGCCCGAGCTAAAGGCTTTAAAGGATTACATAGACGAAAATCTAGCCAAGGGCTTCATACACCCCTCTCATCTCCTGCAGGTGCACCCATCTTCTTTGTAAAGAAGAAAGATGGATCTCTGAGACCATGCGTAGACTATAGGGAACTCAATAAGGTTACTATTAGAAACCGTTATCCATTGCCTTTAATCCCTGAGTTATTGGAGAGAGTGCGACATGCCAAAATTTTCTCTAAACTAGATCTTCGTGGGGCCTATAACTTAGTCCGTATTAGACCTGGGGATGAATGGAAGACTGCATTCAGGTCACGCTATGGACACTTTGAATATCTAGTTATGCCTTTTGGTCTGAGTACCGCCCCAGCCACTTTCCAACACTTGGTGAATGACATCTTCAGGGATCGCCTAGATACATTCGTGGTAATTTATTTGGATGATATTCTAATTTTTTCTAACTCCACAGAGGAACATCATGGACATGTGAGAATGGTCTTGGAACGTCTAAGACAAAATCATCTTTACATCAAACTTGAAAAGTGTGAATTCCATAGGACCGAAATTCAATTTCTGGGGTATGTACTGTCTACACAAGGAATTAGTATGGATGGAAGCAAAACCCAAGCCATCAAGGATTGGCCAAGTCCTAGAAATGTGAAGGAGGTACAGCGCTTCATCGGGTTTGCCAACTTCTATAGACGTTTCATTAGAAGTTTCTCTGAGGTAGTGTCACCTATCACCCAACTTACCCGGAAAGAGTCTAGGTTCTCCTGGACTCCCCAAGCCCAGGAAGCATTTTCCCGTCTAAAAGATAAATTTACCACTGCACCTATCCTAGTACATCCCAACCCCGAGCTTGCCTTCATAATAGAGGTGGATGCTTCAGACTGTGCCGTTGGAGCTATACTCTCTCAGAGAACAGGTGAGAAGAATGTCTTGCATCCCTGTGCCTTCTTTTCCCAGCAGTTGTCTTCGGCTGAGAGGAACTACGATGTGGGCAATAGAGAGTTGTTGGCCATTATTGCCGCCTTCAAAGAATGGAGACACCTTCTTCAGGGAGCTGCACAGCAAATAGTCGTCCTGACAGATCATCGTAACCTTGAGTTTATCAGGTCGGCTAAGTGCCTGACTCCTCGCCAGGCTCGCTGGAATCTTTTCTTAAACCAATTTAATTTTATCATTTCTTATAGACCAGGATCGCGCAATGGAAAGGCTGATGCACTCTCTAGGATTTACTCAGCAGAGACACGTCCAATTACTCCTCCTAAGACTATTCTTCCTGACTCTAGATTCCTAGGAGTAATTCATAATCAAGACCTACTTAAGGACATCAAGGAAGCATACCATGCGGATTCCTTTTTGGCACAACCCCCAAGGGACGTAAGTCTTGTCTTTAAGAATGGTGTGTGGATTCAGGGACAACGCCTGTATATTCCTGAAACAGTCAGATTGAGAGTATTGCAACTCATTCACGATTCCAAGATAGCTGGGCATAGAGGAATTCTAAAGACACAGGAATTTCTCTCTCGTTTCTTTTGGTGGCCCACTTGCAGGAAGGATGTTTTAAACTATGTCACTTCATGTGAAGTCTGTGCAAGATGCAAAACACCTCGCTCCTCACCAACTGGTCTGTTACAGCCTCTTCCCACCCCGTCCCGCCCGTGGGGATCCATTTCTATGGACTTCATTGTGGAGTTACCAACCTCTCAAGGGAAGAACACCATTCTAGTGGTGGTTGACCGTCTAACAAAGGCAGCTCATTTTATCCCTTGTGTCGGCTTACCCACTGCAAAACAGACATCAGATTGATGATTAAAGATGTGTTTCGCTTACATGGAGTACCGGATGAGGTTATTTCGGATCGAGGGGTGCAATTCACTTCTAGGTTTTGGCAAAATTTCTGTGCAGCATTGGACATTAAAGTAAACCTTTCTTCTGCTTTTCATCCCCAGACTAATGGACAGACCGAACGAACCAATCAAACCCTGGAGCAGTATCTCCGCTGCTTTATCTGCCACCTACAGGATGATTGGGTGGATCTACTTCCATTAGCTGAGTTCTCGTATAACAACTCTCAGAGTGCCTCCACTAAGCAGTCTCCTTTTTACTCTAATCTAGGTTATCATCCTAACATTCTACCACGATTTCCCATAGAAACGCCTTTACCAGCAGTGGCTGAAAGAATCACGTCTTTACAGAAGAATATGGATCTTCTAAAGGAGAATCTGGAATCGGCTCAGGAAAGGTACAAGAAAGCAGCAGATAAATTTCGTAAACCTGCACCAGCTTTCAAGGTAGGAGACTTGGTCTGGCTGTCAACCAGAAATCTTAAGTTAAGGATTCCATCGTCTAAGTTGGGACATAAGTACATTGGACCCTATAAAATCAGTAAAATTATAAGTGCCGTTGCTTGTCGTCTTCAACTGCCCAGAACTATGAGAATTCACCCTGTCTTTCATGTATCCCTACTAAAGGCTGCGACACCCAATACGTTTCCTGGACGTTCTTCTCCTTGCCCTGACCCAGTGCTAGTCGATGGTCAGGAAGAATTTGTGGTGGAAAGGATTTTAGATTCCAGGTTGTATAGAAATCAGTTACAATATCTGATTAAATGGCAGGGCTACCCAGTGGAGGACAACTCATGGGAACCAGTCAATAACGTTAATGCTCCTCGCTTGCTCCGTCAGTTTCATCAGAGGTACCCACACAAGCCTGGCCTGAGGTCATCCGGAGGTTGTCCCTAAGGGGGGAGTAATGTAAGGTTCTGTGTACATGTTCCTGAAACTCAGTTTGTTCATCAGCCATTTTACTTTCTGTCTTGCTGCAGCTATCTTGCCCTCAGTCAAATGGAGTTTCCAGCTTGCATGTTCCCGCCCTGATTCTCTCCTTTTGCTTCTTAAGCAGCCACAGCTGAGCAATCAGTGCTTCAGAATCTAGCCTGCAGTGAACCTGTGACCTGACTCCTAAAGCCTTGGACCTTGTACTCCAGCTATTCCTACTGAGGAACTCTGAAGCACTTGTGGACTCTGAACCCTGCTCTTTGAAAGACCCACGTTTGCATGGACTTACGGTAACAGAGAAGAAGATCCTGAACCTGTTGTGGAGAGTGATTGCTGAGCTTAGATTACTCTGGCCTGCTGTGTCTCCTGCTTCTGTGTCTGCAAACTGTGTGACTATTTTTGCCAACTTGTATGAAGTAATACAAGACTTTCTATATCAAACCTGTGTCTCATGTATTTTCATCGCACCCAAGCACAAGACGCTATATGAACTGTACTACATACATTACAGATGCCTTCAAGTTTTATTGATAATGCAACACCTTTCCTTAGGCCGGCGTCACACTGGCGACAGAATCGGACGACTGCAATGCGATGAAAAATCGTATTGCAGTCTGCCCTATGTTAATCTATGGAGCAGCTCCCAGTATCAGATTTTTTGTGGTCCGTTTTAAACGTCCGTGTGCAATCGCAGCATGCTGCGATTGTCACCGATTGTGGGTTGACTATCACCAATGCAAGTCTATGGGAGCAATGAAAAATCGGATTACAAACGGACCGCACGTGTGACTTGCGATTAAATCGCATCGGTGTCCTTTAGAAAAGCCGGCAATTCATCCCCGGCTATACTGTAAAATCACACTGACAGCTTTAATAAAGAATAGAAAGAATAGATATACACACATAGAATACATATATATATATATATACATGTCATTGTGACATGTATATATATATATATATATATTTATAGTTCCTAGACTTCTACATACTGTAATAGCCGCTAATTCAATTGCCGGCTTTTGTGAAATCACAGAAGCCGACATGAAATGATACATTGTTTCCACACAGTTAACCATGTCATTTCCTGTATTTTGATATTTGTTTAGAACTTACAATTACATGAGTGTATTTGTGCAAAATTTCAGACATGTAGGGGTTAATTAAAGGTGTAAGTTCGTTGAAAAAAAATGCGTGGGCTCCCGCTGTATTTTCTCCACCAGACAGACAAAGCAAGCGAGTGGGGGCAGATAATAATAGCCTAGGGAGGGTACATTTTTTTGGTGCCCCCCCTGGCTACTAACATCTGCCCCCAGACACCCCAGAAAGGGCAAATCTATAATTAGATTCGCCCTTTCTGGCACTTTGCCCGTCTATTCCCATTGCCCTGTAGCGGTGGCGAATGGGTTAATAATGTCACCTTAATGTCACCTTAGTATTGAAAGGTGACCTTAAGGCAGGTTAATAATTGAGAGCTGTCAATTAGACAACTATCAATTATTAATCCTATTGAAGTAAATAAAAAAACACACACACTTTAAGAATAAATAATTTTAATGAAATAAAAACACATTTTTTTGACCATTTTTTATTTCACTCTTAATCCGTGCAAAGCCCTTGTTCTTCTAAAATAAATATAAAATAATAAAACAACATTATTCTTACCTATCTGGCAATCTGTCACGTCCTACGATGTAATCCTTCACAAAGCGTTAACTAGCAATCAGATAAGCAGCGCAAGTAATCCTGCGTGCTCATCTGATAGCTCCTGAATGAATGAGCTTATCTCCTGCCGACAGGAAGGATGTGATTAATGAATGAAGCTTAATTGATTGAAATCCCACTTTCACCTTAGGTCAGGTCACTGAAGTGAAAGTGCCAATAAATCAATTAAGCTCCATTCATTAATCTATTCCTCTCCTTTCCCTGGGAGAGTAACTTATTCATTCAGGGGAATACAGGTCTGAGACTGCATTATTAGCTCTCTGCGACCTGTAACCTGTTAACCCTTTCTGATGGATTACACCATGGGACCTGACTGTACATCGGATTGGTAAGAATAATTTTGCTTTTTTATTTTATTTTTATTACAGGAAATGGTTTTAGCAGGAAAATAAAATATGGTCAAAAACTGTGTGATTATTTCATTAAACTTCTTTTTTATTAAACTGTGTGTGTTTGATTTTTCTATCATACAATAGGATTAATAATTGATAGTTGTCTAATTGACAGCTCTCAATTATTAACCTGCCTTAAGGTCACCTTTCAATACTAAGGTGATATTAAGGTGAGATTATTAACCCATTCGCCACCGCTACAGGGCAATGGGAATAGACGGGCAAAGTGCCAGAAAGGGCGAATCTAATTATAGATTTGCCCTTTCTGGGGTGTCTGGGGGCAGATGTTAGTAGCCAGGGGGGCACAAAAAAATGTACCCTCCCTAGGCTGTTATTATCTGCCCCCACTCGCTTGCTTTGTCTGTCTGGTGGAGAAAATACAGCGGGAGCCCACGCATTTTTTTTCAACGAATTTACACCTTTAATTAACCCCTACATGTCTGAAATTTTGCACAAATACACTCATGTAATGTAAGTTCTAAACAAATATCAAAATACAGGAAATGACATGGTTAACTGTGTGGAAACAATGTATCATTTCATGTCGGCTTCTGTGATTTCACAAAAGCCGGCAATTGAATTAGGGGCTATTACAGTATGTAGAAGTGTAAGAACTATAAATATAATATATATATATATATATATATACATGTCACAATGACATGTATATATATATATATATATATATATATATATATAAGTGTTCTATGTGTATATATCTATTCTTTCTTTTGTGATTGAAATACTATTCTTTTGGATCCATTATATGTCAGTTTTTGCAAG
>JARQOD010000002.1:19611778-19633588 GCA_033576555.1 Oophaga sylvatica
GGCTTAGCAAAAGCCACTCCATGTATCAGAGCCCAGGACTTGCCCTGGCGTTTACCCATTGAACCCCGTACAGTTATCTGAAATTACAGAGGGACATCTGATGGCGGTGGCTGCAGCTGATACACGAAAAATGGGGTGACAGGTTCCCTTTAAGTAAAAAAAAAAAAAAAATTCCTCCAAAGGTGTCAGTATCTTTACATTTGCCCTTGTGGTACTGTTGATATAGTCATGTCATGCTTGGCTTAGACTTCAATGAAGGCCGAACACGACTGTATTTTTTTTTTGCAAGACTTCTCATTGTGCCCGTGCAGCCCCAGGCAATTCCACGACTTGGGGATTTGGCCTTAATGTCAAGTAACACTGCAGCAAATCGATGGGGGTCCCAACAAGCAGGGACATTGTGATCTGATTACGGTCAGTAGACTCTTGTAACAAGTACTGATTGTCCAAATCAAGGAGAACCCCTTTATCAAATTTGGGCCAATGTTTGTAAACCCTAAGAATGCCGAAGTCTTCTCCGTCCTGATTTCTGTTTGTGGTGCACGTCTTGCCTTTAACCAAAATCCCGTAATACTGCACACAGTTACGGAGCTATATGGAACGACGGAACGCTGGGAAGGAGCCATATTGACAAGTGTAGGAGGAATCGGTGTCATTTATACCAAGTTGCTTAGTAACATGCTTCTTGGACAGTTTTCTTCTTAATGTTACTTAGACTATTTTTATCATTCCCCGGAGAAATGTATTTTAGAAGTTTATCTGCAATTTGCATATACCATATGCCCAGAGATGATGCTTTATGCCAGGACTCTTCACGTGGCGGATGAGAAGAGTCGTATGTACGGTACATAATACAAATAATGTGATATGAACCGCATCTGGCTAAAATAGAAAGAGAAAAATGGTGTAGGTTATGTCTAAATTTACTGTGCACTTCAGGCAGGTGTGAGCTGAGTTGTGGGGTTGCCATGTATCGGACCATAAAAGATTTATTTGCAAGGATACTTGGTCAATATCTTAGTCTTGTACAACCCCTTTACCAATGTTGTCACTTTTACCACTTGCTTCAATTCATCCCACACTATCCTTTCACTTAGTGGAGTACTAGGACTGACATGCTTGGTGACGTTTACAGGGGACTGTGGCTGTTTCATACGTTGACTATTACTGGAACTTTTTAGGAAAACTAGCGCATTTGTACCTAAGGGTGATCTCCAACCAATTATTTACACGGTTGAAATTAACCCATACCTCTATCAATAATTTAAACTATTTGCATCATTTGCACCCCTGACAAAGCAGTTGCGAAACACGCATCAAGTGTGTTTGGTGAATGAGCCATTGTTATATTATGCTACCGTCCCATATATCCACATTATCCACTTGCTTTCAGAGCATTAATTGCTTCATCTTGGCACTCCTCTTTGATTACGCGTCTGTTACTTTTCATTGTATTTCTTGTGCGATATTTCTACATTTGTATGGAGTTTATGCCATGGATCGATTTTTGCGATTTTGTGTAGGTCTTTTAGCTGGTTTATACGTCAATCTAATTTTGTGTCTTGGTGTTTTATGTGTTTTTTTTTTAAAGTCATATTGATAAAAAATATATATTTGTGACTACTTTAATCCAGCTTATCCATTCCTCTTATGGTCTGGTGATGATCCAAATCCACAAAAAAGGCCAGAAAGTTGCAAGACATATGTTTCACAGCGACTAAACTATGTCTAAAGTACTAGAAACCTTTCTAAAAGGTCTGGTCCCATCTGGGACATTTAAGAAATGAAAGTCCGACAGATGTAGGTTCCAATTCTTGCCAATCAATTCTCGCTGTGGAGGACCCAGCATATTCAATGCAATGGTCACCATGTAATGCTTCACTTCCCCTGTGGAGGCACTGCATAGAAATTGAACAGGTTCCTCCATAAAGTGGACAACCCCTTTAAATACTTTTCTGTAATCCATAGAAGATGAGCAGCGTTGCATTGTATCACAGAAGCCGGCGCATGAAAACTTTCCTTCTAAAATTCCAATAAAAATATAATAAAAGAAACATAGCAGCAGCTCAAACCGTAGACGTCGAGCCCGGGGGGCTGGTAAGGAATAAAGAGCCGAGACAAGAGGAAGTATTTGATATTCAGCCACTTAGTCATTGACAAGGTTCCTTCTCTTAATTCCAAAACTGACTGCAGCTGCATCTAAAAGGGGAGAAGGGAAGGAAAAAAAAACCCGTCCATTTGACGACAGCTGCGTTCATGTCATGAGAACAAGCCCATGCTGGAAATGTATTATTATGGGGAAGAGTGGGCTTTAATTAAATACAGCTGCAACTGTATAAAACATTTCACTCCGTTTTTTTTTTTTTTTACTGGGTGTCGTAGCCCAAGTGTTTTGTCTCTGCGCGATTATCAGGCACAAACAAAAGAAGATGATGAAATTAGAAAAATATAGAAAATGTGGTGTCACTCAGTGCACAGGATGGATAGCATGAGCAGGCTGTATATACACACATTAATATATGGGATGGGGGGAGGAAGGATGGATGGATGATGAAAGGATGATGGAGAAAGGAGAGATGGGGATGGATAGCATGAGCAGGCTGTATATACACACATTAATATATGGGATGGGGGGAGGAAGGATGGATGGATGATGAAAGGATGATGGAGAAAGGAGAGATGGGGATGGATAGCATGAGCAGGCTGTATATACACACATTAATATATGGGATGGAGGGAGGAAGGATGGATGGATGATGAAAGGATGATGGAAGGAGAGATGGAGAAAGGAGAGATGGGGATGGATAGCATGAGCAGGATGTATATACACACATTAATATATGGGATGGGGGGAGGAAGGATGGATGGATGATGAAAGGATGATGGAGAAAGGAGAGATGGGGATGGATAGCATGAGCAGGCTGTATATACACACATTAATATATGGGATGGAGGGAGGAAGGATGGAGAAAGGAGAGATGGGGATGGATGGAGGAAGGGAGGGAGGGATTGATGGAGGAAGGGATGATGGATGGAGGAAGGGACGGAGGAACGGATGGATGATGGAGGGAGGGATGCAGGGATGGATGGAGGGATGGATGCATGTAGGAAGGGATGGATGGATGATGGAGGGAGGGATGGATGCAGGGATGGATGGAGGTAGGGATGAAGGGATTGATGGATGGATGCAGGATGGATGCATGTAGGAAGGGATGGATAGATGGATGGATGATGGAGGGAGGGATGGATGGATGATGGATGGATGTAAGAATGAAAAGAGAGGATAGATGGAGGATGGATGGAGGAAGGGAGGGAGGGTTTGATGTAGGAAGGGATGAAGGGATTGATGGAGAGATGGATGGATGGTGGGATGCATGTAGGAAGGGATGGAGGGACGCATGGATGATGGAGGGAGGGATGAAGGGATTGATGGAGGGATGGATGGATGGTGGGATGCATGTAGGAAGGGATGGAGGGATGCATGGATGATGGAGGGAGGAATGGATGGATGATGGATGGAAGAATGAAAAGAGAGGATAGATGGAGGGAGGAAGGGAGGGAGGGTTTGATGGAGGAAGGGATGAAGGGATTAATGGATAAATGAATGGAGGGATGGATGGATAATACATGGAGGAAGAGATGATGCATGCATGAAGGGATGGATGGATGGAGGGATGATGCATGTAGGAAGGGATGGAGGAATGGAAGGATGATGGATGGATGGAAGAATGGAAAGAGAGAGGATAGATGGAGGGATGGATGGAGAAAGAGAGGGAGGTTTTGATGTAGAAAGGGATGAAGGGATTGATGGATGAATGGATGGAGGGAGGGATAGATAGATTAATGGAGGAAGGGAGGGATGAATGGAGGGATGGATAAATGTATGGATGAGTGGAGGGAGGGATAGATGGAGGAATGAATGGAGGAAGGGATTGATGGATGAAAGAATGGGTTGGTGGATGGATGGAAGAATGGATGGATGAGAGATGGATAGATAGGAGGAAGAGAGGGATGGATGGATGGATGGATGAAGGGAGGAGGGATAGGTTGTACGTAGGGATGGAAAGATGGATCGAGGAAGGGAGGAAAGAATATAAGGAAGGATGGAGGAAGGAACAGAGGGAAGGTTGGATGGATGTATAGATAGATGGATAAATGGAGGGATCGATGGATGGATGAAAAGATAGATGGCTGAATGGATGGATGGGGTGGGTGCAATGGAGGGGGTGGAAGGGATGATGGATGGATAGATGGAGGGATGAAGAGAGGAGGGATGGGTTGAATGTAGGGAAGGAGAGATGGATTGATGAAGGGAGGGAAGAATGTAAGGAAGGATGGAGGAAGGGAAGGATGGATGGATGAAAGGATAGATGGCTGTATGAGGGATGAATCAATGGGGTAGGTGCAACGGACAAGGGAGGAAGGGATGATGGATGGATGGATAGATGGAGGGATGGGAAGAATTATGGATGGGTAGTTTGGATGGATCTGCCGTATATCTCAGCTTTATCTTTTATTCCTATTTGGTGTGAATAGAGCCTTATGGCACACGCACATGATGTATGCTGTGCGTCTACAGCATTTCTTCTGTATTCCTACCTCATAATCTGCACATGTTACGAGAGAATTGCATTGGGACCTTTACCCTATGGGTTGCAAGAGTGAAGATTTCCATATATTCCGCACAAAGAAGTGGCATGCTTCAGATTGTGAAATCCGCCCAGCAGGTCAATTCAAGTGTGGAAAATTTCCACGCTTGTTGTAGAGATGATTAAAATCTCAATAATTTACCAGGTTTCACATGGAAATCTGCATGGAAAAAACGCTCCATGTTCACTTACTTTAATATATCTGACCCGTCTTTCTAGCATCTCTACCAATGCTAAACTGGCAGCATCAACAGTCTGTCAGCAGAAAGTGACTGTTCAAACCAAGCACTAGCACTCGGTGCACCATTGACGCAGCTTTCCACTGACTTACAGTATTTTGTGTCTTTGTCCCGCTCTTCCTTGAATGACGGCTCTGAAATTACAGGAACCTTAGAACGGTAGAGATGGTCTGTTACCTAATAATAATTGTGAGGCCGGAGTCACACTACCGTAGAATACGGACAAGTGCTATGCGAGAAAAAAATCGCATTGCACTCAGACCAATGTTAATCTATGGGGCAGCTCCCATCATCCGTTTTTTTCTCGGACGTTTTATACGTGCGAGTGAAATTGCAGCGTGCTGCGATTTGCACCGTATTACTTCCGAGACTCGGTGCGAGAGAACAATGGATTACGCACTGACCATCAGTGTGACTTGCGAGAAATATGCACCGGTGTCCTTAGAAAAACCAATTCACTGCACTATACTGTAAAATCACACTGACAGGTTAGAATAGAATAGATAGAATACGTAGTATAGGTATGTCATTGACACACATATATAATATATTTATATTTCATACAGAGGTAGATAGCAGAATAGGCGATAATTCAATTGTCAACTTCTGTAAAATCATTGCAGAAGCCGACAAGAGAGGAGACATGGTTTACATACAATAAACCATTGCAGAACATTTTGTTTTATATATGTCATTGACTACTACTGTTAGTAGTATATGTGTGCAAAATTTGGGAGCTGTAGGTTTTTAAGAAAAAAATGTATTCACAGAAAAAAATTGTGTGGGCTCCCGCGCAATTTTCTTCGCCTGAGAGGGAAAGCCAGTGACTGAGGGCAGATATTAAGAGCCTGGAAAGGGACAATGGTTTTAGCCCCCCCGGCTAAAAACGTCTTGCCCCAGCCACCCCAGAAAAGGCGCATCTGTTAGTTCTGCCAATTCCAGCACTTAGTCTCTCTCTTCCCACTGCCATGTAGTGGTGGCATATGGGGTAATAAAGGGTTAATGTCACCTTTGTATTGTAAGGTGACATTAAGCCCAGTTAGTAATGAAGAGGTGTCAATAAGACACCTATCCATTACTAATCCTATAGTATGAAAGGGTTAAAAAAAAACACACACACATTAAGAATAAAGTCTTTTAATGAAATAATAAAACGCACAGGTTTTCCATCTTTATTAAACTCCCAATCCAAGTGAATCCCTCGCTCTCCTGTAAAAAATAAAACACAAAAAAGCAACAATATACCCATACCTGTCTGCCATACAGTCAAGTCCCACTAGCGCTGACGTCACTTATGCTCCGCTCACTCACAGGCTGATCCGCGGTGAACTCTGCAGTATGGGAAAATGCCTGTTCATTTCCCCAAGGCTCCAAGAAGTGCGGGACCACCGCTGAAGGGCGTGCGGAGCCAGAGGAACAGTGGGGACTCAACCTCCTCCAGTGAGTCCTCATCCCAAGTGTATGTAGTAGTGCAGGGTCCGAATATGGCCCACTATGTAAGCCAGCGGCCGTGTACAGACTGAGCGGCCCCTTTAAGGAATCGTGTTTGTGTCCGTTGCACCCAAGAAAAATGCACACCCAGGAACTGTTCTGCGCTTCCGAAGAGGGCAATGAGCCCTGTTACGGCGCCAAAAGTACTATGACGTCTGATATGGTCACCAATTGATGGCCATGTTTAATGGTTTTCCCCTCCTCCCAGTTTTTGTTTGTACCTGTTGGTGCCCCCCTTTCTGGATCACGGGACCAAAACCCCACGGGGGTTACTGATGGTGGACTTCAGGTGCGGCTGCTGAACTGTGTGTCCCTGAACTGTGCTCCTATTTTGACCCCTGGACTAGCCCCCTGTTAAATGCAGCCCACCACCGTCTAAGGGCCCCTGGTCTGCTGGAAGGAAGGCGGGGGAAGCTGCCGGGCCTGAGTAGGGCCCACCAGTGCTAAAGGGCCAACTGGCTCTTGTGGAACTATGTGGACTGTGATGTTCTTATGAACTCATATACAGAGAGACTGGAACTTTGGTAATAACGTCACTTGAAATATTAAGTGCATTTAAGTTTTAAATATGTTGCTGTTAAATTTTGTAGGGGTTGTCATGGCGAGGACGGCCATGTTTAAGAAGGGGGGGAGTATAAGGAGGTAGCAGGAACCCTTATTTTCCCCTCCCCCACACGGGATCTATGCGACCCCTGTTATGATAAAATGTGTACATTGACTTATGGTAATATATGTGTTCTTAGTGTGTGTTTTGAAAACTTGTAATGTTCTGTAATGCATGTGCTGTTATGCTTTCTTGTCAGTGTCCTGTGTAGTATTTTCAGGGTGGGGGGATTAAGTTACTTTTCTGTTTGGTATTTTAACACTTAATACCATTTTTAGGCATACACAGACATTTGAATTTTGCGTAAAATCACAAATGTTCTTTACTTTTATCTGTGTTCCTTTTTTTTGTGCAAAAAAAACCACACAAACTGTAAAAATGTTGCATCATTTACAGAAACAGAAAATCACTAGGTGGTAGTGGGGGAACAGGACAGAGTTCATTTGCAGAAATAAATTGCGACTTTTTAAAAAGTGTGCATTACATAAACAAGGGACGCAATGGCGAAAAAGAGAAAAAAACAAACAAGTAGAAAATAGACTTCAAAATAGGCACAACGTAAAAGACGAATTTAGCTCAAAACAGGCTTAAAAAAACCTAGAGGACCACAGTAGGTGCACAAGGTGTGATAATCTTAGGTAAGAACTTTCTTTAACCAGGAAGCAATATTAACTTTAAGCTTTACCTCCGTCCTGGAGACATCAACCACTGGTGAAGTCCCAAAGAAGTTTGCCACACATAGATACATATTTGTCCCGAGCTAAGTGGCTTTGCAGGTCGGGAAGGAGAAACTCTTTACCTGTTCAGGGTCCCACAGCAGCAACTATGATGCATAACCTGTATAGACATAAAAGCCCACATTAAGTACTCAATACCTTACAGTGGTAATCACTAGCAATGCCAATAAGGCTGTCCTTAGAAGTATCACCAACACGCACGCCATCAGTTCATCAGGTGCCTTTATACTCCGTTTGGGTAACTAGTGGCTTACTTGGCTCTTTCCACATTGGGTGTTTAAAACTGTCCATGGCCTTTTGCTTCAGATTAGGTAGGAATTGACCTGAATGCTCTCCTGGGGGTGTACAAACTCTAGTGTGCTCTGCAGTAGGGCTGGAGGTCTGCCATTACCCTCTGACCAGTCTCAGTTTTTAGATAGCAAAGACTTTTCTGGCACTGCGATTCTTCTTTGGTGTACACTAGAGTTGAGCGAAACAAGTCGATCAAATTCAAAAGTCGCTGACTTTCGCCAAAGTCGGGTTTCGTTGGCCGAAACCCAACCATAGCGTGCAGTCGGCCATGCGGTCGGCAAAACGAGCGCCAAAGTCGAATTTCCCAGAATGCTTTCAGGCGCCTTTTTTCAGCCAATGAGAAAGGACGTACACTGTGGGCAACGAGATGACATGAGCAGCGTCCACCACCATCTTACAGAAGGGCATTGCAGTGATTGGCTTGCTTTGGGGGCGTCATAGTGTCTATAAAAGCCCTGAGCGCCGACCTCCATTTTACTTCTGCCGATCTTAACAGTAGGGAGAGGTTGCTGACACTGTTTATCAGTAGGGAGAGAGTTAGGGCTGGAAAGAGAAGTTCTTCTGTGCTTGTGCTGATAGCAATTGTGCTGTACAGTTAGAGTGCAGTGACAGGGGAGGATTTTCTTGTGTGCAGCAGCGCTGGTTATTAGGCTGCCTGATATTTGTATTGCTGTGTGTACAGTAATGGCCAAAAGTTTTGAGAATGACACAAATATTATATTTTCCATGATCTGCTGCCCTCTGGTTTTTATGTGTGTTTGACAGATGTTTTTATCACAGACAGAAATATAATAATTGTAAACATATGAGTAACAAAAGCTTATATTGACAGTTAGAATGAGTTAATGCAGCAAGTCAATATTTGCAGTGTTGACCCTTCTTCTTCAGGACCTCTGCAATTCTCCCTGGCATGCTCTCAATCAACTTATGGACCAAATCCTGACTGATAGCAGTCCATTCTTGCACAATCAATGCTTTCATTTTGTCAGAATTTTTAGGTTTTTGTTTGTCCACCCGTCTCTTGATGATTGACCACAAGTTCTCAATGGGATTAAGATCTGGGGAGTTTCCAGGCCATGGACCCAAAATCTCTATGTTTTGTTCCCTGAGCCATTTAGTTATCACCTTTGCTTTATGGCAAGGTGCTCCATCATGCTGGAAAAGGCATTGTTGATCACCAAACTGCTCTTGGAGGGTTGGGAGAAGTTGCTCTTGGAGGACATTCTGGTACCATTCTTTATTCATGGCTGTGTTTTTAGGCAAGACTGTGAGAGAGCCGATTCCCTTGGCTGAGAAGCAACCCCACACATGAATGGTTTCAGGATGCTTAACAGTTGGCATGAGACAAGACTGGTGGTAGCGCTCACCTTGTCTTCTTCGAATGAGGCGTTTTCCTGATGTCCCAAACAATCGAAAAGGGGATTCATCAGAGAAAATAACTTTACCCCAGTCCTCAGCAGTCCACTGCCTGTACCTTTTGCAGAATATCAGTCTGTCCATGATGTTTTTTCTGGAGAGAAGTGGCTTCTTTGCTGCCCTCCTTGAGACGAGGCCTTGCTCCAAGAGTCTCAGCCTCACAGTGCGTGCAGATGCACTCACACCTGCCTGCTGCCATTCCTGAGCAAGCTCTGCACTGCTGGTAGCCCGATCCCGCAGCTGAAACACTTTTAAGAGACGGTCCTGGCGCTTGCTGGTCTTTCTTGGGCGCCCTGAAGCCTTTTTGGCAACAATGGAACCTCTCTCCTTGAAGTTCTTGATGATACGATAGATTGTTGACTGAGGTGCAATCTTTTTTAGCTGCGATACTCTTCCCTGTTAGGCCATTTTTGTGCATTGCAATGATGACTGCACGTGTTTCTTTAGAGATAACCATGGTTAACAGAAGAGAAACAATGATGCCAAGCACCAGCCTCCTTTTAAAGTGTCCAGTGGTATCATTCTTACTTAATCATGACAGATTGATCTCCAGCCATGTCCTCATCAACACCCACACCTGTGTTAAAGGAGCAATCACTGAAAAGAGGTTAGCTGGTCCTTTTAAGGCAGGGCTGCAATGATGTTGAAATGTGTTTTGGGGGATAAAGTTCATTTTCTAGCCAAATATTGACTTTGCAAGTAATTGCTGTTAAGCTGATCACTCTTTATAACATTCTGGAGTATATGCAAATTGCCATTAGAAAAAGTGAAGCAGTAGACTTTGTAAAAATTAATATTTGTGTCATTCTCAACTTTTGGCCATGACTGTACACTGCTGTGCAGACTGCTTTTTACACAGCACTAGTACTTTTATTCTTTTTTTCTGCACAGTTACCGACCGTTCATTTTTTCCCACACCGTATAGAGCTGTACGCTTCTCACACACTACCGTGTACCGGCTGGTATTGCGGACAAATACATGCTGACTATCTGTGTGTGACTCCGGAAATATATGCGGAGATTGAAATTTTCCCCTACCCTATATACACCTGGTATCTTCTGATACAGTACCGTATATCTGTTCTTTGTATTACGGTCAAATCCATACTGAGTGAGCGTCTGTGTGTGACTCCGGAAATATATTCAGAGATTTAAATTTTTCCCTACACCGTATACGGCTGAACGCTCCCCATAAAGTACCATATATCTGCTGCTATTTTTGGTACATTTTCCCAAACATGAGGAAGTATGGTGGAAGAGGCCGCGGATGTGGGCGGGGGGGGGGGGCAGCTGGGACTGATTGTGGTGGTGGTGCATCTGCTGGTAGTGCCAAAAGCACAATAGCACCTAAGGCAGGAGGTGTTGAGCCTGCGTCATCGTCTGGCTCCAGAAGGCCTGGAAGGCTCCCTTTTCTGGGAGTAGGTAAACCGCTTTTAAAGCCGGAGAATCAGGAACAGGTTTTGGCTTACATTGCCGAAACAGCCTCCAGCTCTATCGCCTCCTCTTCTGAAGTTTCAAAAAATGCACTGAGTCGTCAGTGCAGGCTCCTGGTCAGGAACAACATCTTTCCTTGTGTCCTTCACCCCCACCACAAGTGAAGGATGCGGCAGGCCACACTTCAGATTACTCCCTGGAGCTCTTTTCACATACCATGCCTGGATTATCAACTGAAATCCTGAATTCCCAGTCCAAGATGAATATGACATGGAGTGCACTGATGCACAGCCACTGCTATCTGATTCTGCTGGTACATTCACCCAGAGCACTACATTGCCCTCGCAGTCTACTGAGCCTGAATCTGACCCTGATGAAACTCAGGTGCCCCTTCCCGCATACTATACCACCTTACACGGTGACACAGAGGAAGGTGCAGATGAAATTGAAGAGTAGGTGATGGATGACCCAGTTGTTGACCCGGATTGGCATCCATTGGGGGAAGAGGGTGCCGCTGGCAATCGCTCAGAAGAGGAGGAGGATCCGCAGCAGGCATCAACATCGCAGCTGTGGTTATTTGGCAGGCCCGTAGTAGTCCAAAAACGTGTTAAAAAAACAAAGAGTTGCAAGGCAGCTTGGCCAGACGGTCAAATTAGCACAGCGTGCAAGCCATGAAAATGTATACCATAGTAGGAACAGTGCAGTGTGGCACTTTTTTTTACCAAAATCCTATTGATGAGGCAAAGGTTATCTGTAAGAAGGAAGGACGTTTAGCAGAGGGAAAAATCTGCGAAAATTGAATACCAGTTGCATGCTTAGACATCTAAACACCATGCACTTGCAAGCGTGGACGGACTACAAAACCTCACTGGCTTTGAAAGCCTACATTGCAAAACTGATCTTATTAGAGATGATGCCCTTCCGTTTGGTTGAAAGCACAGCATTCCGAGAGCTCATGGCCTACGCTGTCCCACATTATGACCTACCCAGTCGGCACTTCTTTTCTAGAAAAGCCATCCATGCCCTCCACCTGCATGTGAAAGAATGCATTGTCCTTGCACTCAAACAATCAGTGAGTGGAAAGGTGCACCTCACAACAGATGCATGTGCCAGTAGGCATGGCCAGGGCCGTTACGTGTCCATCACTGCGCACTCGGTGAATGTGGTGGATGCAGGGTCCACAGGGGACAGCGGCGGTGGGATAGTGCTGCCTAGCCCATGATATAGGCAACAGTTGGCTGTAGGTGTTCGACCCTCCTCCTCCTCCAGAAGCGAAAGCTCGTCGACAGAGCGCAGTCACATGAACACTCCATCCGCAGCTGCCAGTGTTGCACACGAGGTGTCCCACTATCAAACAGCTAGTGGTAAGCGTCAGCAGGCTGTTTTAAAAATGATGTCTTTGGGCGACAACAGACACACCGCGGAGGTACTGGCTGACTACTTGCAGCGAGAAACTGAGTCATGGCTGGGCAGTCTACATCTTGAGCCAATCAAGGTAGTCAGTGATAACGGACATATTTTTGTGGCGGCCATAGCCCTGGCAAAACTCAGACACATATCTTGCCTGACTCACACCTTGAACCTGGTGGTGCAGTGCTTCATAAATAATTACCCGGAGTTACCAGCCCTGCTCCATAAGGTGCGAAGACTGTGCTCGCACATCCGTTGCTCGCCCGTAGACTCCAGTCGTATGCAGAGGCTGCAGCGATCGCTCCACCTCCCCAAGCACCGCATAATCATAGACGTTGCAACAAGGTGGAACTCCACCATGCACATTGTTGAGAGGCTGTGCGAACAGAGGCAGGCTGTAATTCATTTGTGGGAGGATACACGGGCAGGCAGATTGAGGGCAGACATAGAGTTGTCGGGTGTGCAGTGGTCAAAGCTGAAAGACCTCTGTAAAGTCCTTCAGTGTTTTGAGGAATGCACACGACTGGTAAGTGCAGACGACGCCATCATAAGCATGAGCATCCCACTTATGTGTCTGCTCATGCAAACTTTGATGCACATTAAGGATCAGGCGTCTGCAGCGGAGGAGGAAGAGGAGGAGGAGGGAAGCCTTGATGACAGTCAGGCATTGTCTTCTCAGGGAACTGTCCTAGACGAGGTGGAGGAAGAAAAGGAGGAGGATGAGGGGGATGATTATTTTGGGGAGGAGGATGCTTCTCAGGGGGCAAGAGAAAATGTTGGCTTGCCAAGGTTAGGTACAGGGTTTGTGCGTGACTGGAGGATGTGGATTTGGCAGAAAGTGCTCCTCGACCCACCACTGGCAGTGCATCATTTACACCTGGGACATTGGCCCATATGTGTGATTGCCAAAATTATGAAGGATGACGACTACTGGTTGGCCAGCATCCTCGATCCATGCTATAAAGGCAAATTACAGAACATCATGCCACAGGGGAACCTAGAGCTAATATTGGCGAACAAACAAGCAGCTCTGGTAAACCGTTTATTAGAGGCATTCCCAGCACAGAGCAGCGGTGCAGGTTCTACCACGAGCCGTACTGGGCAACATGGAAGAGGTGTTCATGGTGCACACAGCCGAAGTGGCGTTGGAGACAGGGGTTTCATGACCATGTTGTGGTCTGATTTCTTGAGTAACGCTCACACGACTGGTAATACTGAATCGATTGCAACAGACAGGAGACAGCAGTTGTCAACTATTGTTCAAAATTACCTCTCCTCCCCTATCGACGTTCTCCCTCACAGTTTATTCCCCTTTGACTACTGGGCCTGTTAACTGGTCACCTGGCCTGAATTGGCACAATATGCCTTACAGGAGCTCGCTTGCCCTGCTGGTAGTGTGCTATCAGAAAGAGTCTTCAGTGCTGCTGGATCAATCCTGACAGAAAGAAGGACCCGGCTGTCGACCCAAAATGTAGGTGATCTCACCTTCATTAAAATGAACCATGCCTGGGTTTCAAAGGATTTTGTACCACCTTCCCTGATGACACATAGGTTGCCAGCAAAATGGCTCGCTTTGTCCTCCTCTTTCTCCAATTCCTCCATTTGCAGCTGCTGAACGTCCAGCCTAAACCTCAACATATGCCAGTTTTTCCACCTCCCTGACTGGGCTGTACCCCCCCCCAGGGCCGGCGTCAGCACCTGGCGCACCCGGGCAAGTGCAGGGGCCCTGAGCAGGTGGGGGGGCCCACTCGCCATCAGAGACACTGGCGTACTATGAGTGGCCCAGTGCCAGCTCCCGGCGCCCACGAGTATGCCCCCCTGCTTTCTCAGGGCCCCAGCACTTGCAATACTTACCTCTCCCTGCTCCACCGCTGTGACATCTTCCATGTTTCCTGGCAGTGACATTCAGGTCAGAGAGCACGATGACGTCACGTCTGTGCGGCCTCTGCCTGAACAGTCACAGTGCAGAGAGCTGGAAGATGGCGACGCTGAGGAGTCCAGAGTAGAGCAGTGACCACTGAGGAGAGGTATTTCATTTTTTTTAATGGAGCAATATATGGGGAGCATTATACACTGGAGAATTATATATGGGGCCCATCATACACTGGAGCATCATCCATGGGGCCCATCATATACTGGAGCATCATATGGGGCACATTATATATGGAGCATCACATTGAGCCCATTATATATGGAGCATTATATGGGGCTCATCACACACTGGAGCATCATATATGCGGGCCATCATATACTAGAGCATCATATGGGGTTCATTATTTATGGGGCATCATATAAGGTCCTTTATATATGGAGCATCATATGGAGCACATATGGGGCCTATTCTGTATGGAGCATTATATGGAGCCCATTCTGTATTGAGCAATATATGGGGCTCATTATTCTGTATGGCTCACTATGTGGTGCCCATAATACTGTATGGAGGAATATACTGTCCGATTTTTGAGCTATTGTAGAATTTACAATAGATATCACTCATGTAATGTAAGAAGTGAAGTATTTGTCATTGTACTATACCTATATTTCTCTGCCGTATCGGAGCATCATGAATTGTGGTATGTGTTAAAGGGGCCCACTGAGACTCTTTCGCCCGGGGCCCACGAAAACCTGGAGACAGCCCTGCCTCCCCCACAACTTTAGCCAACTAACCCCCAGTTTTCAATGCGTTACTATTATTATAAAGTAAATTAAGGTTGGCAAACTTAAGTAATAAGAATTGATGTCGTTGGCATTGAAATGGGCACTGTAGGTGTGTTTACTGTCCTCCACTCACTGCCAACTTTTTTTCCCCTTTGACTTGCATTGGGATCGGATTTTCGACTCCGACTTCGTTCGACTCGACTTTTGGGAAAGTCGGGTGGTCCGAAACCCGACTCGACCCTCCCAGAGCCAAAGTCGCTCATTTCTAGTGTACACTAATGAAGTTCTTCTTTTCTGGCTTCCTGGAGACCACAGTCTGTTTGATCTGCGCAGACTCACCAGGTGCACCATGTGGTTTCAGCCACACACTTAACTTCTTCCTGCTTGCAGCCTCTATATATAATCTTTGGTACTACAGCATCATCTAGTGGCAGGAAGAAACACTACAAGTGTACAATCAGCATACATCAAAATACCAGACAGTGGGGGGTCACAACTGCAGTTATTAGTTTTTGCCACCATGGCAAGGATGCTATTCACCTTCAGTGGTCCTTACTGTGGACTGAAGATTTAATAGTGTCCAAGTCTGCCCATACATTTTGTAAGGTCTGACTTGAAACCCTCAGGATACAAGACCAATATCCAATTATCCAATGTGTATGACCAGCCATGAACATGATAAATGCAAATTACTCAAACCCATTTATTGCTAAGTGCTCTGGAGAATAAAGCAATCTGAGGCCACGCGGACTGCGCAAAAGTTTAAGTTATATTAGTTAAGTGCCACTTATATCCTCTGCAAGTTAAGAAAATATCAGCATTTTCTGCCAGTTGAGATGTTCAAGTTACGTCACATTTGGAAAGACGCCAGTGAAAAAAATTACCAAAATTATAAATATGCATAAAAATTGAAGATAACAGCGATGAATATTGATGCCGCTGATGACTAATGGATCTGCAAGACCAAAGCAAAGTCAGCGTGTAGCAGAAAGGTTGTACGTTCTGCAGTCATCATTTGTTGGTCACCTAGGAGGTCAATTGGAGACAAGTCTAATAATTAAAAAAAAAAGTCAGTGTCTCAATGGTGCAGCGTGCCCCGAGACTGAAGGATTAACGCAGAGGAAATTCCGCCCGTACTGATTGCTTCCTGCAGTTATTTTTAACATGGAGATAATTCCATTTGAAGAATGCGAATAGTCGATATATCTACATACCAAGGCTTAATCACTATAATTCTACTATGTGCATCATTACAGGGGTTGTCCTAACTTACCAAGATGATAACTTGTTGATCTCTGAGTTCCGAGAAATACCGACACATCATTGTCTATTGGACTGCCAGAGATAGCTGAGTACTGCGCTCTTTATGTTCGACATTTCCAGTGACAATTAAAGGAGTGGTGGTGCACAGCAATCAGTGAGACTCTTACCTATCATGCCGAGTTTAATCAAATTGCTCATGATGACCGTATTACAGAGACCTTTCTAAATTCTTACCCACCCTAAAATATTAGGCGATATTGTGCTGTATATTTTGCAATCTTACCTTCACCTTGCTTGCAATGGAGGACACAGCATTGCCAGCATCTTTGTTATTATTATTCTGCTGATCTCCTGTTGCTGACTAGGCTTGATCCTGACCTCATTTTCTCCGTATTCTCCCCTAACTTTCACCCTGGCTTGCCGAGCTTATGTTCTGACTGACCTTTTTGTATCCATCCTTGCATACACTGAGTGTCATGGC
Source organism: Oophaga sylvatica (assembly GCA_033576555.1). Taxonomy (NCBI): domain Eukaryota; kingdom Metazoa; phylum Chordata; class Amphibia; order Anura; family Dendrobatidae; genus Oophaga; species Oophaga sylvatica. The sequence goes on from JARQOD010000002.1 coordinate 19,628,452, forward strand.
ACTGTTGTAGGATATGCAGAGCTAGAGGCTCCTTCCCTATCCCTAAAGCTATGGGCCACCCTAGCTATCCCTGCTCCCCAGATTACTTATTATGGTGAAGACGCCAGGGTCACGTGCCTTGCTGAGATCCTAAATCAGCCATTATCTGTCCCCTCCCCCACCCAGTGAAGTGGGGAGTTGTAGTGTGTAAGAATACTCAAACCATACTAACAAGGGAAGACGTACAGGGATAAATGAAAATACCAATCATACAAATATGCACTCACAAACAGCAGAGGGGAACACCGAAACGTAAAGCTAAGGAAAAACCAAATAAGAGAGGATGAGGATATGCACATAGACAAATCACCAACTGTCTTCTGAACAACACTCCAAACACCTCCTCCAACATCCAACACCTCCAACTACAGAACCAGGCAGTATGAAACTAACACTGGCAATCCTTGCTTGCCAGAGTCAAGTTTATATAGCAGAGGGGAGTGGCCAACACTGAACAGTTGAGGCCATCAAAGCGGGAAAGCTCCAGTAGCTCTCAACTGAACAGATTAATCCATGCACTGCTAACAGAAACCTGCATTGTTTAATATGATGGTGAAGTGCTTCTGATCAGTGCAGGAATACGTGAAATCAGACACCACAGTCTTCTGGCCTTTCTCTGTCATGGTAAACACCACCGGACACTGAGCTTGTTGGATTGCTTTTGCTTCCATCTCGCTCCTACAGCCAGCAGCTACTCCGTTAAGGCAGTCCAGCAGACACCTTAGTTGGGTGCACGCCGAGTACCTTTGGATGGGAACTGTTATATGGAACGGCTAGAATCAAGTCTGCTCAAGGTTGCCTTTTTCAGTCATTGGCCTCACTGAGACTTTGCAGATATGTGACAAAAGTAATAGCCAGAGCAGGCTAGGAGCTGACAAGCGGCGGACGCTGCGTCTTCCTCCAGGCAGGTACACACATCCACGTCCCCTGACATACTCACCATTGGGGTTTTTCCTCTTTAGCGCCCCACACTCTTGTGAAAGCGACCATATGGAGACGTGCCTCACTAAATATCCACAGGATTCTCACGAATCCCTGACACTCCTGTATAGTTTAATTGATAAAGGCCAAATGTGGCCGAAACATTTTGCCTTGACTACATTAAAAAGTCAAAAAATTCATCTTTAAGTTGAGTGCCTAGTTTATTTTTATTGCAGTCACTATATGTGACTGCAGACTTCTGAATCCTTACAGCGTGCACACCACACACTGCCAGGATTCCCCAATATTGTATACATGCGCTCACGTGCAAACTGGACATGCTCGGCCTCGCTCAATACAAGCACAACAACGTCTAATCGGAATGCAAATTAAATACTTGCTGTCACGTGACTGCCTGCCCTTGCTGGCGACATCAGAGAATCTTGACAGCGCATGATGCGCACACTGTAAGGATCCACAAGTCTGCAGAGTGACTGCAGAGTTGTAGAAGAAGGCTGGACAACTCCTTTAACATTAAAGATGCTTATATCCTGTTATTATGCCATAAATGTCCAATAGATTCAGGTCCCACTCATGGGACCTTCATCTCTCTCAAGAATGGGGGCCCTGGCGTGCACTGTCAGGAATTGAGGAATTGCACTTTTGCAGCCCTCAACATACCATTTGTTGCATACTTGTTTGTAATTTTTCAGCATTTATGTAAAAATGAGGCTTCTCCTTTCCTGAAAGTGCATGACAGGGCCACGCTCTCGAGATAGATGCCGATCCCAGGGATGCTTCTGGTAACCATTGTCCATTACAGCTAACAGATGAAGGTCCCAGAAGAGGAGGAATTTTCTAGTATGATGTTTGTCTTCAGATATTAACATTTGAAATGTAACTCACAGATAACATATACTTCTTATAAACATTATAATATCAGAACGTATAAGAAAACATGGCTTCTTTCTTCTGATAACAGCACCACGCCAGTCCTAAGGTTGTGTATGGTATTGCAGCTTTGCTTCATTCATTTTACTAGACCACCACTGCAATATCAGTCACATACATGTGTGGCGCTGTGTGTGAGAAAAAAAATACTGCCATGTTTTTCAATCCTAGACAGTTCTTTTAGTGATTTCTCAAAGACAAAAAATAAGTAACCTCATCTGCCCTCTCTAATTCCCATGTTACCCCTAGTAGGACATGTTAAAGTGCTGTTTAAAATCTGTTTTGACAAGCTGTTTTAGGGGTTTTGTAGAGGGGATCATCTTGGATCTCTTACATAGAGCAGACCTTAATTGGAATGAGCCATTAATTTCAGTATTTCCCAAGCAATGATTTTGCTCGTTTGCAGAAGTTAGCACTGGCCAGCTGCTGCCCCTGGTGGTAAGAATTGAGTATTAGGTCATTGATGAAACCTTTTTTACATTGACTAACCTAGAGCTAATAGTGTAAATCATATAAACCTAAATTAAACCTATTCTGAGTGTCTGGAAAGCGCTTAGAATATGGAGATATGGAATATGGAGGACATCATGGTCAGAAGAATAGAAGGAACAAGGTGAAGAAGAAGACTAGCAACCCAGTTGCTTGATACTATCAAGATAATGATGGAGAAGACCCTGGAGGACCTATCTCAGCTTACACAAGATCAAAATTCCTTCATATTGTTCATTCATCAAGTCCCCATGGCTCGAGATCGAGTACGGTAAATAAAATAAAGAGGATCTGTCACTAGGTCAAAAATTGAGTTTTTGCTCTTGTTTTACTCATGCCGATCTCCTAAATACAGCGGGGAAAAAGGTATTTAGTCAGCCACCAATTGTGCAAGTTCTCCCACTTAAAAATATGTTGAGAGGCCTGTAATAGACATCATAGGTAGACCACAACTATGAGAGTCAAAAGGAGAAAACAAATCCAGAAAATCACCTTGTCAAATTTGGCAAGATTTATTTTGCAAATTATGGTGAAAAATAAGTATTTGGTCACCTAAAAACATGGAAGATTTCTGTCTCTCACAGACCTGTAACTTCTTCTTTAAGAGGTTCCTCTGTCCTCCACTCATTACCTGTAGTAATGGCTCCTGTCTGAACTTGTTATCAGTATATAAGACACCTGTCCACAACCTCAAACAGTCACACTCCAAACTCCACTATGCTGAAGACCAAAGCACTGTCAAGGGACACCAGAAACAAAATTGTAGCTCTGCACCAGGCTGGGAAGACTGAATCTGCAATAGGCAAGCAGCTTGGTGTGATGAAATCAACTGTGGGAGCAATAATAAGAAAATGGAAGACATACAAGGCCACTGATAATCTCCCTCGATCTGGGGCTCCACGCAAGATCTCATCCCGTGGGGTCAAAATGATCACAAGAACGGTGAACAAAAATCCCAGAACCACACGGGGGACCTAGTGAATGACCTGCATAGAGCTGGAACCACCTTAACAAAGGCTACAATCAGTAACACACTACGCCGCCAGGGACTCAGATCCTGCAATGCCAGATGTGTCCCCTGTTTAAGCCAGTACATGTCCGGGCCCATCTGAAGTTTGGATTATCCAGAAGAGTATTGGGAGAATGTCATATGGTCTGATGAAACCAAAGTAGAACTGTTTGGTAGAAACAAAACTCATCGTGTTTGGAGGAGACAGAATGCTGAGTTGCATCTAAAGAACACCATACCTACTGTGAAGCATGGGGGTGGCAACATCATGCTTTGGGGCTGTTTCTCTGCAAGGGGACCAGGACGACTGATCTGTGTACATGAAAGAATGAAGGGGGCCATGTATCATGAGATTTTGAGTGCAAACCTCCTTCCATCAGCAAGGGCATTGAATATGAAACATGGATGGGTCTTTCAGCATGATAATGATCCCAAACGCACTGCCAGGGCAATGAAGGAGTAGCTTCGTAAGAAGCATATGAAGGTCCTGGAGTGGCCTAGCCAGTCTCCAGATCTCAATCCCACAGAAAACCTTTGGAGGAATATGAAAGTCCGTGTTGCCCAGCGACAGGCCCAAAACATCACTGCTCTAGAGGAGATCTGCATGGAGGAATGGGCCAACATACCACCAACAGTGTGTGCCAACCTTATGAAGACTTACAGGAAACGTTTGACCTCTGTCATTGCCAACAAAGGATATATAACAAAATAATGAGATGAACTTTTGTTAATGACCAAATACTTTTTTTCCACCATAATTGGCAAAATAAATCTTGCCAAATCAGACAAGGTGATTTTCTGGATGTTTTCTCATTTTGACTCTCATAGTGGTGGTCTACCTGTGATGTCAATTACAGGCCTCTCTCATCTTTGCACAATTGGTGGCTGACTAAACACATATTTTCCCCACTGTAATACATATTTTTTTAATCTGCCAAACGGTTGCATTTATGTGAGCCTTTTTAACTTTAGTGCAAATTTTTTGATCTTTAACAAGGGACGTAGCTCACAGGATCCTCTGGGGAGTGTCTTTAGGCTGCTCTGCATTATTACCTTGTAAGCCACACCTCCTTGGAAAAGAACATAAAAGGTAGCAATAACTTAAAAGTCCTGTGTCTCAGGAACCATATGGCAGATTAAATAAAAATGCAATACACTCAGTGGCGCATCGGGAGTCAAATAAGTGCTAGGTCGGGATACTTTCCCCCTAATGACAGATCTTTTTGTAAAACTAAAATCTGCCAAAAAAAAAAAATTCCCCTCTAAGTTTTCAATCCAAGAGTGAAGATAAGAATATCATTCTCCATAAGTGCATTAGTTTGTTCTTTGCCGCAGTAAGATTGCAGTTCCCTGAAGATGTACATCTTCCCCTCTTCACGTCTTGTCATCGCATGTGCGGCACAGACGGAATTGCTAGTTGTCAAGTAAACTGTCATCCCTCCCATGCAGCCCACAACCTGTTTATCTCGCATATATTATTGTTCTCCTTTACGTCTTTTCACTTCTCACATATGTTTCCTATTCTTAGATGAAATCTCAAGGAATCATTTCCAATTTTTTTTTTGCTATATTTGATTTTAATTTGATTTTTAATTTTTTTTATGTGATTTTTAATTTTGATGTTATTTGTTTAATTTTAATCATATGATCTAAATCGATCAGCACAACATGGTGCTTTACCAGGCAAGGGTATAGTAACATGTACCACTTTTTTTTTGCTGATGTAGT
>JARQOD010000002.1:19633688-19693439 GCA_033576555.1 Oophaga sylvatica
AATTAAAACAGAGGTTAAATCCCGGGGCAAGCCAAATAACTAAAAAAAAAAGGGCTATTTCCTTTGCTAAAAAACATTTTAAAAAGCCACCATTTTCCTGAAGAACTTCTTTGGACAGATAAACCAGAAAACCTCTACTAAAGAGGGAAAAGAAAAGAAAGGGAAAGGGCCCGGGGTACACCATGCCCAAAAGCATACCACATCATCGTAAAACAGCGGAACATGTGAGGGTTTTTCAGCAGGCTCCCAAAGGGCACGGGGTCACTAGTGTTTTTGATAGTACACGACAGAAACGCCGAAGAATTCTGGGGGTTTTCAAGCCATACGGTGCTCGATCCAGCCAAATGCAGCCAAACGTTTGGGTTTGTCTTTTTATACTAAAATACAATGCCCCAAAAACAAAACCCCAAAAAACCCCCGGGATTTTTTTAAAAACCCAAAAAAGGGTGGAATATTCTTGAAGGCCAAGTCATCACCTAACCCCAAAAACCCAAATTTGAACATGCTTTTCACTTTTAAAGACAAACTTCAGACAAAAAAAGGCCCAAAAAACAAACAACAACTGAAAACCCCCCCGGGGTGAAGGCCGGGCAGAGCATAAAAAAGAAGGAAAACGTTCTGGTGATGTCCATGAGTTCAAGACTTCAGGCAGTCATTGCTAACAAAGGGTTTTCAACCAAGTACTAGAAATGAACATTTTATTTACAATTATTTAATCTGTCCAATTACTTTTGGTCCCTTTAAAAACAGGGTGGCACATGTTAAGGAGCTGAAACTCCTAAACCCTTCATCCAATTTTAATGTGGATACCCTCAAATGAAAGCTGAAAGTCTGAACTTCAACTGCATCTGATTTGTTTTGTTTCAAATTCATTGTGGTAATGTCTAGAACCAAAATTAGATAAATGTTGTCTCTGTCCAAATATTTATGGACCTAACTGTATGTATTGCATGCTGACCATAGGCAGCGCTGGCTTCTCCCCCCTTTTTTTCAAAATACAATAATGGTACAAGGCTTAGAGGCATTAGCTAGAGGTCAATATTACCAGGTTGTAGGGGCATGTGGAGGCAGGGAACTCTGCGATCCACAGGTAAGAATCTTAGTTGCTGGACAGTCCCCTAAAACGTGTACCGCTGCTCCCTTAGCAGATCTGTCCCTTGTTCCTTCTTAGATCTTCATCGTCTTGGCTTCTGTGAGAATAGCTAGAGTCTGCCGTCCGCTCACAGTTCTTAAACCTGCTAGGTCCCTCCCCTCGGTGTCAGAGGGTGGGCTGATAATCTCCACCCTTAGCTCCCTGCAGAATTTATTCCCAATATCTAACAAAGGGGTTAACTTTCTCCAGGACGATCGGATCAGGACACGAGAGGTACCAGCGGATGCAGTATGTTTTGCCAGTCGCGTGGAGATCAAACCTGGCCCGATTGGGTCTCTGTGGAGGGCCAATCTCTATATCTCAGGCCTCCGAGACATCACTGACTCGGTAGTTGCACTGTCAGATACCCGAGGTCCGCAGGATCACGCAGATATTTTTTATGAGTCTGTACCTACAAAGATGTGCTCATAATTCATAATCCTAGAACAGAGCTGTCGTGGCTGGGATATATAATGGATGTGTTTTCTGTGTCTAGCTGGCAGGTATAATCTAATTGAAGCCTCCAGGCATCTCCAGGCCCCATGCTGATGCGGCTCCAGACTGTACCTTTGAAGTCTTGTTTTTGGCCTGACCACTTAGCATACTAAAAGGCCTGGTTATTCACAGTGTAGACTAAACCCTATTGTCTTCAATATGCCTAAGGCCATGGGGGCCAGGTGCAGCCAGCTGCTTGTGGCCCTGTGAACTCAGACAAAATGGAGGCTGGTACAGGCCAATCCAAGATGGTGGCTGTTCCTTCATCACACAAGCAAACACAAATGGCCCAAGCTGCCTGCCGCTTACACAAGGAGCTTCACAGAGTTTACACATAATGTTTTAGTTCCCAAAGGCTTGAATGCCAATATGCCATTCAGTAACTTCCTAGATAAGAGCTAAGAAACCCATTTATATTCTTATTTGTCCTCTCGTCAGTGATGAGATGACGCTTTGGATCTTGAAAAAAAATGGATTATTGGAAACAAAAAGTCATTGATTAGAATTGGTAGTTAATTTCTAACACTAGTTATTGGGTTATCTGACATCAGTCACTTTCAAATGTGCATTCCTTATATTTCTCCTATGGATGTTTTTTCCATATTTTGATGTATGTCTCGCCCTGTCACAAAGTAATGTGTTTTCCACGTAAGGGAAGGTTTCGCTTTTCAGTCATGGGTGACTGCACGAAGAAAGCAGGTCACTAGTCCCCTATTGGATACTGGATGCTGAGCAGGACCCCTTACATGTCAGTCACTGAATAACTTTATTTATTCCACTGTGAATTAGCCCCCTCATGACCTGGGGATTATTTATTTATTTTTTGTTTGATTTTTCTTTTTAATTTTGCGCTTTTGTTTTGTTTTTTCTCCGTTTCTTTCAAGAGCAATAGCTTTGTCATTTTTACATCAACCTAGAAGTACGAAGGCTTGTTTTACGCAAGACGAGTTGTAGTTTTGACATGATTCACTGTATCATACAATGTACTGAAAAAATGGTTGAACAATCCCGAGTTGGGTGAAAAGGGGGGAAAAAAGAAAAATACAATTCCACCAATATTTTGTGTTATTTTTTTGTTGTTTTTAAAAACGATTCTGGAGATATCTAATTAGTTTATACTTGTTTATACTTTTATTATAGTTAATATTATATTTTATGTAACATAATATATATATATATATATATATATATATATCAATGATTAAAACATTGAGAACTTTGTAAATGAAAACATGAAATTTGGCTTCTGTGTCCACTTTCTGACACCCAAATCTTTTTAATTTTTTTGCTTATTTGCACTCCAAGCTGACATTTTGATTAATACCATTACGGGGCACTTTTAATGTTTTGATAGTTTTTTTATTGCATTTTTTGTGGAAAGTCAAGTGACCCAAAAAAATCAATTTTGAAGATTCAGTTTTCTTTTCAATATTTAGATAAAGCTTAAATCATTTTATCTTTTTGATAGAATTGACTTTTTTAAAACTTGATGATACCATACATGTTTCTATTATTATATATATATATATATATATATATATATTATATATATATTTAACTTTGTAAAAATGGGGAGAGGATACCTTAAACATTTACATGTCCAAAAGTGTTGGCACCCTTGAAATTGTTCCAGAAAATGAAGTATTTCTCCCAGAAAATAACTGCAATAACACATTTTGTTATACGTGTTTATTTCCTTTGTGTATCTTCAAACAAAACAAGAGAAAAAAAGGCAAATTGTATATAGTGTAAGGTTTCACTCACTCGGCTGCTTCGGAGGTAAATCAGGAGACACTTTCTTATGCAAAAAGTCCTTAGGTTTATTACATCATAAACCATATGGTAACATATAATACAACTCTTCAATGCTTCAGCTCCTGCCTGGAGCCTCACTCTTCAGTCACAGAGACCTCTCTGTAATGTCCTGCCTTGGACACATGGAAACCTGTCCACACTGGCAGACTCCCACACACTCTCTATCAGGTGCAAAGCACACTTCATTACATACCCGTAACCCCGCCCACAGGTGAGGTCAGGATCACATGGTTAGATCACCTGATCATGACCTCATCACAGGTCCTTTTGATACACAAACATACAGGTTTTATCCCAGGTATTTAGACACAAGCCCCTTGGGTGGGTTTGTAGGTGACTGGACCCGCTGTAAGGTTCTATGTATATATTCCTGAAACTCAGTTTGTTCGTCAGCCATTTTACTTTCTGTCTTGCTGCAACTATCTTGCCCTCAGTCAAAATGGAGTTTCCAGCTTGCATGTTCCCGCCCTGATTCTCTCCTTTGCTTCTTAAGCAGCCACAGCTGAGCAATCAGTGCTTCAGAATCTAGCCTGCAGTGAACCTGTGACTTGACTCCTGTAAGCCTTGGACCTTGTACTCCAGCTATTCCTACTGAGGAACTCTGAAGCACTTGTGGACTCTGAACCCTGCTCTTTGAAAGACCCACGTTTGCATGGACTTACGGTAACAGAGAAGAAGATCCTGAATCTGTATTGGAGAGTGATTGCTGAGCTTGGATTACTCTGGCCTGCTGTGTCTCCTGTTTCTGTGTCTGCAAACTGTGTGACTATTTCTGCCAACTTGTATGAAGTAATACAGGACTTTTCTATATCAAACCTGTGTCTCATGTATGTTCATCGCACCCAAGCACAAGACGCTATATGAACTGTACTACATACATTACAAGATTCTGAAGCCAAAACGTTAGTGTCTGCTGGGTCTGGAAGGCTGTGTCTGCTGTACTGTGGATATCAGACGTCCGGTTGTACTTTCTGTGATGACAGTGGTTGTGACTTCTCACAACCATTCCAGGTGAGCAATTCCCTTAAGTTTTTTCTTTTTGCAGTGTTACCACAGGTAAACACTATTGTTTTTTTTTTTTTTCCTTTCTCTTTTTTGTCTGCTGTAACTCTGGATATCAGATGTCTGGTTGAAACTTTCTGTGATGATAGTGGTTGTGACTTCTCACAACCATTCCAGTAATCCTGTCTTAAAAGAGCTGGAAAATGGAGGCCCGCATAAAGGAACTTTGCGGAGTGACTGATAATATCCTTGCAGATTTACAGAATATAAAGACCCGTTTTACAAATCTACAGGACCTCAATAATCACAATTTGCAAGTGGTTGGACAGACTACCCAGGATTTGCGAGCCAGGATTGAGGTTCTAGAGGGGCGAGTCCAGGCTCCTGCCGTAGCCCCGAGTGCTGGGATTCCCAAGTTGCCCCCTTTTCGTTTTGGCGGTGAACGTGAGAAATTCAGGGGATTTATTAATCAATGCAATCTTTTTTTTTCTGCACATGCTTCACAATTTCCCACTGAACGATCTAAGTGCTTACTATAATTATGTTGCTTACCAACAAGGCTTTAATGTGGGCAAACCCTCTGATTGAGACTGAGGATGATTGTTTGAATCACCTTGATGATTTTATTTCAGCCATGGGGCAGGTGTTTGATGACCCCAATCGAGGTGCAACAGCTGAAGCAGCCATGTTAGCTTTGCGCCAAGGTAAGCACTCGGTAGCTGAATATGCCTTGGATTTCAGGAGATGGGCCCTTGATACCACCTGGGACAGTTCCGCCAAAAAATCTATTTTTCGAAAGGGGTTATCTCCACTGATTAAGGATGAACTTGCTCGTGCCGACCCTCCCACTGCGTTAGGTGACTTTATTAACTACTGCATCCGTATTGATACTCGTCTGACTGAACGCAGGCAAGAGAGATGGTTCGAAAGCAATCGTACTAACCTTTTCCTACCTTCCTCTCCAGCTAAGGAACCTTTGAGTAGGATTACACGGGAACCTGAACCTGAACCCATGCAGGTAGACTCTTTACAACGACGGGTTAGTGATGCACGCAAGGAACATCGTTTTAAGGAGAATCTATGTTTCTATTGTGGTAAGTCAGGGCACTTCATTATAAACTGCCCCAGCCGTTCTCGTAAGACTACTGCAGCACTCATTCATTGTGAGTGTTGCGAGAGGGGATCTGTCAGGTCCGAGCCTCAGGCTCCAGAGAGATCTGCAGCAACAGATCTTGATTTCTCGGACTTAAACTCCGTTACCTCTGAGGACGTTGACTGTGTAAACGCTGCCATTTTTCAAGTTTCCTCAGCGGTGTCCCAGCTGAGTTGTAAGAAAAACAATTCTCATTGCTTTCTTTCCATCAAACTCTGGGTTGACTCAGCTTGAGTGTCTAGCTCTGCTATGATCGACTCAGGGGCAAGTGGAAATTTTATGGATGTCTCCTTTGCTCTGAAACAGGGAATACGTTCAGTGAAGAAGGCTACTCCAGTACAGATGGAAACTGTGGATGGCTCCCTGCTGACCTCTGGACCAGTGGATCAGGAAACAGAGCCTTTGAGGGTTCTTATGGGTAAAGATCATCAAGAGAAACTGTCCTTTATGCTTATCTCTTCTCCCCACTTTCCCATTATTCTAGGGCTACCATGGCTGCAGGCTCAGAATCCTACCATTAACTGGGAGACCAAGGAATTACACTTTCCAGAGAAACAGATGAGTCCAAAAGTTTCAGCTTGCTCTGTTCCTAAAGGAATCATGTCAGTCCCTGAACTACCAGCTGTATACCAGGACTATGTGGATTTATGTGACAAGAAGAACGCTGACCAGCTTCCTCCTCACCGTCCATATGATTGTCCAATTGAATTATTGCCTGGAGCAGAGATACCTTTTGGTAAGATCTACCCCCTGGCGGGGCCCGAGCTAAAGGCTTTAAAGGATTACATAGATGAAAATCTAGCCAAGGGCTTCATACGCCCCTCTTCATCTCCTGCAGGTGCACCCATCTTCTTTGTAAAGAAGAAAGATGGATCTCTGAGACCATGCGTAGACTATAGGGAACTCAATAAGGTTACTATTAGAAACCGTTATCCATTGCCTTTAATCCCTGAGTTATTGGAGAGAGTGCGACATGCCAAAATTTTTTCTAAACTAGATCTTCGTGGGGCCTATAACTTAGTCCGTATTAGACCTGGGGATGAATGGAAGACTGCATTCAGGTCACGCTATGGACACTTTGAATATCTAGTTATGCCTTTTGGTCTGAGTACCGCCCCAGCCACTTTCCAACACTTGGTGAATGACATCTTCAGGGATCTCCTAGATACATTCGTGGTAATTTATTTGGATGATATTCTAATTTTTTCTAACTCCACAGAGGAACATCATGGACATGTGAGAATGGTCTTGGAACGTCTAAGACAAAATCATCTTTACATCAAACTTGAAAAGTGTGAATTCCATAGGACCGAAATTCAATTTCTGGGGTATGTACTGTCTACACAAGGAATTAGTATGGATGGAAGCAAAACCCAAGCCATCAAGGATTGGCCAAGTCCTAGAAATGTGAAGGAGGTACAGCGCTTCATCGGGTTTGCCAACTTCTATAGACGTTTCATTAGAAATTTCTCTGAGGTAGTGTCACCTATCACTCAACTTACCCGGAAAGAGTCTAGGTTTTCCTGGACTCCCCAAGCCCAGGAAGCATTTTCCCGTCTAAAAGATAAATTTACCACTGCACCTATCCTAGTACATCCCAACCCCGAGCTTGCCTTCATAATAGAGGTGGATGCTTCAGACTGTGCCGTTGGAGCTATACTCTCTCAGAGAACAGGTGAGAAGAATGTCTTGCATCCCTGTGCCTTCTTTTCCCAGCAGTTGTCTTCGGCTGAGAGGAACTACGATGTGGGCAATAGAGAGTTGTTGGCCATTATTGCCGCCTTCAAAGAATGGAGACACCTTCTTCAGGGAGCTGCACAGCAAATAGTCGTCCTGACAGACCATCGTAACCTTGAGTTTATCAGGTCGGCTAAGTGCCTGACTCCTCGCCAGGCTCGCTGGAATCTTTTCTTAAACCAATTTAATTTTATCATCTCTTATAGACCAGGATCGCGCAATGGAAAGGCTGATGCACTCTCTAGGATTTACTCAGCAGAGACACGTCCAATTACTCCTCCTAAGACTATTCTTCCTGACTCTAGATTCCTAGGAGTAATTCATAATCAAGACCTACTTAAGGACATCAAGGAAGCATACCATGCGGATTCCTTTTTGGCAAAATTTCTGTGCAGCATTGGACATTAAAGTAAACCTTTCTTCTGCTTTTCATCCCCAGACTAATGGACAGACCGAACGAACCAATCAAACCCTGGAGCAGTATCTCCGCTGCTTTATCTGCCACCTACAGGATGATTGGGTGGATCTACTTCCATTAGCTGAGTTCTCGTATAACAACTCTCAGAGTGCCTCCACTAAACAGTCTCCTTTTTACTCTAATCTAGGTTATCATCCTAACATTCTACCACGATTTCCCATAGAAACGCCTTTACCAGCAGTGGCTGAAAGAATCACGTCTTTACAGAAGAATATGGATCTTCTAAAGGAAAATCTGGAATCGGCTCAAGAAAGGTACAAGAAAGCAGCAGATAAATTTCGTAAACCTGCACCAGCTTTCAAGGTAGGAGACTTGGTCTGGCTGTCAACCAGAAATCTTAAGTTAAGGATTCCATCGTCTAAGTTGGGACATAAGTACATTGGACCCTATAAAATCAGTAAAATTATAAGTGCCGTTGCTTGTCGTCTTCAACTGCCCAGAACTATGAGAATCCACCCTGTCTTTCATGTATCCCTACTAAAGGCTGCGACACCCAATACGTTTCCTGGACGTTCCTCTCCTTGCCCTGACCCAGTGCTAGTCGATGGTCAGGAAGAATTTGTGGTGGAAAGGATTTTAGATTCCAGGTTGTATAGAAATCAGTTACAATATCTGATTAAATGGCAGGGCTACCCAGTGGAGGACAACTCATGGGAACCGGTCAATAACGTTAATGCTCCTCGCTTGCTCCGTCAGTTTCATCAGAGGTACCCACACAGGCCTGGTCTGAGGTCATCCGGAGGTTGTCCTTAAGGGGGAGTAATGTAAGGTTCTATGTATATATTCCTGAAACTCAGTTTGTTCGTCAGCCATTTTACTTTCTGTCTTGCTGCAGCTATCTTGCCCTCAGTCAAAATGGAGTTTCCAGCTTGCATGTTCCCGCCCTGATTCTCTCCTTTGCTTCTTAAGCAGCCACAGCTGAGCAATCAGTGCTTCAGAATCTAGCCTGCAGTGAACCTGTGACTTGACTCCTGTAAGCCTTGGACCTTGTACTCCAGCTATTCCTACTGAGGAACTCTGAAGCACTTGTGGACTCTGAACCCTGCTCTTTGAAAGACCCACGTTTGCATGGACTTACGGTAACAGAGAAGAAGATCCTGAATCTGTATTGGAGAGTGATTGCTGAGCTTGGATTACTCTGGCCTGCTGTGTCTCCTGTTTCTGTGTCTGCAAACTGTGTGACTATTTCTGCCAACTTGTATGAAGTAATAGAGGACTTTTCTATATCAAACCTGTGTCTCATGTATGTTCATCGCACCCAAGCACAAGACGCTATATGAACTGTACTACATACATTACACCCGCCCAGCTCTCCTAGTCACCTGGAAGCCTCCCAATATATAGTACAACTCAGCAGTAGATTGCTGAACCAAAACATATCCAGGCTTCCATCACAGGGCCACCCACCTCTGTGATAAATAACATCCATCCATCACATGCCTCCATGCATATCCCGAGGAGCCTACACAGTGCCCCCTAGCTGCATCAGGGTCACTACACCACATACCTCCCCCCTCTGTTCAAACTTGTGGGGTTGAACACTTTTTACCCGACCAGAGATCCTTCTCGGTCGTCTCTGCCAGTCAAACCGTCTCTCGAAGTCGGACCCTGTTGCTGACGAGGCCCCCCTGTCAGACCACCCGCATCCCCAGCGGTCAGTACGGCGTCGCAATTCACTTGCACCCATACGTCCTGTCTGGTCTGAGTCATTTTCATTTCGTCCACTACAGGTTCTCCTGCTTAGGTCACTCATCACTGAGCTACCTGAGGCATCACTATTTCTACCTCTTCCATCAGGCGCTCTTCGCCTCTCAACACTACGGATTGAAGGTGGCGGCCATCTTCTTTCCATTTCTTGCAGCTCTCTGTTGACCTGCTCCCTCTCCAGTCGTAGCTGCTCTACTTCTCTCAAGTATGACACACGATACTCCAGGAGCATCCGGATATTCCCAAGGCTCTCTCTGGATCCGACAACGAGGAATGGAACCAACCCATCTTCACCCCTGACCTGGACTTCGTCATCAGCCGGAATCCTGACTCTCGTCACACCGGACTTATTCACCATCTCCTGCATCACTTTCCCAAGTCTTCCGATGACTTTCTTCACCAGACCTCTGGGCACTTGAATGATGTCTTCCACCCAACCAAGCCGATTTTGAGCCTTTCTTGCTTGCTCCAAACATCGAGCGGCTTCGTGATTTCTCCACAGGATCATTTGCTTAGTGCGGAGACAATGTAGGTGCATGTCCCTCAGGATAGCCACTCGCTTCATTGTGACTTCCCTAGTCGACAGTATGACTAACTGTTTCATCTCTGGCACCCAGTTCACACTAGATGCTTCTACCGCTTTTCTAAAGGCCTCATGCGCCTCCTCACTGGCACATACTTCTCGCAGGTCTTCGGGTATCTCTATTACACACTTGAACCCCGACCCGTCACCTTCTTGGACAGACTGTTGGACCTCCTCGTCCTGAGCATTAGTACAGTTTTCCAAGACCTCGCTCTCCCTTGTGTGCCCATCTGCATGGCACTTCCCTTTCTGGATTTCTTCTCCCATAGAGTTCTGGAGCTGGGCACTAGTCTCCTCCTCTATCTTGAGCTCTCATAGAATCATAGAATGATAGAGTTGGAAGGGACCTCCTGGGCCTTCTGGTCCAACCCCCTGCTCAAAGCAGGATTCTCTAAATCATCCCAGACAGATGTCTATCCAGCCTCTGTTTGAAGACTTCCATTGAAGGAGAACTCACCACCTCTTGTGGCAGCCTGTTCCACTCATTGATCACCCTAACTGTCAAAAAGTTTTTTCTAATATCTAATCTGTGTCTCCTCCCATTCAGTTTCATCCCATTTCTTCTAGTCTTTCCTTGTGCAAATGAGAATAAAGATGATCCTTCTACAATGTGACAGCCCTTGAGATATTTGTAGACAGCTATTAAGTCTCCTCTCAGTCTTCTTTTTTGCAAGCTAAACATTCCCAAATCCTGCAACCGTTCCTCATAGGACATGGTTTGCAGACCGGTCACCATTCTGGTGGCTCTTCTCTGAACTTGCTCCAGTTTGTTGATGTCTTTTTTAAAATGTGGTGCCCAAAACTGGACACAGTATTCCAGATGAGGTCTGACCAAAGAGGAGTAGAGGGCAATAATGACCTCACGTGATCTAGACTGTATGCTTCTGTTGATACATCCTAGAATTGCATTTGCCTTTTTTGCTGCTGCATCACACTGTTGACTCATGTTAAGTCTGTGATCAATTAGTATACCCAAGTCTTTTTCACATGTGCTGTTACTTAGCCCTATTCCTCCCATTTTGTATATGCTTTTTTCATTTTTATTGCCCAGATGTAGTACTTTGCATTTTTCCCTGTTAAAATCCATTCTGTTAGTTGCTGCCCACTGCTCCAGTTTATGTATATCTTTTTGAATCCTCTCTCTCTCTTCTCTAGTATTAGCTACCCCTCCTAGCTTTGTGTCATCAGCAAATTTGATCAGTTTACCCTCAATTCCTTCATCTAAATCATTGATAAAGATGTTGAACAATACAGGGCCCAAAACAGAGCCTTGTGGTACCCCACTTGAGACATTCTTCCAACTGGATGTGCAGCCATTTACAACCACTCTTTGGGTCCGATCACTAAGCCAGTTATGAATCCACCTAACAGTTGCCTTGTCCATTCCATACTTAGTCATTTTTTCAATAAGGATTGTGGTGAGATACTTTGTCAAATGCTTTGCTGAACTCAAGATATACTATATCTACAGCATTTCCCTGATCCACCCAGTCAGTGATTCTGTCATAGAAGGAAATTAAGTTAGTCTGACATGACTTATTAGTTACAAACCCATGCTGACTCTGTTTAATCACTTCATTCTTATCCAGGTACTTGCATACATGTTCTTTAATAATTTGTTCAAAGATCTTTCCTGGTATAGAAGTCAGACTCACCGGCCTGTAGATCCCTGGGTCCACCTTCTTCCCCTTTTTGAAGATAGGAACAACATTTGCTCTTCTCCAGTCTTCTGGGACTTCTCCTGTTCTCCAAGATTTTTCAAAGATTATGGACAGTGGTTCAAGAATTTCTTCTGCTATCTCCTTCAGTACCCTGGGGTGTAATTCATCTGGACCTGGAGACTTGAATTCATTTATGTTAGCTAAGTGTTTCCTCACTGTCTTTCTGTTTATAGATATCCTGGATTCTTCTATTCCTTTAATAGGACAGTGAAGATCAGTTGATGTTACATTTCCTTTCTGAGAGAAAACAGATGCAAAATAGGAATTTAAAAGTTCAGCCTTCTCAACATCCTGACTTACCATTTCATCATTTTCATCCTGTAAAAATCCTATAGCATCTTTGACTTTTCTTTTACTTTTGACGTATCCCCAAAATCCTTTTTTGTTGCTTTTGACGTCACTTGCAAGCCTTAATTCATTGTCAGCTTTAGATAATCTGATTTGTGCCCTGCAGGTTCTGCAGACGGCATTATATTCTTCTTTAGATATGCCTCCCTCTTTCCATTTGATAAACATTTCTTTCTTCCTTTTTAGCATGTGTTTAAGATCTATGTTCATCCATCCTGGTTTCCTTAAATGCTTCCCATTCTTCCCTCTTTTCGGAATTGTTAACGATTGTGCTTTGAGAATCTCATTTTTCAAGATTTTCCATCCTTCCTGGACATTTTTGTCCTTAAGGATATCCAGCCATTGGATCCCTTCAATTCTCTTTCTGAGTTCCTTAAAATCTGCCTTTCTGAAATCTAACCTTGACGTCTGAGTCTTCACAGGTCTTCCTCCTCTTGTTATCCAAAATTCTAAAATAGCATGGTCACTACCTCCTAGAGTCCCAGCCACTCTTACCTCCTCCACCATTTCCTCCCTGTTTATGAGGATTAGATCCAAGGTAGCAGATCCCCTTGTTTTCTCCATTACCTTTTGGAAGATAAAGTTGTCAGCAAGAGAGGATAAGAATTTCCTGGACCTGTTAGTTTTGCCTGAGAGAGATTCCCAACAAATGTCTGGATAGTTGAAATCTCCCATGACCACTATGTCATATTTTTTGGAGAACTTGGCCATTTGATGCATAAAGAGTTCATCCATATCTTCAGCTTGCACAGGCGGCCTGTAGTAAATGCCTACAATGGTGTCCTTTCCATTGTTCTGTCCTTGTATTCTTACCCAAACAGTTTCTACAGAACTCCCAGTCTCTGAAGCGTCAATCTCTGTGCAGATATACGCTTTTCTAACATACAATGCAACACCTCCTCCTCGTTTATCAAGTCTGTTTCTTGCAAATAAGTTGTATCCTTCTAGCCTTGTATTCCAATCATGTGTATCGTCCCACCAAGTCTCAGTGATTCCAATGACATCATATTTCTTCTCCTGCGTTAGTAGCTCCAGTTCTCCTTGTTTGTTGCCCATGCTTTGTGCATTCGTATAGAAACACTTTAGTTTGTGATTGGTTTCTCTTCCTTCAATATTTTTATTATGTAAATTTTTTTTGTCTTTGTTCTTCCCCTTCACTTCTAATAGCAGAAATCTCAATAGTATTTGTCAAGTGTATGGCTTTTGCTGGCGTTTTGCTTCCCTTCCCACATTGTTCTAGTTTAAAGCTCTCCTGATGAGTGTAGCAAGGCGACTTCCAAATACATGTTTTCCAGTCTTCGTAAGGTGCACCCCATCTCTAGCAAGTAGTCCATCGTATAGGTAATTCACTCCGTGATCCAGAAATCCAAATCCTTGCTGACGGCACCATCGACGTAGCCAGTTGTTCACCTGCAGAATCTTATTCCACCTCCTTGTTCCATGGCCATCCACTGGGAGACCACCTGCGCTCCCAGTTCTTTCACTTTCTTACCTAAGTTTTCAAAGTCACTGCAGATGGTTTCCAGGTCGTTTCTAGCGGTGTCATTTGTCCCCACATGTATTAGCAGGAATGGGTAGTCATCTTTAGGTCTGAAGAGTCCTGATATCCTGTCAGACACATCTTTAATTTTTGCACCTGGAAGACAGCACATTTCTCTTGAGGTTATATCCGGTCTGCAGATAGCGGCCTCTGTTCCTCTCAACAGGGAATCGCCCATGACAACAACTCTCCGTTTCTTCTTCACAACAGTTTTCTTTCTCCATTCAGGAGGACTCTGAGGGCGTACAAGGTTGTTTGTGGGCAAAGTCTTATCCTGATGTATTTCTTCATCGTTCTCCTGTGTAAGAGCCTGGTACTGGTTCCTGAGCAGTATGGGTGCTGACTGCCTCCTGATCCTCCTGCTTCTCTGGGTCACATGCTTCCATTCCTCTGTTTCTTCAGTTGCACTTCGAATTTCTTCTCTTTCTGTACCATGAAGAGATAATTCTGCTCTGTCTAAGAACTCTTCACCTTCCTTAATGGTCTTCAATGTAGATAACCTCTCTTCCAGATTTTGCAACTTTTCCTCCAACAGGGACACAAGCTTGCATTTCTGGCATGCGAAGTTTGGCTTTTCCACTGGTAAGTCTATGAACATGTAGCAAGAAATGCAGCTCACCACATGGCTCCTGGCCTCTTCCATGTTCTTATCGTTCAAGAGATAATCAAGCGGTGAAATATAAGCCAAAACTCGGCGCGCGGTTTACTGATGTCCTCCTTTCAGCTGCAACAGCCAAAATCCAGTGTTCCTTGAGCTCGCGGAGACTCTTCACTTATCCCAGAAGGCACTGGGAATATGCAAATTATTCCTTCGGGACTCCTCCCCTGGTTTACTGATGTCTCCTTTCAGCTGCAAACAGCCAAAATCCAGTGTTCCTTGAGCTCGCGGAGACTCTTCACTTATCCCAGAAGGCACTGGGAATATGCAAATTATCTCCTCGGGACTCCTCCCCTGGTTTACTGATGTCCTCCTTTCAGCTGCAACAGCCAAAATCCAGTGTTCCTTGAGCTCGCGGAGACTCTTCACTTATCCCAGAAGGCACTGGGAATATGCAAATTATCTCCTCAGGACTCCTCCCCTGGTTTGGAGAACTCTATCTCGCTCTTCTGCCAAGCAGCGACACTCCTGCTGATGTTTCTCTTGTTCCTCTCTGAGCACCACCGTCTCTCTCCATAGAGCCTTGTTCATACTCTTACACGCTGACAGATGATTTCTGAGCTTAGAGACTTCCTTCTCCAGCTCCTCCACTTTGTGCTCAATCATTTGTCTCATTTCTCGCTCAACTGTCTCTTTCACTGTTTCTTTAAACAGCTCTATCTCATGGTCCTGCTCTCTCCCAGCCAGCACATGTCGCACCATCACCTCTTCAATTACATTTTCAGCTGGGCACTCTTGCCCACACACACTCTGCCTCTCCAGAGCTCCGCCCGTTCCTGCATCCGCAGTTTCCACTGTCTCACGACTCTCGGTAACTTCAGAGAGCTCCAGCTTACTGCACTCACTTTCCCTTGCGGTCGAGTCACAGTCCGCATAGGAGTCACTCCCTCTCCCCCTGTCATCCTGGAACAGCACGTCCCCACTTAGACAGGTCTCTGCCCCCTTTCCTGGAGCTATACCGTTTCTCACGGTCACACGACTTGTCACGTCCAAGTCCCCGAGTTGGTGTGACCCACACTTTCTTCTGGTCACCTGGAACTCTAGACTATCGACATTAGATGTTACCTTCTTTTCACACATCACACGACAAGGAACCACTACAGCCGCCTGCTGTTGTGAGGCTCCCTCCTCTGAACAACACCACACTTTATCAACTTCCCATGCCTTTTCAAATAACGTGAAGTCCCGCTTCCTCTCATAGGGGTACACTAAGTTTGGTGGTATACCAGCATAACACCCTTTTGGAATCTCTACCCACTTTTGGGCCACCATCTCCTTTTGGGTTGCCACCCCCTTTTGGGACTCCGCCCCCTTTCGGGCCACTTTACTGATTTGGGCTACCACCCCCTTTTGAGACTCCACCCCCTTTCGGGCCACCATCTCCATTTGGGTTACCGCCCCTTTTGGGACTCCGCCCCCTTTTGGGCAACTTTACTGATTTTGGGCTACCACCCCCTTTTGAGACTCCACCCCCTTTTGGGCCACAATCCCAATTTGGGTTACCGCCCCCTTTTGGGACTCCGCCCCCTTTTGGGTAACCATCCCTGTTTTGGGTTGCCGCCCCCCTTTTGGGACACCACCCATCACTGGGGTACACACCACGGCTCTTACAAGCCCCAGTCCACACAGTACCCTTAGACAGTGTCTTTTACTTAGGGCGTGTACTGGCCCTTTAAGAGTTCGTGTGCCTCAGTTCACACTGTCCTTTTTTCCCACCCAGCTCCTGCTGGTTCTGCCACCGCTTCACTGCAGCCACCAACAACCAGCACCTCTGGCTGCCACGCACAAGCCGCTGCTGCCACTGCAGCTCTTGCTGCTGCAGAACCTCTTGCTGCAAGTCACTATAGCTCCTGCTACCACAAGTCTCTGTACGCTGCGCTGTCTTGCCGCTTGTCACCTTCATGACCCCACGAGTCACAGCCAGCCGCTTGTCACCTTCATGACTCCACGAGCCACAGCACACACCTTACACGTGTTCCAGAAAAAAAAACACCAGAAAAAAAAACAGTTTCTCACTCTTCTTCTCACTGATCCCGACCAGCCTAGCACGGTTGTCAAGACCGTCTCCTGTTGGCGTCAGCCACACAGGTTCCTGGAGACCTCAGCCTCAGAGGTACCCAGCAAACACAAAAATACAGTCTTTCTCACTGACCCGTCAGCACACCACAGACTCCTGTCTGTCACTCTTGGCCACAGAGATTTTCCGGACACCTCTCTCATAGAGGCATCCCCCAAAGGAAAAAACAGTCTCACTGACCCGTCAGTACACCACAGACTCCTGTCTGTTACCTGTTGATCACGCAGGTTTCCGGATACCTCCTTTTCATAGAGGCATCCCACAAAGACAAAACAATCTCACTGACCCGTCAGTACACCACAGACTCCTGTCTGTTACCTGTTGATCACGCAGGTTTCCGGATACCTCCTTTTCATAGAGGCATCCCACAAAGACAAAACAATCTCACTGACCCGTCAGTACACCACAGACTCCTGTCTGTTACCTGCTGGCCACACAGGTTTCCGGACACCTCCTCTGAGGTATCTTCTCAGCATGCTTTTTCTTACTTCTCAATGACCCCGGTCACATAACACAGACTCCTGTCTGTCACCACTGCTTAACAGTTTCTTCAGATACCTCATATCTTCAGAGGCACCACATAAACATAACCACAGTTCATTCGTGACCACTGGTCACACTCACAGTTTTCACAGACCGCCCGTTCCTCCTCTGATTCCTCATTCCCAGGCCTGGAACATGTGCTCCTTGGGCCGCTGCCAGCATTCCATCCACCAATTGTAAGGTTTCACTCACTCTGCTGCTTCGGAGGTAAATCAGGAGACACTTTCTTATGCAAAAAGTCCTTAGGTTTATTACATCATAAACCATATGGTAACATATAATACAACTCTTCAATGCTTCAGCTCCTGCCTGGAGCCTCACTCTTCAGTCACAGAGACCTCTCTGTAATGTCCTGCCTTGGACACATGGAAGCCTGTCCACACTGGCAGACTCCCACACACTCTCTATCAGGTGCAAAGCACACTTCATTACATACCCACAGGTGAGGTCAGGATCACATGGTTAGGTCACCTGATCATGACCTCATCACAGGTCCTTTTGATACACAAACATACAGGTTTTATCCCAGGTATTTAGACACAAGCCCCTTGGGTGGGTTTGTAGGTGACTGGACCCGCCCAGCTCTCCTAGTCACCTGGAAGCCTCCCAATATATAGTACAACTCAGCAGTAGATCTGCTGAACCAAAACATATCCAGGCTTCCATCACAGGGCCACCCACCTCTGTGATAAATAACGTCCATCCATCACATGCCTCCATGCATATCCCGAGGAGCCTACACAGTGCCCCCTAGCTGCATCAGGGGTCACTACACCACAATAGCTTCAAACAACCCCAAAAATAGACAGTATAAAATTGTTGGCACCTTTCCAATATAATGCGTAAACAACTTTGTTTTAACCATGTGATTCTCGTTCCATCTCGCCTGTGGCAAGTAACAGGTGTGGCAATATGAAAATCACACTTGAAACCAGATAAAAACTGGAGAAGTTGACTCAATCTTTGCATTGTGTGGTTTTGTGTGCAGCACTAAGCATAGAGAACAGAAAGAAAAGAAGAGAACTGTCTGAGGACTTGGGAACCAAAATTTTTGAAAAATATCAACAATCTCAAGGTTACAAGTCCATATCCAGGGATCTTAATGTTCCTTTGTACACAGCATAATCAAGAAGTTTACAACTCATGACACTGTAGCTAATCTCCCTGGACGTGGATGGCAGAGACAAATTGAGGTTTCAACCAGGATAGTCTGGATGGTAGATAAGCAGAAACATAAGAAAGCTAGACTGCAGTTTGCCAAAATGTGCATGAATAAGCCAAATTCTTTGTAGGAAAGCGTCTTGTGGACACATGAGACCAAGATGGAGCTTTTTGGTAAAGCACATCATTCTGTTTACCAAAAATGGAATGAGACCCACAAAGAAAAGAACACAGTACCTACATTGAAATATGGTGGAGGTTCAAAAATGTCTTGGGGTTGTTTTGCTGCTGTGTCGACCCGCCACCACAATTGTGGGTTACCAGGGCAATGGGGTACTCAGAGCCGAGCCCATGGAAGTCTATGGGGTTTGTCACAGGTAGCGGTGGCTCGGTCTGTGGCCCTGGCGGTCTGGCGTATGTTAGGGATATATTTACAGGGGATAGATTTATATACAGTTCGTGACGCCACCTGTAGTCTTCTGGTAATTTGTACCAGCGCTGCTGTAGATCTCTGAGGGGATGGTGAGGCAGCTAGATGTCGGGTCCCCTACAGGTGGGACTCTTCCCTCAGGTCGGTAGTTAGGTAGGGATTGTGCAGGCATGCAATAATAACTCAGTCTCACACGGTCAGCGTCTTTCCATACCTTTACTTGCAAGATGGTAAGGCAGGTCCCAGGGAGGCTGATGGGTTGATGGAGGATGAGCTTTGAGGCAACGGTTAAGCAAGTTAGGGGCCTCCTTTACTGTCCAATAATGGTGAGTCCAACCAGCCTGCAGCGTGGTTCCCTCTATAATTCCAGCTATTCCAAAGCTGCTCTGCCCAGTCAGTGTTGTGGTCGGAGCCTTCCTGTGAGAGAGCTGAATTCCTATTTCGCTGACCAGGCTCAAAATCTTCACTCACCCTGACCCCAGTTACGTACTGACTATTTGGGGCTGATTGCCGTGACCTAAGGTCCGGTAAATCTCTGGTTTTCTTACCACTATGCTTGTAGCTAATAGTGATCCTTCGGTCCCCAGTGACCGGTTACAATGTGCAGGACTTCTCCAAGCCAAAAGCACTTTTGAAATATTCCTTCCACTTTGCCCTTCGATTTGCTCGACTCTTAATAGATATCTCCGTCTGTCTTCCAGTGGGGCACAGCTCTGACTAGGCTGAGGTGAACTAGACCACCTGTACTAGCCTCCACTTTCTGAACTGCTAACAGGCTCAGACTGGACACGTCTACTCTGTCCAAGGACAGGAAACTGACTGACTAAATCACTCCCTTCCACACCCCTGCTGGGTGTGTCAGAAGTGTACGTGATGTTATGAAGAGCCCTTAACTGTTACCTCTCCACTCATCCTCCTGGTATTGTGTACCAGGGCTACACATTCCCCCATGGTAAACGACAGCACTCCCGGGCTGTAAAATATAAAGAGACATTTTTGTTTATGCATTTAACATTAAACATTAATTCGTCCCATCCGGGAGGTAAGGATGTCTTAAACGTTGCGAACAATAACATTATAGAGAAATACAAATATTAAATAAACATGTTCATAAAAATAGACAATATACTTGTGAAGGACCCGCACCAAACCTTCAACGTGGGTCCTGGGTGGGCTGCAGGACATCCGAATGCAGACCTCACTCAGTGCCACACCACACGGGTTTTCTGTTCAGAGGTAAATCAAGGCTTCATGTGAAACCATTAAAAGGCACCTTAGTGCAACTATTTACAGGATACAGTTTTTGGGCTGGCTCAGTCCTCAGCCTCTGAGTCCATTATAAGACATAATAGGGAAAACACATATATATATAGACTTTTTACAATATTCACATCAATTCGTTATAATCACTGCTGATATCTAATGGGTAACTTCCCTTTGGTGGTTCGCTCTGATCTACGTGGTGTAGCTTCAGGTATATCAAGTTGCGATCTGTCTGCACTGCGTAACGGCAAACTATAGAACTGCCTCAATCTTTCTATGGATCTGGCAAGCGTACTGATGGCTGGGCGGTGTGAGTCAGCTTCACCAGGGGATCCCATAGTATGGGGCGCTGCTTCAGATGATCCTTCTTGAGATTCCACAGGTTGAGGTGTTGCTGGAATGGGTAACTCCTGAACGGGCTCAACTGGCACCACGGGCACAACTGGAGGTAAAACTTCCTCTTGTGGCTGGTAAAACTGCAACACCGGAACTATTACAGCATCTCCCAGTCGGGGCCAATCCGCAGGAAAATCTCCCAGATCTGTGTGTATGACCTCTTCCTTTCTTTCTCCTTGATTGATGACAGGGTTCTTTTCACAACGCTTTAAGGGTTCTGGACACAATTTCAAATGGTCTCTGGACACAGTGGTTGTTGTTCTTCCTCCGTCCTTACTGACGACACAAACTTTTCTGTTGTCATATTTAGAATCTTGTATGACGTAGGGTTCTTGCTCCCACTGATTATCCAATTTGTGCATCTTCCTTTTCCTTTTTAATACTACCTCTCCAGGCATCAAAGGCTTGGCAGGAGCATTTCGGTTGTAAACATCTTCCTGTTTCTCCCGTGCCTTGTTGAGACTTTCCTCTACACAGATTTGTACTCTTCTGTATTGCTCTTGCCGATTGATGTCCCAGTTTTCAACGGCGTCGTCTGCCTCCGGTTCTACCACTCCAAGTTCTAGATCCATTGGTAGTCTTCCGGGCCTGGCTCTCATAAGATAGGCTGGAGTGCAGTTAGTGGAACTGACAGGTATATGGTTATACAAATCAACCAAATCAGGTAGTAAATCCGGCCATCGATTCCTGTCTTCCAACGGTATGGATCTCAACAAGTCAAGGACAATATGGTTCATTTTTTCACAAAGACCGTTGGTTTGAGGGTGGTATGGCGTTGTTCTAATTTTCTTGCACCCGTACATGTGACAGAATTCCTTGAATAAATCAGCTTCGAAAGCAGGTCCTTGATCGGTTAATACTTGCTCCGGATACCCATGCGGTCTGCAGAAGCTTGCTTGAAAGGTTTTCGCGGCCGTCACTGCGGTCTGGTCCTTAACTGGAACAACCACCAGAAATCTGGAGTAATGGTCCACCATGGTCAAGGCGTATGAGTATCCAGATCTACTTGGCGACAATTTGACGTGGTCCAGGGCCACAATCTCCAGAGGACGAGTCGTCCGGATAGGTTGCAGGGGGGCCTTCTGACTACCGTAGTCCTTTCTTCTGAGACCACAGGGTCCACAGTTCCGACACCACCTCTCGATGGAGCTGCGCATCCCTACCCAGTAGAACCGGCATCTCAACAGGGTCTCCAGCTTTCTCCAGCCAAAGTGTCCTGCTTGATCGTGGTATGCTTCCAACACCATTGGGACGTCTGCCTTGGGGACCACTATTTGCCAGACCATCTCATGGGTTCTAGGGTTGACGTATCTCCTGCACAACTTCTCACGGTATAGGAACAACCTGCTTTTCTCGTTCCACAGGAGCTTTGCTGACATAGGTGCATCCTTTTCCAAGGAGGAGCCTTCCTGTCTTAACAACTCCTTGATGCGGCTGACCACTGGATCACTGTCCTGAGTCTCTTTCCAACTGTGATGGGGTAAAGGATTTAATGTTGCACAATACGGCTTTCTGTGGACTCGATGCTTGTGGACTACCCCATTTCGATGGAACGCAGGTAGCTCAATTTCTTCCAGGTCGTCCGATTCTTCTTCCGTATCAGAGTCATGCGGCATTCGGGACAACGCATCAGCATTAGCATTCTTTCGACCTGCCGGTACTTGATAGTAAACTGGTAATTGGACAACCGAGCCATCCAACGCTGCTCCATGGCGCCCAGCTTGGCGGTTTCCAGGTGCGTTAACGGGTTGTTGTCTGTGTACGCCGTGAACTTATTGGAGGCCAGATAGTGCTTAAATCTTTCAGTAATGGCCCAGACCAGCGCCAGAAACTCCAGCTTGAAGCTGCTATAATTTTCCGGATTCCTTTCAGTTGGCCTGAGTTTTCTGCTGGCATATGCGATGACTTTTTCTTGGCCATTCTGCTTCTGACTGAGAACTGCTCCCAAACCTTCATTACTGGCGTCGGTGTACAACAGGAACGGTTGGCTGTAATCAGGATAGGTTAAGATCTCATCACCTGTAAGGATCTCTTTCATCTTTTGGAATGCTTCAGCCTGTTCTTTACCCCAATTAAAGGGAAGGTTTCTGCTCTTTAGGGATTGTCCTACTAGGAGGTCCTGTAAAGGAGCTGCCTTCTTCGTGTAATCTTTCACGAATCTCCTGTAGTAACCCGTTAGTCCCAGGAACTGTCGCACTTCCTTAAGGTTCTTCGGCTCCGGCCACTTCTGGATGGCAGTGACTTTCTCTGGGTCCGGCGCTACTCCTTCCGAACTGACGATGTGCCCCAAGTATTGTACCTTCTGTTTGAGTAGATGGCATTTTGAGGGTTTCAACTTCATCCCGTACCTGGACAGGGACTCAAATACTTCTGCCAGGTGCTTCAGATGGTCCTCATAAGTCTTGGAATACACGATAACGTCGTCTAGGTATAGCAGCACGGTTTCAAAATTGAGATGTCCCAGACAATTTTCCATCACTCTCTGAAATGTTCCTGGGGCACTGCTGAGCCCAAACGGCATTCTGTCGAACTCACAGAGCCCATTGGGGTGGTGAAAGCCGTTTTCTCACGATCCTCCTCAGCCACAGCCACTTGCCAGTAACCACTAGTCAGATCAAGGGTAGAAAAGTAGTTAGCCGTTTTCAGAGCAGCTAATGATTCCTCTATACGTGGTAACGGGTATGCATCCTTGTGTGTTATGCGGTTCACCTGCCTGTAATCCACACACATTCTCATACTACCATCTTTCTTTTTAACCAGAACTAGAGGGGCTGCCCAGGGGCTACAACTATCCCTTATCACCCCAGCTTTCTTCATATCATGCAACATTTCTTTAGCCTTCTGATAATGAGCTGGAGGTATGGGCCTATACCGCTCTTTGATGGGAGGATGACTGCCTGTAGGGATATGATGTTGTACTCCCTTAATTATCCCAAAATCAAGTGGATTTTTGCTAAACACTTGGGCGTAGTCTTGCACCACCCGTAATACCCCTTGCTTCTGGTGAGCGGGAGTGGTGTCCGTCCCAACATGGAGTTGCTGACACCACTCCGCCACCTGAGTTGCTGGGTCATTGTCCTCCGCTATTTGACAGGAGTCTAAGGACTCAGCCGGGAGAATAGAATTATTATCAACAGCATGTAGTTTAGCAATGGTTGCATAACGGGGTAAGTTTACCTCATCATCTCCCCAATTGAGAAGCCGTACCGGTACTCTTCCATTCACCACTTCTACTACTCCTCTAGCAGTCATAAGTGTAGGTCTATGTTCTGAATGGTGGGGTTCTACTACAGCTTGGTAATTCTGTCCTCTCAGACCTATGGCTGCCCTGCACCAGATGATCATTTCACTCATTGGGGTATCACAATAGGATCCGAGTCAGTGACCCGTACATTACCAATTTCGCCGTCTGTAAGCTTCGCTTGCTGCTGACACACCAGGGCCCGGATCTCTCTTTGGATTACTCCTCTCTGCCTTGGTCGGGCAATCTCAGCGAGCTGTTGGAGTAAGAACACAACTTCTCCCAAACAATTACCGATAATGTTAGTACCCAAAATTATATTTAAACCGTTCTCCTCATTTACAGTCTTTACTACCAGAAGCCCCTGGTCTTTCAACTCCTCTCTGCCCACCTTTACATCTACACATTTTGTTCCGAGTACTTCTACAGGAAGACCATTAGAAGCATACACAGTAAAGTCAAGGCTCGGAGGTTTAAGACTGTCCATTGACCAGTACTTGGTATATAGGGCATCAGGTATTAGGGTCACCTGGGACCCAGTGTCTAACAATGCTGGAACAGCAATACCATCTAGAATAATAGACAGGTAGGGTCGCCCGCCCACATACCTGCGGTTCCAGTCTAGGGGCCTGACGGGTATTCTCCTGGGTGTTGGCCCTTGGACCCAGGTTCTGCCCGTTTAAAGGACACTGTGGAGACAGATGACCTTTCCGGTTGCAGCGATAACAGATGATCTCTCGACGAGGAGGGTGTTGATCAGAGGTTGCTCCTGAGGGTGGCGTTGTCCTCCTCCGGGGGGGCGACGTCTTCTTTCTTCTCCGGTGCATCCACGGAACGTCCTCTGGGCAGTCAGCTAACAAGATCTTCCCTTCCTCCTCTTTCCGCAGCTGTAGGGCACTCATCACAGCGGCCAGATTTTTAGTCAGCTGGCGCACCTCTGAGCGCAGACAGTCCAATTCACTAGGAGGTGTCATCTGCGCTTTGGCTTCGGCCACTAACGGGGAACAGGGGGTTACTGCCGGTTCCAGAGTGACTTCACCCTGATGATGTTGGGTGGCCACCTCAGGTTTGCCCAGGGGCCGCAGCCCTTTTATTGCCATGTCCTTTAGGGCATCAAAGGTAGCATCCGGATGATCTAAGGACCACCAATTTACAGTTCTGCGTTCCTCTTGGGATCTCAATCCCTGTATAAATTGTTCTTTCAGCATTCTATTCTCGTCGATAGCATTTAAATTGTTAATTTGCTTGAGGGCTCTCAGGGCTCCTTGTAGTCGGCAAGCGTAGTCCCGGATGCTGTCACCTGGCTGTTGTGAACAGTGATAGAAGGCCATCCGGAGATCCGTTTCTGTGCGGTCTTCAAATATGGCATGCAGCTTAAGGAAGATCGCAGGTACCGACTCCTGATCAACGGTATCCCAAGTCTCCACTTCCCTCTCAGCAGCGCCAGTTAGCTGCCCTATTAGCACAGCAGCTTTTTGTCTCTCAGGCATGGAGTACATTTCTAGGATGCTGCATAACTTCCGCTTGAAGCCTGCTAATGTGCCTGGCTCACCGCTGTACTGGGGAAGCCATTTCGCCCCAGGCATATATGGGAGCGTTAGTGGCATGATCGGGACTACCGGACTGGGTGCAGGGCCTGCGCCCCCATCTGGCGCTACAATACCAAGCGGTGCGGGATTGGGGCCTCCGGCCGGGGCCGCACTGTCAGCCGGTTGTTGTGACATCTTAGCGCCCCCTTGGTTAAACGGAGCCTACCGGTTTCAGATGCTGCTACTTCACAGGCACCGCAGTGGGAACAGGACCTTCGTCGCAGGCGCTCTGATGTCAGAGCGTAGAGGAGAATGGTAAGCACTCAGCCAAAAAGGGGGTAGATACCCTAAACGGTGCAAGTGAAAAAGGACCAATGGTCCTACAGTCCACAGGCAAAAGAGAATCACTGCACACGTAATTGATGCAAAAAAGTGAACAAGTTTATTGAAGAAAATGCGACAAATATGGTTTGACGTTTCGGCCATACATGGCCTTTATCAAAAATTGGTCGCTGAAAAAGATAATACATAAAACATATCAGAACGTGAGTACATATAAAAAATCCTAAATAATGGTATGGGTGTTGATATATACGTAGGAACATCAATTATTTCCAACATTAGAGATAGGTAGTATATGAAAAGCATGTAGTCATACCCTTTTCAATATGGAGATTCTAGAGACTGATTATAGTAGGGTTTTCATCATAACCTATAGATAAAGGTGAAGGAGTATGATTAGGGCACAGTCCCTAGAATGTATACATATCAGAGGAGTGAGTGCATATACATACAAAATATATACAAAAAAAAAATAATATACAATTATATACATAGGAGAAAAGATGCAGTATATTTACATATGTCTGTGATGATTCAGGTATGTCACAGGTGGGGGAGCAATTATGCTTTAGAAGGACCCTGTATGCTGTGCAGAGAAAATGGAATCAATCATGTTGAACAGAAATAAATAAAAGAAAGAAATAAATAAATCTTGTTTAAAACGGTGCATAATGTAGACTGCAGATGATGGGTAACACACCAGCTTTATATATTCAATTTGCAAGGCTGAATGCCCTGTCACAAGGTGTTTAACTATGGTGGACATAGTGAGGAGCGATATGGCAGGACGCTATAATGAATACTATAAGGGTAACACACCAGCTTCATGTATAACATTTGTAAGACTGAATGCCCCATCACAAGGAGTTAAAATATAGTTGTACTAGTGAGGAGCGATGTGGGAGGACGCTAACATAAATAATGGACTAGAGATACTCACAGTGTGGTCATTGGTGGCGCAGGGTCAAATGCAGGCAAAGGCACAGCGATATTCTGGAGGAGATAACGCCAGCACAGCAGTGCCGTGGCGATGTGTGGGTAAGGGCTGCACGTTTTAAATAGTACCAGCGGCTCCTATTTAAAACGTGCAGTCCTCCCATATCGCTCCTCACTAGTACAACTATATTTTAACTCCTTGTGACGGGGCATTCAGTCTTACAAATGGTATACATGAAGCTGGTGTGTTACCCCTTATAGTATTCATTATAGCGTCCTGCCATATCGCTCCTCACTATGTCCACCATAGTTAAACACCTTGTGACAGGGCATTCAGCCTTGCAAATTGAATATATAAAGCTGGTGTGTTACCCATCATCTGCAGTCTACATTATGCACCGTTTTAAACAAGATTTATTTATTTCTTTCTTTTATTTATTTCTGTTCAACATGATTGATTCCATTTTCTCTGCACAGCATACAGGGTCCTTCTAAAGCATAATTGCTCCCCCACCTGTGACATACCTGAATCATCACAGACATATGTAAATATACTGCATCTTTTCTCCTATGTATATAATTGTATATTATTTTTTTTTGTATATATTTTGTATGTATATGCACTCACTCCTCTGATATGTATACATTCTAGGGACTGTGCCCTAATCATACTCCTTCACCTTTATCTATAGGTTATGATGAAAACCCTACTATAATCAGTCTCTAGAATCTCCATATTGAAAAGGGTATGACTACATGCTTTTCATATACTACCTATCTCTAATGTTGGAAATAATTGATGTTCCTACGTATATATCAACACCCATACCATTATTTAGGATTTTTTATATGTACTCACGTTCTGATATGTTTTATGTATTATCTTTTTCAGCGACCAATTTTTGATAAAGGCCATGTATGGCCGAAACGTCAAACCATATTTGTCGCATTTTCTTCAATAAACTTGTTCACTTTTTTGCATCAATTACGTGTGCAGTGATTCTCTTTTGCCTGATGTCAGAGCGTTCACTTCCTGTTGCAGGACCTGCCGCTGAGTCAGAGCCGGGGGCGTGTCCAAGACTTTGCGCGCTCTTTCAGGTACGCCCACCTTCTTCTCCAGCGCCTTAGGGCGCGAATCTGGCGGCAAATATGGCGGTATTTGGCGCCAAACAACAGCAACAGTCTTTTTCGCCAAAACACTCCACAGGCACACAGGGCTCGCAATGCTGCAAGTTTCGTATCCTGTTCGTGATGCCAAAGTTTTGTGTCGACCCGCCACCACAATTGTGGGTTACCAGGGCAATGGGGTACTCAGAGCCGAGCCCATGGAAGTCTATGGGGTTTGTCACAGGTAGCGGTGGCTCGGTCTGTGGCCCGGGCGTCTGGCGTATGTTAGGGATGTATTTACAGGGGATAGATTTATATACAGTTCGTGACGCCACCTGTAGTCTTCTGGTAATTTGTACCAGCGCTGCTGTAGATCTCTGAGGGGATGGTGAGGCAGCTAGATGTCGGGTCCCCTACAGGTGGGACTCTTCCCTCAGGTCGGTAGTTAGGTAGGGATTGTGCAGGCATGCAATAATAACTCAGTCTCACACGGTCAGCGTCTTTCCATACCTTTACTTGCAAGATGGTAAGGCAGGTCCCAGGGAGGCTGATGGGGTTGATGGAGGATGAGCTTTGAGGCAACGGTTAAGCAAGTTAGGGGCCTCCTTTACTGTCCAATAATGGTGAGTCCAACCAGCCTGCAGCGTGGTTCCCTCTATAATTCCAGCTATTCCAAAGCTGCTCTGCCCAGTCAGTGTTGTGGTCGGAGCCTTCCTGTGAGAGAGCTGAATTCCTATTTCGCTGACCAGGCTCAAAGTCTTCACTCACCCTGACCCCAGTTACGTACTGACTATTTGGGGCTGATTGCCGCGACCTAAGGTCCGGTAAATCTCTGGTTTTCTTACCACTATGCTTGTAGCTAATAGTGATCCTTCGGTCCCCAGTGACCGGTTACAATGTGCAGGACTTCTCCAAGCCAAAAGCACTTTTGAAATATTCCTTCCACTTTGCCCTTCGATTTGCTCGACTCTTAATAGATATCTCCGTCTGTCTTCCAGTGGGGCACAGCTCTGACTAGGCTGAGGTGAACTAGACCACCTGTACTAGCCTCCACTTTCTGAACTGCTAACAGGCTCAGACTGGACACGTCTACTCTGTCCAAGGACAGGAAACTGACTGACTAAATCACTCCCTTCCACACCCCTGCTGGGTGTGTCAGAAGTGTACGTGATGTTATGAAGAGCCCTTAACTGTTACCTCTCCACTCATCCTCCTGGTAATGTGTACCAGGGCTACACACTGCCTCTGGCACTAGGTGCCTTGTGTTTGTGGGTGCAACGGGCTCACCACAGTTGATATGTAAGGCTGGATTAATTGTGTTGTGATGACCGAGCTCTGAGAATCCATACAATGCACATACACATAGTGTCCAGCATAAGATTCCACTTCAGTTAAATGCGGGTGGGGTTTATATACACCCCTGTTAGAAAATCTTGGAAAGGAAAAAAGTGAAATCCAGCGTTGGGTGGAAGGATAAAAAAATAATTTTATTAACAGGTTATTTTAAAAAAGGAAAATCATCTTGACAAAGACTAACGTCGAAACGCGTTGATCCGTCTCATTCTATCCTTATGGAGCTGTATCTGCCTGAATAATTCTATGGAAAATGATTTTCCTTTTTTAAAATAACCAGTTAATAAAATTAATTTTTTATCCTTCCACCCAACGCTGGATTTCAATTTTTTCTTTTCCACGATTGTCTGGTTGCTCTGCCTGTTTCCGTGCGGGGAGTTGGATTGGTTTTCGTCTACTTAGATTGGGGTAAGTTGACTGCTTTTTCTTTTGTCATACCCCTGTTAGAAAGGGCTTTATGCTGACAAGCAAGAAACTATTTTGTGGGATTCATATTTGGTTGTGTCTAAGTGTCTGGTTCGATCCAGAATGTCAGGGACTTGGAATATGTAGGTGGGGAGATTTCTGTGTAAATGTTCTGCGTGATAGATTTACAGTATAAGGGCTCATTTGCGAGAAAAACAACGGTCTGATTTCAGGACCGAAAAAACGGACGAGAGCTATGCGAGTGTCATGCGAGAGTAATGCGATTTCCGTGCGATTTTTCCATGGAACATGCGTTTGACATGCTTATGAAATCCGTATTCAGTGAGATTTTACATAGAGCAGTTCTCTGTCTGTAAAAACTCATGTTAAAATCACATTGTGAAAAAAACTGTACACATCGTTTAAAAAGCAAATAATCCTCAATATATGTATATATATGTTTCATAGAGATATAGATAGAATAGCCGATAATTCAATTGCTGGCATCTGTAAAATCATTACAGAACCTGACAGGATATGAGACATGGTTTACATACAGTAAACCATTGCCTATCCGTTATTTTTTTATATGTCCCTCACTAATAATATTAGTAGTGAGTGTAAAATTTTGGAGCTGTGTTAGATTAAAGGATTAATTCACGGAAAAAAATAGCGTGGGCTCCCGCGCAATTTTTTCCACCAGAGAGGGCAAATCCAGTGACTGAGGGCAGAAATTAATAGCCTAGAGAGGGACCATGTTTTTTGAGCCCCCTGGCTAAAAAATCTGCCCCCAGCCACCCCTAGAAAAGGCACATCTTTAAGATGCAGCTATTCTGGCACTTACCCTCTCTCTTCCCATTGCCCTGTAGCGGGTTGCGATTTTTTTCTCAGTCCAATTTCGGCTGAGAAAAAACTCGCAAATGAGATGTCACCTGTTGAATAACATTGGTCTGAGTGCAATCTGAATTGGGCATGAGCCCTTAAATGGAGACAGAGAAGACAAAATGGAACCTGGTTTCCCACAACTGTGTAGAAGGCATCATGAAATCTGAATATTGCAGCAGATTTTGGGTTGCAATATAATGCCCAGTGTCAGAAAGCTGGGTTTGCATCCTTGGTCATGGGTCTTCCAGTAGGACAATGACCCCAAACATACTTCAGGAAGCCCCCAGAAATGGATGGAAACAAAGTGCTGAAGAGTCCTGAAGTGGCAGCAATGAGTCCGGATCTAAATTCCATTGAACCCCTGTGGAAAGATCTGAAAATTGCTATTGAGAGAAAACATCCTTCAAATATGAGAGACCGGGAGCAGTTTGCAAAAGAAGAGTGCTACAAAATTCCAGTTGAGCGGTGTAAGAAGCTTGTCGATGGTTGAAGGAAGAGATTGATTGCAATTATTTATTTGAAAGGGTGTGCAACCAAATATTAATTTGAGGATGTGAACAATTTTGTCCAGCCTATTTTTTGGGGGGTTTTCTGGAAATTACTTCCAATTTGTTTTTTTTCTCTGTTTTTTTGTGTTTTTTCCAATACACACAAAGGAAATAAACATGTGTATAACAAAACAAGTGTAATTGCAATAATTTTCTGGGAGAAATACTTCATTTTCTTGAACAATTTCAAGGACGTCAACACTTTCCGCTATCACTGTATAAAGATAGTCTGAAGGTAAGCTTATTATATAGAAAATAGGAACATTTCTCAACTATGGCTTTCTAGGTGGGCAGAATATGTGATGTTAAATACATTGATGATGTCCCATTAGGTTAAAAGGAAGAATTTACCTTCTAAGGAAATGTCGGCATTAGAATAAAACAAAGAGCTGGATATCATCTAGTAGCAGGTTTATACCTTTAAAAATGTTATATTGCGCATGCAGAGGTGAGCATGTGATTGACTTTTATGTGAAGATGGAGACAATGAAGAAGACTGTGTAGCGCATGAATGGTATAGGTGATGGGAGTAAAGTGGCTGGTAAGTGGGCTGGCCAGGCTTTACCGCTTGATGTGATGTTTTTTTGTGATGTGCCATGTTCTTGGAGCACATGGCGGCCAGATATGCAATATAACACCCCTTCAATATTTTTTGGAGACAGAAGGATACCACTTGTGTGTTTTTACTAGGGTGATATACCATCTAGTGAATATCTTATATGAGCTCTCTTGCGTTTTCACACATTGAGAAGGACAATCAGCAGTTCTATAGATTATCTTCAAATTCACAGGGGGAGATTGCCACATTTAGATCTTTCTCCCAGGCGCAGATGAATGCCTTTGGTCTCTGCTTGTAAGTAAAGTGTTGTATAGAATAGACAAGACATTTTATGGTAAATTGAAAGAATCATTGTTTCACATGGATTTAGGCTTTTTTGTATGTATCTCATTTTAATGAAATATGTTATCGTCTTTTTGAGTAGAGGATAGTGTAGAAATTGGGTTGAAAGCTAAAATCTGAAGGAGCTTCATTCATTCCTCTCTGTTCTTCTTCTCTTTCCTTCCTTCTTTTCTTTCCTCCATCTCTTTCCTTCCTGCCTTACTCTCTTTCCTCACTCTCTTTCCTTCCTTCTTCTCTTTCCTTCCTTCCTCCTTCTTTCCTTCATCTTTTTCCTTCCTTCCTTCCTGTCTTTCCTTCCTTCTTTTCTTCTTTCTTTCCTTTGTTTTTTTCCTTCCTTCTCTTTCCTTCATCTTTATCCTTCCTTTCTTCCTTCATTTCTTCTTTCCTTCCTTCTTCTCTTTCCTTCATCTTCATCCTTCCTTCCTCCCCTTCCTTTCTTCTTACCTTCCTCTTTCCATCCTTCCTCTCTCTCTTTCCATCCTTCTTTCCTCTCTTTCCTTATTTCCTCTCTTTCCTTCCTTCCTTCCTTCCTTTCATCTTTATCCTTCCTTCCTCTTTCCTTCCTTTATTTCCTTCCTTCTTCACTTTCCTTCATCTTTATCCTTCCTTCCTCTCTTTCATCCCTTCCTTTCTTCTTTCCTTCCTCTTTTCCATCCTTCCATCCTCTCTTTCCTCCCTTCATTACTTTTGTTTCTTCCTTCCTTTCCTTCCTTTTTCTCTTTCCTTCCTTCCTTCTCTTTCCTACAATTCTTTCCTTCCTGCCTTTCTCCCTTTCCTCCCTCTCTTTCCTTCATCTCATTCCTTCCATCTTCTTTCCTTTATCTTTCTCCTTCCTTCCTGTATTTCCTTCCTCTCTTTCCATCCTTCCTTCCTCTCATTCCTTCCATATTCTTTTTTTTTATCTGTCGCCTTCCTTCATGTCTTTCCTTCCTCTCTTTCCATCCTTCCTTCCTCTATTTCCATCCTTCCTTCCTCTCTTTCCTTCCACCTTCCTTCCACCTTCCTTCCTCTCTCTCCTTTCTCTCTTTCTTTCCTTCTTTTCTTCCTCTCCTTCTCTATTATCTTTCCATGTTCTATCCTTTGCTTCCCTCTTTTTTCCTAATTTCAAGCATACATTCATCCATATTTTCATACTCTTCCTCCCTTGTTTTCTCATGTTTCCCTTCTTAATCCTTTCATTTTCTTTAGACAGCTTTCCTTAATAAAGTTTTAGGTATTCACAACAAGCACTCAAGTACAAGTATCTGCAATTCACCTTCAGGCAACTGAGCTAAATCTTGGCATAGGATGCCCCATTATTAGTTGTATTAATCCCCTTAGATCGTCTGTTATCAGGTGTGTACACGTATTATTGCAGTTGTACTGGCGCTATATCCCCAATATCCCCTATATCCTCTCCGAAATTTCAGTGTTTACTAAATACTGTATCTTATTATTTTATTTTCTTTTTGTAATATTTAGAGGCAAATAACCCAATAGTGTTACCATTCTCACAATTGTATAAAGAGATAACTTTTTTTTGTATCTGTAGGATTTATATTGATGGACCCTTTGGGAGCCCCTCAGAAGAAGCCATGAATTATGAAGTCAGCCTTTGTATCGCTGGCGGGATCGGAGTCACACCATACGCCTCCATATTCAACCAGTTACTGTACGTACAACACTAAGAATTATGTTATTTCATCATGAAAAAGTAGATATGCAATATGTAGGGTAATTTTGAAGAGACATGCTTATGGAGCACTGAATGGGACATATATACAGGCTATTGACTGTGACATCATTGGAGTGAC
The DNA here is from genome assembly GCA_033576555.1 of Oophaga sylvatica. Lineage (NCBI taxonomy): Eukaryota > Metazoa > Chordata > Amphibia > Anura > Dendrobatidae > Oophaga > Oophaga sylvatica. The sequence goes on from JARQOD010000002.1 coordinate 19,666,968, forward strand.
AACAGCGCCCATGCCGCTGTGGAGAGCTGCGACGGAGCTGAGATAGTGCAGAGCACAAAGGCTCTATACACCCTGGAAATTGAAGATATTCTCCTGGCATACAAAAGGAGTGAAATATGAAGAGCTTTAATAGTGAGGGTAAAGCACCATAAACAATTTAGCTACACTTGGTTCTGGTTTCAGAAATGAGAAATGAGCTGCCAACCAATAAAGATCCTAATTTAGAGTCATCTCCGAAAAGTTGAATTCTGGAGGAAGAACCTGGAGTGCTACAGGGGGCCATCCATAGTGCCGGAGTAACCCACTGTGTTGTGAATGGACTTGAGATGAGTTCTGAGCAGAGGCTCCCTCTGGTGGTTACAAGCGGTACTGGTCTGTTCAGTGAAGATTGTGAGGACTGGGAATCAGGTGTTACTGACTGGTCTTATATAAGGGAGTCACCTTCCCATCAGGGTTGCCGGTGATCAATTGTTCGGGTCTCAATCCTTGATTCCTGTTTCCCTTGTAGCCTGCTGTGTCGTGTCTGCATCTCCTGCTAACAGATAAGACATTTTCTTCTTTTTGTTTCTGTGCTTAATTTTTGCATTTTGTCCTGCACTTCTGTGGGGGCCTTCTGGGTCCCCTCAGGGGGCTTTTGCCCTCTCAGTTTAGTTCAGCCACTGATGTTTGTACTTTTGCTTTTTCCAGTTTTTTCAGTGGCTGCTGTTTTGATTTTGTTACACCAGAGAACTAATTTAGGTGGTAGAGGTCGTGTGATCTCAGGTGTTTTTGAAATTAGTAGAGTTGGTGCTTTCAGGGTTTTTTTTGGGATTGCAGTAAGTACCCTTCCTATCCTTTTCTATTTAGTTAGTTTGGGCCCCAACGTTTGCTCATACTATTTTCTGTCTGTGTCAGTATTTCGTCTTGTCTAACCGCCATTACATGTTTGGGGGCTTGCTATTATCTTTGGGGTTCTGCTCCGGGGCAGATAGCTTTCCTATTTCTATCTTTAGGTGTAGTTAGTTTCTCAGGCTGTGACGAGGCGTCTAGGACCAACGTAGGAACGCTCCACGGCTGCCTCTAGTTGTGGTGGTTAGTCAGGGTACTGCAATCTCATAGATTCCAACTGCTCTGGTGTATTGCCTTTTTGCCTGCACTCCTCAGCTACCGAATCATAACAGTATCACCGGCCTAAATTTAAAATTGTATGGTACTCACAGAAGGGAAAAATATTGTGAAAGAAAAAACGGTTGTCAGAGTTGTCAGAGATATTTTTCTGTTTGTTGCATTTTTTTTTTCCCTCTGTATCTCTGGGTGCTGGGGAGGATTTTTTCTCTCAATGGAGTTTGCACAGTTGTCTGGCCGTGTGGATCAGCTTGCCACTGAGGTTCGGAGTATTGCTGCATATCTTGCTAGGTTGCCTGTTGTGGAACCTAGGATTCCCATGCCAGATTTGTTTTTAGGGGATCGAGCTAAGTTTCAGAATTTCAAAAATAATTGTAAATTGTTTTTTGCCTTAAAATCTAAGTCCTCAGGAAACGCAGCGCAGCAGGTTCAAATTGTCATCTCTCTCCTGCGCGGCGATCCTCAGGATTGGGCTTTTTCCCTGACACCTGGGGATCCTGTTTTGAGTGATGTTGATGCATTTTTTCAGGCTTTGGGGTTATTGTACGATGAGCCTAATGTCACTGATCAAGCTGAAAAAGCCTTGTTGGCATTAAATCAGGGGCTTGATGACGCTGAGTTATACTGTCAGAGATTCCGTAGGTGGGCAGTCCTGACCAAGTGGAATGACGACGCTTTGGCGGCCCTTTTTCGGAAGGGGCTGTCAGATAATGTAAAGGATGTTATGGTGGGATTCCCTGTCCCCTCTGGTCTCAATGATTCTATGTCATTAGCGATTCAAATTGACAGACGTTTGCGTGAGCGGAGAAGTATGCGTGGAATAGTGTTGCCTTGTGAACCTGCTTCTGAATCCATGCAGTGTGATAGAGTGGTGTCTGGGGCACAGCGTCATAAGTTTCGAAAGCACAATGGGTTATGTTTCTACTGTGGTGATGCCTCTCATGCTATTTCAGTCTGCCCTAAGCGGGGAAGACGTTTTGCACGCTCAGTTGTCTTGGGTAGTGTTCAGACTAAGTTTTTACTAACTGTCACTCTGATATGCTCTCTGTCCTCATTTTCTGCTCAGGCTTTCGTTGATTCTGGAGCAGCTATTAACCTGATGGATTATGATTTTGCTAAACGTTGTGGGTTTCCCTTGATACCCCTATAGAAGTCTATTCCCCTTCTGGGGATCGATTCTACCCCTTTGGCTGAGAATAAACCTCAGTTCTCTACTCAGGTGATAATGAGGGTTGAACCTGATCATCAAGAGTGCTGCAAATTTTTGGTTCTGTATAATCTGCATGATATTATCGTACTGGGTTTCCCTTGGTTACAGTCTCATAATCCTGTTTTGGATTGGAAATCTGTGTCTGTAACCAGTTGGGGCTGCCAATGTGTTAATACCAACACTCCTGTTTTTTCTGCCTCCCCCCAGGCTCAGGATGTTCCTGACTTTTTGATTGATTTTTCTGATGTGTTTAGCGAAAGTAAATCTGCATCCTTGCCTCCCCATAGGAGCTATGACTGCGCTATTGAATTAGTGCCTGGTAGTAAATTCCCTAAAGGTCGCCTTTTTAACTTGTCTGTACCTGAACATGACGCTATGCGGTCTTATATCAAGGAGTCATTGGAGAAGGGTCATATCAGACCATCCTCTTCACCCTTAGGTGCCGGTTTTTTCTTTGTGGCCAAAAAGGATGGTTCATTAAGGCCGTGTATTGATTATCGTCTTTTGAACAATATTACTGTGAAATATCAATACCCGTTACCCTTGATTTCTGACCTGTTTTCCAGGGTGAAAAACGCTACTTGGTTTACCAAGCTTGACCTCAGGGGGGCATATAACCTTATTCGCATTAAGCACGGGGATGAATGGAAGACGGCATTCAATACCCCGGAGGGGCATTTTGAGTACCTTGTGATGCCCTTTGGGCTCACTAATGCTCCTTCTGTCTTCCAGTCCTTCATGAATGACATTTTCAGGGATTTTGTGGATAAATTTCTGATTGTTTATTTGGATGATATCTTGATTTTTTCTAATGACTGGGACTCTCATGTGAAACATGTTCGAACTGTATTCCAGATTTTGAGAGAGAATGCTCTGTTTGTGAAGGGATCAAAGTGTCTTTTTGGCGTACAGAGGATCTCATTTCTGGGATTCATTTTGTCCCCATCTATTATTGAAATGGACCCGGTCAAGGTTCAGGCCATCTGTGATTGGGTCCAACCTACTTCATTAAAGGCTCTTCAAAGATTTTTGGGTTTTGCCAATTTTTATCGTAAATTTATTGGTAATTTCTCGGTTATTGTTAAACCATTAACTGATTTGACCAAAAAGGGTTCTGATGTGGTGAATTGGCCTCCTGAGGCAGTCTCTGCATTTCAGGAACTTAAGCAGAGATTCACTTCTGCTCCTGTTCTACGGCAGCCTGATGTTTCTCTGCCATTTCAGGTGGAGGTTGATGCCTCTGAAATTGGGGCAGGTGCCGTTTTGTCCCAAAAAGATCCAGAGACCTCTAAAAGTAACCCTTGTGCCTTTTTCTCTCGAAAATTTTCTCCTACTGAACGTAATTATGACGTGGGTAATCGGGAGTTATTGGCCATGAAGTGGGCTTTTGAAGAGTGGAGACATTGGCTGGAGGGAGCCAAACATCGGGTGGTGGTCCTTACGGACCATAAGAATCTGGTTTATCTGGAATCTGCCAAGCGACTCAATCCTAGACAGGCCAGGTGGGCCTTGTTTTTCACACGTTTTAATTTTGTGGTTTCCTTTCTTCCTGGCACTAAGAATGTTAAGGCGGATGCCCTCTCGAGGAGTTTCCTTGCGGACTCTCCTGAGTTATCTGATCCTTCTGTTATTTTGAAAGAGGGTGTAGTTCTTTCCGCCATCTCACCCAATTTGAGACTTGCTCTGGAGGGGTGTCAGGAGGATAGGCCCGAGCGCTGCCCTGTTGGAAAATTGTTTGTCCCGGACCAGTGGAAAAAGACTGTGATGTCTGAGATTCATTGTTCCGCGTTGGCTGGGCATCCCGGAATTTTTGGTACCAGAGACTTGGTTAGTCGGTCCTTTTGGTGGCCTACCTTGTCTCGTGATGTCAGGGAATTTGTGCAGTCCTGCGGGACTTGCTCTCGCTCCAAGCCTTGCTCTCGCTCTAGTGGTTTGTTGATGCCATTGCCTGTGCCCAAGAGACCATGGACCCATATCTCTATGGATTTCATTTCCGACCTTCCTGTTTCTCAGAGAATGACCGCCATCTGGGTGATTTGTGATAGGTTTTCCAAGATGATACATCTTGTGCCATTGCCTAAGTTGCCTTCCTCCTCTGAATTGGTGCCGTTGTTCCTTCAGCACGTGGTTCGTTTACACGGCATTCCTGAGAACATTGTGTCTGACAGAGGAGTCCAGTTTGTTTCCAGATTTTGGAGGACTTTTTGTTCTAAACTGGGTGTTCAATTGTCTTTCTCCTCGGCATTTCATCCTCAGACCAATGGTCAAACTGAGAGAACAAACCAGACATTGGAGACTTATCTAAGATGCTTTGTGTCTGCTGATCAGGATGACTGGGTCTCTTTTTTGCCTTTGGCTGAGTTTGCTCTTAATAATAGGGCTAGCTCTGCCACTTTGATGTCTCCATTTTTCTGTAATTCTGGGTTTCACCCTCGATTTTCTTCAGGACAGACGGAGGCTTCTGTCTGTCCAGGTGTTGACTCTGTTGTGGAGCGTATGCAACAGATTTGGGACCAGGTAGTGGAGAGGTTGTCCCTCTCTCAGGAGAGGGCCCAGCGGTTTGCTAACCGGCATAGGACTGATGGTCTCGGTTTAAAGTAGGGGACTTGGTCTGGTTGTCCTCAAAAAATATTCCTATGAGAGTAGCATCTCCTAAATTTAAGCCTAGGTTCATTGGACCTTATAAGATCATGGAGATTCTTAATCCTGTTTCTTTTCGTATGCTTCTTCCAGGGACATTTAAGATCCATAACGTGTTCCACAAGTCCTTGTTGAAGAGGTTTGTTGAGCCAGTGGTTCCTGCTGCTGTGCCTCCTGACCCTGTTTTGGTTGAGGGCAATCTGGAGTATGTGGTTGAGAAAATATTAGATTCTCGTTTTTCTAGACGGAAACTCCAGTATTTGGTTAAGTGGAGAGGTTATGGTCAGGAAGACAATTCTTGGGTGTTTGCTTCTGACATCCATGCTAGGAGACTCATCCGTGCGTATCATAGAACTCATCCTGACCGACCTGGTTGCTCAAATGAGGGTTCGGTGACCCCTCCTCAAGGGGGGGTACTGTTGTGAATGGGCTTGAGATGAGTTCTGAGCAGAGGCTCCCTCTGGTGGTTACAAGCGGTACTGGTCTGTTCAGTGAAGATTGTGAGGACTGGGAATCAGGTGTTACTGACTGGTCTTATATAAGGGAGTCACCTTCCCATCAGGGTTGCCGGTGATCAATTGTTCGGGTCTCAATCCTTGATTCCTGTTTCCCTTGTAGCCTGCTGTGTCGTGTCTGCATCTCCTGCTAACAGATAAGACATTTTCTTCTTTTTGTTTCTGTGCTTAATTTTTGCATTTTGTCCTGCACTTCTGTGGGGCCTTCTGGGTCCCCTCAGGGGGCTTTTGCCCTCTCAGTTTAGTTCAGCCACTGATGTTTGTACTTTTGCTTTTTCCAGTTTTTTCAGTGGCTGCTGTTTTGATTTTGTTACACCAGAGAACTAATTTAGGTGGTAGAGGTCGTGTGATCTCAGGTGTTTTTGAAATTAGTAGAGTTGGTGCTTTCAGGGTTTTTTTTGGGATTGCAGTAAGTACCCTTCCTATCCTTTTCTATTTAGTTAGTTTGGGCCCCAACGTTTGCTCATACTATTTTCTGTCTGTGTCAGTATTTCGTCTTGTCTAACCGCCATTACATGTTTGGGGGCTTGCTATTATCTTTGGGGTTCTGCTCCGGGGCAGATAGCTTTCCTATTTCTATCTTTAGGTGTAGTTAGTTTCTCAGGCTGTGACGAGGCGTCTAGGACCAACGTAGGAACGCTCCACGGCTGCCTCTAGTTGTGGTGGTTAGTCAGGGTACTGCAATCTCATAGATTCCAACTGCTCTGGTGTATTGCCTTTTTGCCTGCACTCCTCAGCTACCGAATCATAACACCACTGTATGTGTATAAGCCTATGTACAGCAGTCATAAGACAAGCTGATGGACTATTAGCCAAGGGCTGGAGGAGCGCAGTTTGAAAGAACATCTGCCCCAGATGTAACAATCAGACATTAGAGTGACTCTTGACCTGAGGCTTTCTACATCATCTGTTCTCCCAGCTGAACAGAGTGAGAGGACTGCTGAGAATTAAATGGATTATCCCAGTATAACAAAAAAAAAGGCACCAAATCACACGTTACATACCTGCAGACAAGGATAGTCCGGATTCTCTGAACAGAAGTGGTGGAGCAGCTACCAAAACCCATGGAAGTATAGGGCATTTCCCATACTAAGTCACTGGTTCACTACCTTGCCCTCTCATGTAAATGGTGGACTCCCAAGCTTCCAATAATTGTGTCCTAGAAGTGAAATCCTCACATATTATGTGTCAGGCTGGAATCCACTTTTAAGTTTTATTGCAGATTTTGTGAGTGAGTGGCATAGTCTGACGGTGTGGCCACAGATTTGTACACTCTTTCCAGCCCAGTTGCCTTGCAGTACCACAAATTAGCTTGATGTGTCAGTGTGTAGTGAGACAGATAGGAGAGTAGGAGCAGAGAGTCCTAACTCTAGTTCCTGCAGAAAGACAAAGGTTGGCCATCACTTTTTGTACGGAGACAAATACCATCCCTTACTTCTTTTAGAAAAAAAAACTTCTTACTCATTTCTTATAGAAAGACAGAGACTACTTATTGTAGAAAGACAACAACCCACTTCTACTTTCTGCAGAAAGATATAGACCTGCTTTCACTTCCTCTAGAAAGGTAAAGTCTCGCCAGCACACCTTATAGAAAGTTATAGACCTGCCCCCACTTCCTGTAATGAGACAAAAATTCTCCCTCATTTCCTGTAGAAAGAAAAATACCTACCCCCACTTCCTGTAGAGAGACAAAGACCCGCATCCACTTCCTGCAGAAGGATAAAGACTTGTCCCCACTTCCTGTACAAAGATAAAGACCTGTCCTCACTTCCTGTAGAGAGCCATGGACCCACCATTTCCTGTAGAAAGCAAGATTCTCCCCCACTTCCTGTAGAAAGATGACTTGCCACTGCTTCCCATATAAAGATAAAGACACACTTCCTGTAAAGGGACAAAAGCTTGCCCCATTTCCCATAGAAATATAAAAACTCACCACCACTTCCTGTAGAAAGATAAAGATCCACCACCACTTTCTGTAGAGGGACAAAAACCCGCCTCCACTTCCTGTAGAGAGACAAAAACCCACCCTCACTTCCTGTAGAGAGATAAAGAATCACCATCACTTCCTGTTGAAAGATAAAGATCCGCCTCCACTCCTTGTAGAAATATAGATAACCACCCCCACATCCTGTAGAGAAACAAAGCCCGGCCCCCACTTTCTGTAATCCATCTTGGTGTCTCTACTGCTAGACACAGATTACAGCTGACAGCAGGCCTTGGACTACAAGCTACACAGAAGAAAGACACTTAGCGGCTGGCACTTCAGAGTGATTTTTTTGGAGGTAAATAAATGTATTTGCAGATTATCTATCAGCTGAGATCAGGTTGTCTGAAAGAACAAAAAATGGTCTGAAACGCTTCAATAACACGTTCTGATACATCTGCATAGGTGTTACTTGTACCACAGAATTCATCTTCTCTGTGGACTTTTAGGATGCAGCATGGATATTTTCTAGACTGTACTTGTGGTATGCAACTAACACGCAGATGGTTATCCTCATCGCGATCACATGTTGTGAAGTCCTGAAGTTATAAAGCCTCTACATTCCCAGCTGTCTGGACCATTTCATTATCTCTCTTCTCAAGTGTCATATTGGGGTTATGCTGTGGACAAGAATTCTGAGGAGATTTGTATGTGACTCTTTTCATTCGCTATCTACTTTATTAAATGGATTCCCTCGAGTTTTGCCTTTAGCTGCTTATACAGATTATATAGGGTCAGTACGAGGCTGCAGGCTGAATTGCTGACATTTTCAGACACATCGTACTCACTTATCTTATTAATTGTACTCTTAGTTAGGAAGTTATTATCATAATTTCTGGCACAACAAATACCACCATAAGCTCTAGGACATACAACGCAGCCAGAACATAAAAACCACTGACAGGTGAAGGAATAGCATTGATTATCTGGTGACAATGGCGCCTGTCAGGAAAGGGATATATCAGGCAGCAATTGATCAGTCAGTTTTTGAAGTTGATGTGTTGGAAGCAGGAAAATTGGCAAATGTTAGGATGTGAGCGACTGGGGAACAAATTGTGATAACTGAGTCAGGTCATCGGTAAAATGGCAAATGTTGTGGGGCATTCTCGGTATACGTCTTGTGGAGTATTCCCCATGTATGGCAGGTTTTGTGGAATGGTATATGTCAGGTATTTTTGGGTGTTCCACATAGGCAACAGGTCTTGTGAGGTGTATGCAGTAAACAGTGGGTCTGGTGGCATGTTCCCCATTTACGTCAGGTCTTGTGAGGTGTTCCCGGCATAATATACGTCTTATGGAGTGTTCCTCATGTATGGCAGGACTTGGGTATTCCCCATATGTGGCAGGTCTTGTGAGGTGTTCCCCATATATGGCAGGACTTGTGGGGTGTTCACTAGAGATGGGTGGCCCCTGATGTTTGGGTCTGGCTGAACAGTTACAAAACGTTTGGATTCGGGTACCAGAACAGCACCGGGACCAGAACCCGGACATTCACTTGAATGGGGGGCCAGAACATCAAGTTTTTGCAAAGCTATCATGTGGATGACAGTGCAGCAAACACCGCTTCTGATGGGCTGTCAGACAGCCGCGGTTCCCAACCTGTCAAATGACAGCCTGAGCCCGCAGCTATGATCGGAGGTAAAAAATTTACCTCCGGTCACTAGCGTCTGCTGATGGGACTACTGCTCCTATCAGCCTATGCCTCTAATAACATTGAGAACAGGCAGCGGCTGATAGGAGTATTCATCAGCCGGTGCCTGTGCTGTAAATAAATTGTTTTAAAAAAAGGGCGTGGGTTCCCCTGTGTTTTTGATAACCAGCCAGACAAAACTCACAGCTGGGGCAACCGTCAGCTTCAGCAAGGCTAGTTATTAAGAATAGAGGGGTCCCCATTCCGATTTTTTTAATTATTTAAATAAATAATTTTTAAAAAATGGCGTGGGGTCCCTCCCATTTTTGACAACCAGCCAAGCTACAGTAGACAGCTGGGGGCTTGTATTCTCAAGCTGGTAAGAGGCTATAGATATTGACCCCCAGCCTAAAATAGCAGCCCGCAGCCATCCAGAAAAGGCTCATCTATTTGCCTGGCTCTTCCCACTTGCCCTGTAGCAGTGGCAAGTGAGGTTTATATTTGTGGTGTTGATGTCACCTTTGAATTGTCAGGTGACATCAAGCCCACAGATTTGTGATGGAGAGGCGTCTATAAGACACCCATCCATTACTAATCCTATAGTTGTATTGTAAATAAAGACACAGTATGAATAAAGTCTTTTATTTGAAATAAAGCAAAACACACTTTTACTTTTTTATTTAAAAATAATAAACACAGTTATACTCACCTAACACCTAATTCCATTGAATCCTTGGTCTCCTGTAATAAAACAAAAATAAAAAACAACACCTGTCCGTCATTCTGTCCCATGCTGTAATCCATGTCTAGGGGATATGCAGTAGTCCCATCTTCTGACCCCAGTGACTGGAGGTAAACTTTTTACCTCCAATCATAGCTGCGGGCTCAAGCTGTGATTTGACAGCGTGGGAACCGCAGCTGTATGACTGGCTGTAATGATTTTACCACCGATCAGAAGCAGCGCGACAAATATCCTATGTTTGGGGGGCCGAACTCGAACAGTTACATGGACTTCCTGGTGAAATCCGTGTTCGGTGTCTGTGCCCGAACAGTAGGTTTTCAGTACGGACGTTGAATTTTTTACTTTTCGGGTTCACCCATCTCTAGTGTTCACCATATGCGGCAATTCTTGTGGGGTGTTCCCCTTTTATGGCAAGTCTTGTGTGGTGTTTGTGGTATAGTGTAGGTCTTATGGAGTGTTCCCATTTTACAGGAGGTCTTGTGGGATGTTGTCAGCTTGTGTATTGTGTTCCCAGTATAAGACAGGTTTTTTTAGGCGTTACCCAAATGCTGCAGGTTTTGTGGGATGCTCCCTGTATATGGCAAGTCTTGTGCAGTGTTCAGGGTATAATGTAGGTCTTATTGAGTGTTCCCATTTTACCGGAGGTCTTATGGAGTGTTCCCATTTTACAGGAGGTCTTGCAGGATGTTGCCAGTATATGGAAGTTTTTGTGAGGTCTTTCCGGTATAACAAGGTTTTGTAGAGCAGGGGTCCCCAACCGCCGGTCTGCGGCCTAGGACCGGGCCGTTGCAGTTCTGTTGCTGGGCCGCGGAGCCACGGCACAGAACGCTGGACACATGGAGCCGGCGGCTGTAGCACTGTAGTGAAAGCTACAGCCGCCGGCTTCAAGAAGACATGGATACTCACCTTCCGTCGCTGCATCCCTGTCAGCTGCGGCAGCTTCATCCAGCGCTGAGCGGTGACGTAGTACCGCTCATTAAGGTCATGAATATGGATGCGACGCCACTCCCATAGGCGTGGCATCCATATTCAAGACCTTAATGAGCGGTGCTACTTCACCGCACTGCCAGGAGGAAGCTTCCGCGGCCGACAGGAATGCAGGGACATGCAGCGATGGAGTGAGGAGGGTAAGTATGATGGGGGAAGAGGACGGGGGAGCCCAGCCATGCATACAAGGATGGGAGGGGGGAGCGGAGCCATATATACAAGGATGGGAGGGTGGGAGCGGAGCCATATATACAAGGATGGGAGGGTGGAGCGGAGCCATGTATACAGGATTGGAGGGGGGAGCAGAGCCATGCGTACAAGGATGGGAGGGGGGAGCGGAGCCATGTATACAGGATGGGAGCGGAGCCATGTATATAGGATGGGAGGGGGAGCGGAGCCATATATACAGGATGGGAGGGGGAGCGGAGCCATGTATACAAGGGTGGGAGGAGAGCTTTGTATACAAGGGAGGGAGTGGAGCCTTGTATACAAGGGTGGGAGTGGAGCCATGCATACAAGGGTGGGAGTGGAGCCATGCATACAAGGGTGGGAGCGGAGCCATGCATACAAGGGTGGGAGCGGAGCCTTGTATACAAGAGAGGGAGCAGAGCCTTGTATACAAGGGAGGGATCAGAGCCATTCATACAGAGCCATGCATACAAGGGTGGGAGCGGAGCCATGCATACAAGGGTGGGAGCGGAGCCATGCATACAAGGGTGGGAGCGGAGCCTTGTATACAAGGGAGGGATCAGAGCCATGCATACAGAGCCATGCATACAAGGGTGGGAGCGGAGCCATGCATACAAGGGTGGGAGCGGAGCCTTGCATACAAGGGTGGGAGCGGAGCCTTGTATACAAGGGTGGGAGCAGAGCCTTGTATACAAGGGAGTCACATTTACATGATAAATGTTCTAATTAAATGATGAGTATGCACTACTACTAAACTACAACCCCGTCCATAGCCCCCCCCCTTATGACCAAAGCCCCACCCCTGCCACACCTCCATCCCCGCCCTGCCGGGCCATGGAAGAATGGTCTTTCTTGAAGCCTGTCCCTGGTGCTAAAAAGGTTGCAGACCACTGTTGTAGAGTGTTCCTGACATATTGCAAGTCTTGAGCACTTGGTGCAGCACTCTCATTACCATATGATTCTTTGAGTGTGATACTTATCACTTCTATGACTGTTGCTATTTGCCCTCTCTTGTTTTCATATTTGTTTGAGGTTGTGCACTTGTTGCACCCTATTCTTCCCCTGTGCCTGTACAATTTGTTCTGCATGTTCATCACTGGTAGTTTATTAATAAATGTACAATAAACTTAGTTTTTATCATCTATTGGACGTATTTGTCGCATTCTTTGAGGTTTCCTCACGTTTGCTATATTGCAAGTCTTGTGGGGTGTACTTGGTATGTGGCAGGTTGTGCGAGCTGTTCTTAGTATACTAAAGGTTTTGTGGGGTGTTCCCTTTTATGGCAGGTTGTGTGGGTTGTTCCCTGCATACGGCGGGTCTTGCGGGGTGCTCCTCGTAGTACAAACCAAAAGCGGTTTATGAATTGATAACTAAGAAAAGGAGACAGAAATGTGATGGGCTCCCAAAACTCATTTCTGAAAGTGTATTTTATTTTATTACATCTCTTTGAATGTTGATTAAAGGGATCTATCACCCACTGGAATGTTTTTAACCTATTAATATGTGCATACAGGTGATACAATCGTCATGTATTCTGTGATGGTAGAGTTCTGCCAGGCTCTGGTGTGTGCCATGCCAGGAAGAAAACTCTGTCTCCGGTCTTTATCATATGAGCCCCCTTCCATCATTATCACTGTGCCCTATGATGTGTAATGGTGCCCTGCAATATCATGATTGAAGATTACTTTTCTGCCCTTCTATGAGTTTTGGCTTATTTGTTCATCTGTGCAGGTGCCGGCGAGTCACGGCTACTTTCACTCAAGTGACCACAGGCGTGTTCTCATCACTCCACACTCCCAGTTACTTGCCGCGTTTGCGCAGAAGGTGGCAATGACTATAGAGAAATGTCAAATTGTTGAAAGCCTCACCAATGTCAAGAATGGGCTTTGAAATGGACAGTTAGAATGGATCGATGGTGGTGCCGGCAATTATTGTCCATGAGACTGGTGAAGAGAGCCAAACGCTGTCCATCATTATCTCCGACAGCCCCATTGACAGTGAACCAAGTGGTGGTGGGCATGCATTGCCACCACGTCATTCTAACGAGGCATATGAGAGTCGAACTTTTGGGGATAACCAGTGTGACCACCCACAATTAGCAACTTATCACCTCTCTTTGTCAAGTTTGGACAACTCTATTAATGGCTTACTATTTTATATACTTAATCTACATTTGTGATGTATCAGCATGTTCCCATAGTCTGGTATATCATCCTCTGTGAAACTATGATATGAAACATAGCGCTGACTGCAGAAAAGTCTCAAAAACCCAGTGATCTGATGGACGAGGGGGACTCCCTTTTGACATGCCATGATCAATCAATAGGTTAAACCGCCGGGTTGGGAGGAGTTTCCAATCTCGTTTGTAAATCAGGGGGCTGCTCTAAGAACAGAAGCTGTAAGGTAAAAGCCTCGTCTTACCGCAGAAGAGCACAAAAAATCCCGGTCCCTCTACAACCGCAGAGACTAAAAGGTTTCTGTAGAACGAAGACCTACCATCAAGACAATGGGTGTTCATTAATAGTTGGTTGTTCGTGTTAGTACAGTTGATATTATTAAGTTCAAAGTCTTCTGTGTTAGGTCCTGGTTCACATTCGCATTAGTTATTTTCTGGCACTTTTTGATAATAGTATAGATGAGCTGTGATAGGGGTGTGAGTCACATTTTGTTTTCCATTCATTAACAGCAAAGAGAGTTCTTACGATTAATTATGAGGTCAGAATAATGATCATTATTAATTTTTATTATATAATGTTTTAAGTGATTATCTTCCATAATACCAATTTGTATATTACTTCATACAAAATTCTGCATTAAATAATTTCTTAATTTATGTTTGCAGTGTTTGAAACTTTTTTTTTTCTGATACACAGCTTCAAATTCTCTGCATAGATAAAGATAAATGCTGAAATCCTCTCTTCCTGCTGCCACCACTAGGGGGAGATTGCTGCATACTCTTTATACATTGAACTCCATAATAAATCAGTCTTCAGCAAGCTCCTCAGCTCCCTCTAGTGGTGACTGCAAGTAGACTGAATTGCATCATTTAGCTCGGCAATTTGGAACGCTGTGTCAGTACTGAATGTTGTGAAGATGAATTATGAAATGAGACTATTGTAAAAAATATATATATATAAATTCCCTTATCCCTAATTTATATAATCTTAATTTACATTAAGATAAAGTTGTCGATTATAAACCTCATGTCTGTGATCAGTAAGCCACGCTGCCGGTGTGACTACACTTTATGGGGCCTCCTGGAATATTTCTTTAATTACGTTTTTATTTTCCTTTATTTCCATAGGGAGAAGTGGAAAGAATACAAACTGCAGAGGTTGTACTTTGTGTGGATATGTAGAGACATCCAGGCTTTCCTCTGGTTTGCCGATTTACTGTGCATCCTCCATAAAAAGGTAATTTAATGTTTGTTGCAATAGATTCCGCACACCAAAGCTTATTTAATGGAGCCAATTACTTTAGCTTCCATTCTAAGGCAAGAACTATAGATTTTGCTTAAGTCCTTTCCATTCTTTGCACGGCTTCGCTCCTTCATTATTCTCACCCCACAAAACTCTCTTGGAAATCCTATTACAGCTTCTGAATTGCTACATTGTAATCGCATCGTTTGCAATATATCATGGTCCGGGTAATGCTCTGTAATTCTAGGTGTTAACTGCAATGTATCAGTGTGTACAAATGTATCAGTTAGCAGGGATATAAATAAAAAACGTAAGAAATTTGTTGCGTGCACATTTGTTCGAATCTTCCGACAAATTCAGACTCCGTCTGACTTGAAAATTTCCCAGTAGCCATTTATTATGCTCCAAAATCCCTCCAGACCCCAAAGAAAAATAAAAAAAGGGAATGGGTTAAAAATTAATAAAACATTATCCTCACCTGTACCATGCCCACCTCTTACCCCACCTGCTGTCCCAGGTATCCGCTTGGTCTTCTTACTGCTTCCGTTGTCTTCAGATCTTTCGGCACTAACTGGTAGAGACGAGCAAATTGATCCATAGGATCCTGATTCTGTGACCACCTCCTACCTGTTGGCAACACCCGCTCTATTGATGACCAGGTAATCAAAAGAGGAGCCGGTGATGCAGGCAATTAGGAGACAGTTGGCAGAGCTTCTATCTGGTGGCCAAGGACTACAGACGTGGCCACCAGACCAGGCTCCCCCAAATTTGTTGCTCGTCTGTACTGACTAGGCATCATATGGTCACTTGGGGTACAACTTATGTCATTGACGTGAAAGCTTTTCTGACCTTTTGTAGAAGATGGTCAGGGATTGGGGTATCATTACAAGTATTGCTAGGGGGCATCTTGATTACTTGTTGCACCCCCAGTAGGATCATTCATCAATCATTCTGCCTCTGAAAAAAAAACTTCAAATCTATTAAGGCCAAGTATGTGATAACGTCTTTATTCTGACTGCTGCACTCCATCCATCATGCATTCAGCGCCGTGCCGGCAGCATTCGTAACGGCTCTGAAATGATCCCCGGTGGTTAAATGAATCAAGAGTTGAATTCTTTGAGTGATGTAGTGAAGTAGCCGAATGGAGAGCTTCAAAATCTGAGAACTGCTAGAAAAATGAGAATGTACTGATTTCACTGCTTTTCTGGATGGCCTCTGTGCATCTCAATGAATCAGTCTATTAGCGAGCAGTCAGAGCTCTGAATCCTCTGCTTCCCCTCAGACAGTTATAGAGTTAAAGGGACATTCCCACCTCTTAAATGTCTGCTAGATGTGACCCAATTCTCAGATGTGGACATATTTGTCCAATGTCCTTTAGCCAAGGTTGGACATTTTTAGAACTCCTGCACAAGTGAATGAGGAGAGCTGCACATTTGTGGACACCTCTTCATTCATTGGGTGACACCCTTTCTAAAGAGAATTGTGGTGTAACTCATACCTATTAGATATCTGAGAATCATATGTAAAAGAAAAAAATTAAGAAAATTTATACTCGCCCTGCCCTCACCTGTCCTGCTACACTGCTCCACTCTAGTCCTGTCATCTTCTTCAGTTGGGTGCTCCCTGGGATACTTCAGATGGCGAAGATGCTGGGGCCTCCGCCCTTGCCTTATCTCCTAAGTTAGCCCTTTGTCTGATCTCTTCCACAACCCAGGGAAGAGGGGGCGCTACTGTGCACCGTAGTACACCAACCCGACAAAGAAGGCTACACAGACAAGGGATACCTCAAAACTCCAGGCATACAAAATATTCACTCACATGTAACAGAGGAATCCACCAGGGCGTGAAGGTAGGGGAATAAACCAAAACAGAGAAGGATAAGAAATTACCACACATACAAACCAAGCAACAGTCACTAATAACTCCTCAAATTCTCCTTCTCATATGTGCTCCTCTCCCACCGTCAGCTATGCAGCAAATGCTAGCTCTGACGAGGATTAGTAACAGAGCTCAGATTATAAATGGAAATGGAGTGGCTAACCGAGCTCAGCTGTGAGCACAGGGATTTCCAACATGGCCGATTAACCTCTGTTCTACCAGAAGAAATAAACACATTTAAAACAAAGGAGAAGTGCTTCTTCTCAGCGCCGGAGTAGGAGCAATCAGACGCTGCGGTCTTCTGGCTCCACACTGTTGCGGTAACCCCGTGACACTGGGAATCTTCCTGTACAAAGCTCACACCTCTTCTGTATTAGTGGAGTTTTTTGTTTGTTTTCTTTTTTTTTTTGCTTGGATGTCCCAATAGCCTGAGCACATTGGGTGCCGTTATGCTAATTTGCAGTTTTTGGCAGGATTAAAAGCATGAGGGGGGTATGACTTGCAAATATTATATAGTAATTAAGCATAAAAAGTATTATTATATGTGCAAATGGTGGTTCTGGTTCTCAAAATTGCTAAAGATACTGGTGGCACTTTGTTAAAAAAAATAAATAACTTAAACGGAATCTAGCAAACATTTTTTAGCCACCTAATCTGAGATCAGCAAAATGTAGACAGAGACCCCCATGTGTCAGTTACTGGCTGCTTACTGTAGTTTTGCTAAAATCCCATGGTAGCAACTGCACAATCCAACTATGATTCTTTACGACTCTAAGGCCGGCGTCACACTGGCGAGTGTGATGCGAGTAAGTCGCACAACTTTCTCGCATCAACACCCGGCACGGCCGCCCGCTCTCGGACCCGAGTGTGCGGTTGCATAGAAATACATGCAGCCGCACACTCGGGTCCGAGAGCGGGTGGCCGTGCCGGGTGTTGACGCGAGAAAGTTGTGCGACTTACTCACATCACACTCGCCAGTGTGACGCCGGCCTAAGTGTCATTGAGGTTTTGTCAAGGCCATGTCTGGCGGGCTACCAGAGGACATATGTTACACTTGCTCTCCTCGTATTAGAACTTTCAGGATTTACTTACTAACTTTATCTATTTCCATCAGTTCTGGCAAGAAAACCGACCAGACTATCTGAACATCCAACTGTACCTGAGCCAAACAGATGGGATACAGGTAATGTGCGAAGACTCCTCTTTTCAATAATGTTGCTCATACAATTTCGGAATGACATCTGAGTAGATCTCTACCTCCTGGTGTGTGGTTACAGGTCAAACCTCCTGGGGGAAAAGCAATTTTCTTTGGTACGCCTGACTACCTCTCAAAATGTTTTCTGGTTAATGGTTATTTTCCTCAAACAAAAACGGAAAACAAAATTTGATTTTCATATACGACGGAACGAGGTGAGATGTGAAATGTTTTCTGGAAGAACTGATTCTATTTTTTTAGTGATCCTTTACGATCCTGATCGTAAAACGCTAATCCTGTCCAATATTAGGACAACAAAAACAAACGGAGTAATCATCATTGCAGTTTTTTCATTTGCCATTTTTCTTTTGTCTCGTGGTATTCATTGCCATTTTTGAGCCGCAAAGTCTAAAAGATGGCGCAGGCGATTCATGAATTTTGGGCAAAATTTAAAAATCTTTTTTTTTTTAACATGTTTGTGTTTTTGTAGAGCAGAAAGGGACACAGCTCTAACATTTGCGCCAACATTTCTGGCATACAAAATAAACCACTCTAGGGAAGAAGACTAGAGTAAATTGGCGCAAAAATTGTACAACTTTTTAAAATGACATAAATGATGAATCAGCCGCAAACTTCTGTATTGCAAAAAACACAATTGACAGAGAAGAAAATAGACTTTGGACTAGCCATAACGTAAAAGAAGAATTTGGTTCAAAAAGATAATCAGCTGAAAAACAGGAAAAATTAGACAAAAAAAAAAGAAGCACATGCAATAATGATTCCAGGAATCTATCACGTCTTATGGCTGTGTGTTGTAGTTTCAATACAATCTGTGATTTATCAGCAGGAGATGATCACTGCAGGACTAGATCTCACGTGAAAGCCAGTCCAGCTAAACAGTGTAATGCTGATTGGCTGCTTATAGACAATGTACAGTATATATAAAGAGAGAGCTGCCAATCAGGGTGTGCTACATCTACAGCAGATAAAACAGGGATTCTAGCAAAGTGCAGACAGATTCTTCTTAAAGATGCTCTATGCCATTTTTTTTAGGGGGGGTGTTTAAATTCACCCCATACAGTTCAATAGATATGGGCCTTTTTATTTACTGCTGGTTTTTATTGCCTTTATTAAAGGGATATAGCAAACAGATCCTCTTGGCGTTTTCTTATGAATGTGCTAGAGATGGTTTCTGAGCAGAGGCTCCCTCTGGTGGTTACAGACAGTACTGAACCTTTCAGCGATGAGTGGCAATCAGGGATGATGGTTGCCGGTGATCAATTGTTCTTGTCTCAATTGTGGTTCCTGGTTCATTTGCAAGTTTGCTGGAGTCTTGCCTGCATCTCCTGCTTTCAGATAAGATATTTTTTGCTTTTCTTTTTGTGCTTGCTTTTTGCATTGTTTTCTGCACTTTTGTGGAGGTCAGCCAGGTCCCCTCCTGGGGCCTGAGCTCCTCACAGTTTATCTGCAGCCACTGTTATTTGCTCATTTGCTTTTTCCTGTTTTTTCAGCGGCTGCGGCTTGGTTTTGTTCACACTGAGATCTGATTTAGCGGGTGGCGAGATCGTGTGATCTCAGTATTTTTGTAATCAGAATTGTTGGATTTTTGTAGGGTTTTCTGGGTTGCAGAAAGTAATCTCTCCTTTCCTATCCTATTTAGTCAGCTTTTGGCCCCAGCGTTTGCTCAATCTATTTTCTGCCTATGTTTGTATTTTCATCTTGTCTAACCGCCATTATATGTTTGGAGGCTTCCTATTTTCTTTGGGGATCTGCTCCGGGGCAGATAGCTTTCATCTTTCTGCCCTTAGGTGTAGTTATCTCTCAGGCTGGACAGGCGTCTAGGATCAACGTAGGAACTCTCCACGGCTACCTCTAGTTGTGTCGTTAGTTTAGGAATCTGCAACCCATCAGTTACCAACATCTCAGGTGTTCTGCTGCCCTGCTGTTGTTCCTGTCCTCCTCAGCTACCGAAACACAACAGCGTGTGTTTAGACAGCTTTGCATAAATAATCTGTTAGCCACACCCCTTAATATAGACCATAAAAAACACTAAGTATAAAGGTCCATGTCTGGAACTGATGGCGGATTTTAGTGTTCTCCACGAATGTTCGGGTGCTAACGGAGTGACTTTGTGTTCGAATAATAATCCCAACATTCTCTATGTTTTTCAGTGCCATTGAGGTTAAATTATAATGGCCAAGTTACGGCAGTCTTTTTGGTATACCTCTGGCTAATAATAGACTCTTGGCATGTTCAACATATAGATGCATCCTTCCTTACCTATCCTTTTGGTTTGATATATTTCAAGATGAATGGGATGATCAGCTTTGAAAAAAAAAAATCAATTTCATGATACTCTGCTGGGAGATGTTTCTGCTATTTGGATCTATACGTGGACACCCAATGGTTGTACTGTGTCCTGCAGCCCTAATTTTGTATTGCGAAAAAATGAATTGCGTTAGTAAAATTTGCAGAAAAGTTAGAGTGGGACACGTCTTTGGGACCCCGACCAAATCTAAATAATGAAGGAACATTCTTGGCCACTTGATGCAAACAGAATAAAAAATGTGTCAGTGGAAGATTAGCTGTGTACAACATCATGTAGACAGGGTTCAGGGCGCACATTAACTCATCTTTTCATTCATATCAGTGGTGTCTAGTCAACGTTTGTCTCTTGGCTGAATCACTATTATCTGCTTCCCCCCCCATTGGGTCTAGACTAGAGTTGAGCGATACTTTCCGATATCCAAAAGTATCGGAATCGGAATGGTATCGCCGATACCATTAAAATATCGGCGATACCCGATACCGATACCGGAAGTCCCATGTAAGTCTATGGGAACAAAATATCGTAACTAAAAAAAACCCATTCTTTCCTTGAAAACACTAAATATACACACATAGAATACATATATATATATATATACATGTCATTGTGACATATATATATATACATATAGTTATAGTTTATACACTTCTACATAGTAAAATATCCTCTGATTCAATTGCCGGGTAAAGCCGGCTTCTGTGAAAAGACAGAAGCACCCGACATGAAATGACACTTGGTGTACATAGGGTTAACCATGTCTTTTCATGTCGTTTGCTATCTGATTTGCACAAACAATTAAATCAGTCTATGTGTGCAAAATTTCACACCTGTAGGGGTTAATTAAAGGTGTAAATTCGTTGTAAAAAAAACGGACTTTTTTGCTACGAATTTACACCTTTAATTAACCCCTACAGGTGTGAAATTTTGCACACATAGACTGATGTAATTGTTTGTGCAAATCAGATAGCAAAGGACATGGTTAACCCTATGTACACCAAGTGTCATTTCATGTCGGGTTCTGCATTTTCACAAAAGCCAGCAATTGAATTAGCGGCTATTATACTATGTAGAAGTGTATGAACTACAAATATAAATATATATATATATATGTGTCACAAATTCAATGACATGTGTATATATATATATATATATATATATGAGGTGTAAAATTGCTGAAAAAAAATGCGTGGGCTCCCGCCCTATTTTCGCAACCAGACAGACAAAGCCAGTGAGTGGGGGCAGATAATAATAGCCCAGAGAGGGACCATTATTTTTGGCCCCCCCCGGCTACTAACATCTGCCCCCAGACACCCCAGGAAAGACAAATCTATAATTAGATTCGCCCTTTCTGGCACTTTGCCCGTCTATTCCCATTGCCCTGTAGCGGTGGCGAATGGGTTTAATATGGGGTTAAAGCCACCTTGCTATTGAAAGGTGACCTTAAGCCAGGTTAATAATTGAGAGCTGTCAATTAGACAACTATCAATTATTAATCCTATTGCATGAAATAAAAATAAAACACACACTTTAATTAAAAATCATTTTAATGAAATAAAGACACATGTTTTTGACCATCTTTTATTTTACTGCAAAAACCATTTCCTGTAATAAAAATAAAATAAAAAAGCAAAATTATTCTTACCTATCCCATGCACAGTCAGGTCCCACGGTGTAATCCTTCAGAAAGGGTTAATGTTTACTGCAGGGACCGCAGCTAATGCTGCAGCCTCACAGTAAACCCCCAAATGAATGAGTTCCTCTCCTGCCTGACAGGAGAGTAAAGGCTGGGTGTCACATAACGATACACCAGCGATCCCGACAACGATATGCACTTGTCAGGATCGCTGGTGTATCGCTACATGATCGCTGCTGAGCTGCCAAACAGGCAGCTCAGGCAGCGATCTGGGACAGCGACACTGCGGGTAACATCGCTTAAGGGCCCGTCTCACATAGCGATATCGCTACCGAGATCGCTGCTGAGTCACTAGTTTTGTGACGCAGCAGCGAGCTCACCAGCGATATCGCTGTGTGTGACATTCAGCGACGATCAGCCCCCCTGCCGGGTATCGCTGATCGTCGCAGAAATGTCAGGACCTTTTTTTGATCGCTGGTTTCCCTCTGACAGGCACGCATCGCTGCGTGTGACAGGCGGGAGACCAGCGATCCGCTGGTAACCAAGGTACACAGCGGGTTTCCAGGCACCGCGCAGCGCTTGGAAACCCACTGTGTACCTTGGATACCAGCTCCCTGCATCAGGGAGCTGGTATCCAAGGTACACAGCGGGTTTCTAGGCACAGCCCCGCGCCTGGAAACCCGCTGTGTACCTTGGTTACCAGCGGATCGCTGGTCTCCCGCCTGTCACACGCAGCGATGCGTGCCTGTCAGCGGGAAACCAGCGATCAAAAAAAGGTCCTGACATTTCAGCGACGATCAGCGATACCCGGCAGGGGGGCTGATCGTCGCTGAATGTCACACACAGCGATATCGCTGGTGAGCTCGCTGCTGCGTCACAAAACTAGTGACTCAGCACCGATCTCGGTAGCGATATCGCTATGTGAGACGGGCCCTTAAGTGGAAAGCTTAATTGATTGCTTTCCACTTTCACTTCAGGTCAGCCAGGGACACAATCAGTGACGTCAGAGGGAACTGATTAACAAAAATAGGGGTTCCCTTCGAAAAAAAAATGGCGTGGGGTCCCCCCTATTTTTGTTAACCAGCCAGATGAAGCAGAACCGCTGAGGCCTGGATTTTCAGGCTGTTAAGGAGCCAAGATCCATGGACCTTGCCAGCCTGATAATACCAGGCCACAGCAGTCTGCATATCTTGGCTGATTAACAAAAATAGGGGATCCCCTCGAAAAAAATTGGCGTGGGGTCCCCCCTATTTTTGTTAACCAGCCAGATGAAGCAGACCGCTGAGGCCTGGATTTTCAGGCTGTTAAGGATCCAATATCCATGGACCTTGCCAGCCTGATAATACCAGGCCACAGCAGTCTGCATATCTTGGCTGATTAACAAAAATAGGGGATCCCCTCGAAAAAAATTGGCGTGGGGTCCCCCCTATTTTTGTTAACCAGCCAGATGAAGCAGACCGCTGAGGCCTGGTTTTTCAGGCTGGTAAGGATCCAATATCCATGGACCTTGCCAGCCTGATAATACCAGGCCACAGCAGTCTGCTTAGCTTGGCTGGTTAACAAAAATAGGGGATCCCCTCGAAAAAAAAACGGCGTGGGGATCCCCCCTATTTTTGTTAACCAGCCAAGTAAAATGCAGACTGCTGCGGCCTGGTATTAAAAGACTGTCAAGGCCCATGGATTTTGGCCCTCAACAGCCTGATAATACCAGGCTACAGCAGCCCCACATTTGGCGCATCAAAAGATGTGCCAATTGTGGCACTTTACCCGGCTCTTCCCACTTGCCCTGTAGCGGTGGCAAGCGGGGTAATAAGGGGTTAATGTCACCGTTGATTGCACGGTGACAATAAGCCCGGTTAATAATGGAGAGGCGTCAATAAGACACCGATCCATTATTAATCCCAAAGTTTTTAAATGTTTAAAAAAAAGACACAGCAAGAAAAAAGTCTTTTAATGAAATAAAAGAGACAACACAGTTTTCATTTTTTTTATTACTCTCTCATTCCTGCGACGCCATCGATCTCCTGTAAAAAAAGAAAAAAAAACAAACCAACAGTATACCACCCGTCCGACGCAGTCCATAACGACAGTCCCACGACGATCCAGCTCTGCTACATCGCAATGACAGGCAGAGCCTGACATCCCGGCGCAGCACAGCTGCTTACCAGCTTCCCCGGCGGTGACGTCATCGGACTGCTTTACGGCCGCGATTACCCAGCAGTCACTGCAGTTATCGCGAGAAACTGCATGTGACCGCCGGGGAAAGATGATGGCGGCCATGAAGCAGTCCAGGACGTGACCGCCGGAGATCTTCTGCTAGGTAAGTGCCGCTGACTCCTGACAGACCCGACCGACGGACACTGACAGTGACAGTGACATTCCGATTCCGGTATCCGATATGACTAAAATATCGGTACTCGGAATCGGAATTCCGATACAGCCAATATCGGCCGATACCCGATATTTGCAGTATCGGAATGCTCAACCCTAGTCTAGACTCCTTCAAAACCCGAACACAAGCGCAGCAGTGAGTCCGCGAACGTCGTTATCAGAGCCGTACACGATGTGTAATCCCTTCGTTCACAAATTCTTACGGATCCCACTGTGCCATTTTTTTACAGAAAATAATTGGTGAAAAATACCAGGCTTTGAACTCGCGTCTTATTATCGGACGCCCGCGGTGGAAATTTTTGTTTGATGAGGTTGCCAAATCTAACAGACAGTAAGTACCATTCGGAGGAGTTGTGCGGCGATGAGGAGGGAGGGCGATTGTGATGCATTTTCAACAGTCTTGCAATTTGTTTGCAGATTTTATATATATATATATAAAAAAAAAAGTCAGAGCCTCTGACGTCACATGTAATTCTCACGGTGAGATTTTCTCTGCTTTGGGGACAGAACCAGCAAAAATGGTTTCAATTTATGCAACCAAACCGGGTTTATTATAGCCAAATTACAATCTAAATGTAGAGATGAAACCAGAAGTTTCCATCCACTATATAAAAAGACACATCTGCATGTTTTTCTCAATATCTGACATGAAATCAGAATAAACCTTTCCCGTTTTAGGTCAATTAGGATTATACCAAAATTATTAATATTTGACAAATGCCAGAATAATGAGAGAGAGAATGTTTTAAGGCATTTTTATTAGTTACTGCAAAGTCAAAAGTTTCCGTCCATTTCATTAGTATTTGGTACCGTTGTCCTTAAACTGAATGACTTGGGTTAGACATTTGGGATCTCCTTCCACAAGCTTCTCACAATAGTTGGTCGGAATTTGGGCCTACTCCTCCTGACAAAACTGGTGTAACTGATCCAGGTTTGTAGGTCGCCTTGCTCGCACCGGCCTTTTCAGCTTTGCCCATAAATTTTCAACAGGACTGAAATCAGAACTTTGTGATGGCCACTCCAAAACATTGACTTTGTTATCATTAACCCCTTAGTGGCAGAGCCAATTTGGTACTTAATGCCCAAGCCAATTTTTACAATTCACACAAACTGGTTATGTGTAGCCCTGGTGTGAAGGCACACGCAGTACCCTGGAGGATGTGCGGAGAGGTAACAGTTTAATGCTCAATAACCATTCACTCCACCACACACTTGGACACACCCATAGGATATATAAGCTCAGTCAGTCAGTCAGGATTCAGTTTCCCACCAGTGTGCAGTCTGAGCAGGAGGAGAGGAGAGCAGATGGCATTTCCTGTCAGAGCTCTGTGTGAGCTAAAGACAGACAGACAGTTTGAAGGAAGAAGAGTTAGCAGCAGAGACTTTAGTCGCCTGTCCCAAGGACAGTGAAGTTCAGTCGACGTGCTCCTGAACTAGAAGAATACTGAGCATCTGTTAGCAAGCTCTAAGGAAGAAGCAAGAAGGGATTGACTTGCATTACCTTAGGAAGTGTGGAGTGCTTATGCTACAAGCGCGAACAGGGCGAAGGGCGCAGTGGAAGAAGTTATAGCAGTGCCTTAAGGATTGGACTATCCTGCACATTGTTCACCGGTCACTGGGGACCGAAGTGTCACTACAGCTTCAGGCGTAGTGGTAGAAAAACCAGAGTCTTACTGGACCTTAGGTCACAGAAAGCAGCCCTTGGAGTGTCGGTACGTAACTGGGGTCAGGGAGAGTGGGAACCTTGAGTCGATGCAGGACAACAGTAGGAACTCAGCTCTCTCAAAGGAAGGCTCCGACCACAAAACTGACCGGGCAGTACAGCTAAGGAGTTAGCTGGAGAAATTGGAGTGAACAAAGCTTTATGCTGGTTAAACTCATCATATGGAAAGTAAAGGAGGCCCCCAACCTGTTCAGCTGTTATCTCAAAGCACATCCTCCACCCGACCAGCCTCCCTGGGACCTGCCTTATCATCTGACAAGTAAAAGGTATGGAAAGACGCTGGATGGTGTGAGACTGATTTATTTATCTGCACCCGACATCATTAATTCCATAGACTTTGAGGGACCAGTCCCACCTGTAGGGGACCCGACATCTAGCTGCCACACCATCCCCTCAGAGATCTACAACAGCGCTGGTCTTAATGATCAGAGAACTACAGGTGGCGTCACGAACTGTTATACACCTATCCCCTGTAAATATTCCCCCCAACATACGCCTGACCGCCAGGGCCACAGACCGAGCCACCGCTACTTGTGACAACCCCATAGACTTCCATGGGCTCGGCTCTGAGTACCCCATTGCTCTGGTAACCCACAATTGTGGTGCGGGTCACAACAGTTAATAAATAACATTTTCCACATGTCTACTTTACATCAGCACAATTTTGGAAACATAATTTTTTTTTCTGTTAGGACGGTATAAGGGTTTAAAGTTGACCAGCAATTTCTCATTTTTCCAACAAAATTTACAAAACCATTTTTTTAGGGACCACATCACATTTGAAGTGAGTTGGGGGGGGATCAATATAGCAGAAAATACCCAAAAGTGACACCATTCTAAAAACTGCACCCCTCAAGGTGCGCAAAACCACATTCAAAAAGTCTCCCGTAGCCGAGACCCCGG